>SKCR01032009.1:0-272390 GCA_019454045.1 Zanthoxylum bungeanum
ACCCACTTCGAGAAGTATCTACTGCCACTACTATGAAGCGATGCCCATTTGATGCATTTGGTCGAATTTCCCCAATCATATCAATCCCCCATGCTGAGAAAGGCCACGGCTCTGACAACCCGTGCAATTTTGTGTGCGGTAAGTGATTCAAATTACCATGTGCTTGACAGTCATGACAGTGCTTTACCATCTTCGCGCAGTCTGTTTCCATGGTTGACCAATAAAAACCTTGTCTCACTATCTTGCGGGATAGATTCAACCCGTTCATGTGCGGACCACATACCCCGGCGTGTATTTCTCCCATTACATGCTGAGCTTCTTCTTTTCTCAAACACTTCAACTGAATACCGTTTGCCTGCCTCTTGTACAGTTCCCCTTTCAAAGTCACATACTGGGAAGCTAGCTTCTGAATGGCTATTCTGTCTTTTCTGCCTGCCCCTTCCGGGAATTCACCATGTTCCAGATACCTCTGAATGTCATAATACCAAGGTTTACCGTCGTCAACCTCAACTTCCAGAATTCTTTCTATCTCATAAGCAGGTTTACTTGCTGTTGTCAGTACCAACGGTCTCATCACTAACTTCTTTGGATTTTCCCAAGTCGCTGCTAGTGTAGCCAATGCGTCTGCCATCTGATTCTCTTCTATCGGTAAGTGCTGAAACTTACACTCGGGGATAACCTGTGCCAATTTTCTGAGGTGAAAAAGGTAAGGCTTCAACCGTTCTTCTTTCAATTCCCATTCTCCTCGCATCTGCTGGACTACCAACATAGAATCTCCGTAGATTTCCACACTCCCGGCCTTCAAGGCTATCAATGCTGTCAAACCAAAAGCACATGCTTCATACTCAGCCATGTTGTTAGTTACCCTGAATGTCAACCTCTTGGCCAAAGGCAAAGTCTCTCATTCGGGGGTCACTATCACGATCCCGATTCTGGCTCCCTTGTAATTCACTGCCCCGTCAAAATACATCTTCCATCTCTGACTGTTATTGCTTGGATCTCTTCATCTGGAAACTCAAACTTATACTGATCCCCCTCAACAGGTTGCAATGCCAGAAACTCCGCTACTACTCGCCCCTTGATCACTTTGGAGGTGAGATACTCAATGTCAAACTCTGTCAACAATACCAACCATCGGCCCAGTTTTCCCACTAGTGAAGGCACTGAATGAAGATATTTCAGAGGATTCTCCTTTGCCACCACCTGGATCTTGTAAGACTGGAAGTAATGTCGCAACTTTCTGGAAGCCCATACCACTGCAAGATAGATCTTCTCAACCTCCTGATACCGAGCCTCATACGGGAGCATCTTCTTACTCAGATAATAAACTGCATGTTCTACCCCTGTCTCATCTGCCTATACCATCATAGCCCCCAATGCTTCTGATTCTATAGCCAAATACAATATCAAAGGTCTACCCGGCCTCGGAGGTTTCAATACATGTGGCTTCACCAAGTACTCTCTGATTCTGTCGAAGGCGGTCTGACATTGTTCATTCCATCTCACTGGCTGATCTTTTCTCAACAGTTTGAAGATAGGCTCACATACCGATGTCAACTTGGCAATAAACCGACTGATGTACTGAATCTTCCCCAAGAATGCTCTAACTTCCTTTTCTGTCTTCGGTGCAGGCATTTCTGTGATTGCCTTGATCTTTTCGGAGTCTACCTCTATTCCGCATATTCCCACTGTATGACCAAGCAATTTCCCTGATGTCACCCCAAACACACATTTCTTGGGGTTAAGCCGCATGTTATATCTGTCAACTCTCTGAAGGAACCTTTCCAATGCCTCAATATGCCCAACTCTTGTTTCTGATTTCACATCATGTCATCCATATACACCTCAATCTCTTTGTGCATCAAGTCATGGAATGTGTAGTGGCCATCTGCTGATAAGTAGCTCCCGCATTCTTAAGCCCAAACGACATTACCTTGTAACAATAAGTACCCCACTCGGTAACAAATGCTGTCTTGTGTTTATCTTCCTCAGCCATGAGAACTGATTGTAACCTGAAAATCCATCTGCAAATGAATACATAGCGGATAAAGCCGCGCGCTATCAACCAGAACATCTATATGCGGCAAAGGGAAATCATCTTTCGGACAAGCTTTATTGAGATCTTTGTAGTCTACACACATTCTGACCTTCCCATCTTTCTTCGGTACCGGTACTATGTTAGCCAACCATTCAGGATACTTTACTACTTCCAGGAACCCCACATCTATCTGTTTCTTAACTTCCTCTCTGACTTTCTCAGCCCATTCTGGTCTCATCCGTCTGGAGTTCTGTTTTACTGGCCTCATATTCGGATAAGTTGGTATTGTGTGCTGGGCAATGTTTCTATCTACCCCAGGCATGTCTTCATAGGACCAAGCAAATACTTTGGCATATCTGACCAACACTTCTTCTAGTTTCTTCCTCTCTTCGGAGGTTACTTCACTTGCAATCAAAATTTCTTTGGGGTTCTCAAGTGTACCCAAGTTAAATGCAACAGTTCTGGCTGAGCTGATGTCAAATATGCTTGATTCAAGCAGAGTAAATGGAAATGACTCAGGCAAGTAAGCAAAAGAAATGTCTTTATTATTGGATAATGCAGAAGTACATTCAAACAAATCAGGAAGGTAAATGTCTTCATCATCTAGAGACACTTCTTCCTCTGCAATCAGGTCTTCCTCAGGCTTCTCATCCTCTTCCAGAGTCAGGCTCTCTAACTTCATTAATTCTTCTTCCCAAATCTCTGTTTCCACAGCTTCTCCAGTCAGTGGTTTCTCACCCAACAAATCCTGGAAGATCTCAAACCCAGGTACCACAATCCCATTGACTTCCACAGGTTCAGGCTCCCATTGATATCCTGAAGCTTTCACAAAACATTCCATCAGTCTCAGGCCCTTTTTCTTGACCTTTGGCTTTTCTTCGTCAGATTTGTACCCCAAACCCTTCCGAGTAGTCTGTCCTCTGAAATCTGGTAATTTTGAACCTTTTCCTGGCTCAAACTTCATCTTCTCCATAATCCTAGCCACCCTAGGATCCACCCATTCCTCGAAAGTAGCTGACACCTGAAACCTCGTGAAAGGTTGTATCGCCAAGGCAGCCCAACATTATCTAACTCAGCCCGGATGGTAACAACTTCTCCCTCATACGGGAATTTGATCATCTGATGCAAAGTGGAAGGCACGCCCCCAAGCTTGTGAAACCAAGGCCTTCCCAACAATAAGGCAAAAGTGGCTGGGATGTCCAGCACTGTGAACTCAACCTCATCTTCAATCGGCCCTACCTTGACCATAGCCACAAAGGTACCCTCAACTCCCCTTTACTGTCATCATAAGCTTTAATAGTCATACTGGAGGGGTCCAAGTCTGTTGCTTTCATACCCAATCTTGCCAGAATTTTCAACGGGCACACATTGATGGACGAACCGTCATCCACCATCACACATGAAGTTTTCTTGCCCCTCACCTCGGCCCTGATAAATAGAGGCCTGTTATGATTTCTTCCCTCCACCGGGAGTTCATCCTCAGAAAAGGATATCTGCAAAGCTTCTTTCTGAACCGACCCAACAAACATTGCGGGGTTAGCATCCTCCGGTACCACAATCTTGCTCAAGGCCTCAACCATAGCCTGCCTATGCTCCCGAGATGCACATAACAGTTCCCAGATACTCACTTGTGCTATAGTCTTCCTCAATTGCCTCAGCACGATATCCCCTTCAGTATTTTCTGCAGTCTCAACCACTTCTCTACCATCTGTCAAAGCTTACTTACCCTTTTCCGCCGTATCATTGTAAAAACGACCGCTACGTGTCATTCCCCTTACTTCTTCCTCATCACTGCTAGAGAAATCAAGCCAAAAGTTTTTCCTCTGCTCAAACTCATCTTCACTAGTACTATCCCAGATTCCCAGGCAAAAGGCTTGAGGGTGAAAGGATTTCAGGACAATGTCTTCTGGGAGGCCAGAATTGATCATGTAGGCTGGTGGTGGTACGGCACGATAGTTGGGTAAGGGGTTTCTGTGTGTATCAGGCTGTTCTGTTTCTGGGTTGGGTATTTTCTTGGAGTCTATCAGGTCTTGGATTTCATGGCGGAGTCGGGCGCAGTTGTCGGTGTCATGGCCTTTTTGTTGGTGGAAGTGGCAGTAAAGGCTTAGGTTATAATGTGATGGTAGGGGATTGGGTAATGGTTTGGTATCCAAGGGTTTTAAAAGCCCTTGCCTCTTCAATTTCTCTAGCACCTTAGACAGGGGCCTTCCCAAGTTGGAAAACTGCCGGTTCCGGGATAGCGGCAATTTCAGCAGAGAAACGGGCTTTGTTCCCGATGTTCCCCCAATGGCCCTCCTGTTCAGACCATAGAATTTTCTATTCTCGGCCTCTTCTTCCTCAATATCCATGACAGTTTCCCTCAACTGCCGAAAGTCTGCAATCATGGAGGTCATCCTCCTCAACTTGCTGTAAATGGAGGTCTTGGTGCCCTTGATAATCATCTTAATCTGATCCTTCTCTGAAGGCCTAGTCTGCATTTTCAACAACTGACCCCTCCACCGGTCCACATACTCCTTAAAACTCTCCTCCGCTTTCTGCTTAACATTCTCCAGATCACGGAGTGACAGATCGATCTCCAAGTCAGTGACATACTGCTTTAGGAAAGCATCGGCCAACTCCCTCCAATCTTCCTTTACTTTCTTCTCCAAACTGTGGTACCATACCACGCGAGCTCCTTCAAGCGACATTCCAAACATTTTCTGTACTTGGCGCTGAGATAAGCCAACTGAACTCATGACTGATACAAACTGTCGGAGATGCACCCTCGGATCCCCATTCCCGTTAAACTTAGCCATATCCGGCATCTTGAACTGTGCCGACAACTGTTCCTCGAAAGTCAGCGTGTCATAATCCAGCAAATCCTCATTCTTACCCCTCATCTTGCGGGTAACCGACTCAACCTGATCCCGAAGTTTCTGTAACTCCGCCTGAGACCCAGATACTCTGCCCGCTGCTTACTCTGCCATATCATCATCAAAAGTAGGAGTATCATCCCCCAATCTGTTTGGAGGTTCCTCTTGTCTTGCATCCCCAGAACTACCCCCAGCACGAGACCCGGCTATACCAGCCACAGCAGTAGTCAAAGCCTGCAACTGTTCAGTGACTTTGGCGAGACTGTTCTCTAACTGATCCATACGGGACACCTCATTATCGGATTCACTCATACTTGTTCTTTTAGTGAGCCTTGTCCCTTCTCTAACCCAAACGGTATCTATGTTGTCTTTTAAGACATAGATGGTGTTAACATGATATATGTATGTGTGAGGTGCATGAGATGCATGTGACATATATAACATACTAAATCAATTTGAAATTTTCAAACAAATCGGTCCGCTACCATTTTAGAATCTTTCGGGCTAATTGTCATAGGAGCGAACCCATTCCAGTTTAAATGGCCCAACGAGTTCACATCTTATGACAAGAAGCCCAACTAAATCCAAATGATAATGTTCCGAACACAAGCACAAGGTGGCCCATCAACACTTAGACGCCTTTGGCCCAATAGTCATGGAATACGTCCTTGTCCCAGTTTAAATGGCCCAACAAGCCCATATCCCATGACAAATGGTCCAAATGGATCCAAACGATGATGTCCCCAAACACAAGCATAGAAGAGAGATAATGCAAACATAACATAATAATTTTTACATAATGGCCCATCAACATTTCAGAAGCCTTGGGCCTAATAGTCATACGGTACGAACTTGCCCCAGTTTAAATGGCCCAGCAAGCCCGCATTTCTGACAATAGTCCAACTGCATCCAAATGATGATGGTCCATAAGCACATTCTCAAGGAAATAATTGTTACTTTAACCATACAAACCGGTCTATGGGTGGATTTGCAAGAGTATGGACAAAGGCTCTCACCGGCGAAGGATAACCCACAACTAGGTCTCCCCACTCAAGGGTTCAAGCGACCAAGTGAGCGCATCCCTTTTTATACACTAAGGTACGTGCCAATGAGCTATGGTGTGTGACGGACTGTCAAATGGATTTCCCGTTGTAGATTCCCCAGAGGGAAGGTGGAGCGAGGCTCACTTAAGTACCCAAAGCCTCTTAGGCTCTTATCGCTTGGTGTCAGGAATAAACAACGAGTCCTCCAAATTAGTCCATCACAAAGGCTACGAGTAGATGGCCATATAGGTGTCCTCACAGCTTTTCCTTCTAGAAAGGTAGTGAGGAAGGAAGACACCAAACCATTACCTAGCCTCAAAGTGCCCTTGATTAAACCCCCACTTTATCCACTATAGACATGGTCAATTAAAACATAAATCCAAACATTACAAGACAATATTTCGGGGCCAATTCTCTATCCCCAGTGGAGTCGCCAGACTGTGGGAACAAAGCTACCTGGGCGACGCGTGCTGTCCTAGGCTCGCGGCCTAGTTCGGAGTACGGAATAGCCACGAGGGACTAAATCAGAGAATAATGGAGTCGCCACCCGGTGTGAACCGGGAAAATGAGATTTAAGGCCGCACTCACCCCTCGCAAGGGAAGACCTCAAACCGTTGGGTTCGGAATGGTCCCTTACTCATGTCACTTGTAATGAAAGGATTTATGTGATAATTTAATCAAGCTTAAGTAACACTTATTTCCAAGAGTATCATGCTTCTAAATTCCCATACACAAAATAAAACTTATGCACACATTTCACATACATCTCACATCTAAAATTGCATGCTTAAAAATATATCAAAGTAGCAACGAACATACAACTTCATTGGCATATTACATTCAAGAAAACACAAGCACACATATTAACCATACAAGCACACATATGGGCACTTTTCCAAGTGGTACGTGGAATTGTATCCCAAGTACAGACCGCACTACCGTCCATTCGGAATCGGCTACGGAATTTACGTCTGGGTTTCCATCCGATATACCGCAAGAAATAATACTCAAATGTTATCATGACATAAGCATATGAATTGTAATACATTAAAAACGTTCGTATTCATACATGTGGGGACAGCTACTAGGAAAACTATGCGTTAAATCTAATGAAGAGGACTCAATTCAGTGGGTGCACGTTCGCGTAGCGTTCGAGAACACGTGTGAACGGTAAACAGAAGGTTCGCATTCGTGTAGCGTCCGAGAACGCGTTCGAACGGAACCAAACCTGATGCATTATGAAACTAAGAAAGTGCGTCGCGTTCGCGTAGCGTTCAAGTACGCGTGCGAATGGTAAACAGAAGGTTCGCGTTCGTGTAGCGTCCGAGAACGCGTTCGAATGGAACCAGACCTGATACATTATGAAACTAAGAAAATGCGTGTGCGTTCGCGTAGCGTTCGAGAACGCATGCGAACGGTAAACAAAAGGTTCGCGTTCGTGTAGCGTCCGAGAACGCGTTCGAACGGAACCAGACCTGATGCATTATGAAACTAAGAAAGTGCGTGTACGTTCGCGTAGCGTTCGAGAACGCGTGCGAACGGTAAACAGAAGGTTCGCGTTCGTGTAGCGTCCGAGAACGCGTTCGAACGGAGCTAGACCTGATGTATGCAACACAAAGAATAAAGATGACAATGTCAAATTCAATATGTCCGATTGAACGTATCTGTATCCAACTGAACATACATCAACCGGCGCGGCAAAGAATCTTGGTAAAAGGCTTTAACCCCTCCCCATAGGGGATTTCACATCACACTTACTAAGCCCATGCGCTCGACTGAATCATGCATACAAAGAATTAAAAGCAATAATATTATACATAGTGTGCCCGATTGAACGTATCTTGTATCCAACCGAACACACATCAACCGGCGCGGAAAAACATCCTGGTAAAGGGCTTTAGCCCCTCCCCATAGGGGATCTCACATCACACTTACTAAGCCCATGCGCTCGATTGAATCATGCATACGAAAATAAAGACAATCATATCAAACTAAGTATGCCCGATTGAACGTATCTCGCATTCAACCGAACACACATCAATCGGTGCGGCAAAGCATCGTGGTGAAGGATTTTAACCCCTCCAATTAGGGGACCTTTCATCGCACTTACTAAGCCCATGCACTCGATCGTATCATACACAAATAAGCAACATACAGAATTCAAGTAACAAGAAAATAGGTAAACCAATCCAACATGAAACAAAGGAAGGTGCCGTTTACTCAAGTGGTACGTGGAGTTGTATCACAAGTACAGACCGCACTACCGTCCATTCGGATTCGGCTACGGAATTTACGTCTGGGTTTCCATCCTATATACCACAAGAGACGACCCTCTTCCATTCATCCAATACCCACAACACACATCATATACACAAACAATAATCAACAAAAGAGTAAAGTACAGTCGAAATATAACAAGAATCAAAAGGATGAGTGTGGGAAGTACCCTCAGGTCTAACCTTTTAAGCCGTCTCTCGGACTCGCATTCCACGAAGATCGAAAGGGGGTAAAGCTCCGCAACTTTTCTGGTTCACTGGTTTGCCTCTTCCTTCGCTGTTCGGCCGCTCAAGCTACTGTTCCGACTCCGTTTTGCTGCTGTTTCCTTGTGGTTTTGCTGCCGTTTCCTCTGTGTCCTCTGCTTACTGTTTGTGGACTGTTTTGATGTTCTTGATGGACTGTTCTGTGTGTTCTTTTTGGTGTGGTTTTGTGTGGTTATTTCAAGGATTATAAGTAGTTTATGTTACTGTTTTAAGGGGTTTTAGGGACTGTTTTGGGAGTGGTTTAAGTGATGTGAGGGTTTAATGGGGCTGATTTTCGGTGGTGGTTAGGGGTTGTTTTGGTGCTTGTAGTTTCAGTGATGTGAGGGTAAGGATCAAGGGAGTGATTTGCTTGTGATGTCTAATATTTCTTGTGTGAATTGTATGTCTGAGCTAGAGAGATTCGAGAGGAGGGGTGGCTAGGTTAGGGGTTGTTTATATAGAGAAGGGCTAGGGCTTCACCTTGTCTCACAAGGAAGGGATTTTGTTTCCAAATTAGGAGAGATGGGAAAGGTATATACAAGATTGAGGGGGGACAAAATATTTTAAATTAGGAAGTCAACTAATCTAAATTGGTGGATATCTTATTGAATTAGGAAGTCAACTATTTTAAATTGGTAGATGTCTTATTAGATTAGGAACTCAAATATTTGATTAGCTTTGATTAGGTATGATAATATTTTGTGTTTTATTTAATTGGTAAATGATTTAAATATTTTATTTAATATTTAATGTCTAATTTAATTAAATTGGGATGTGTTTTATGGGCTTTGGGGGGTTAAATGGGCTGGGGTGCGAGGCTAGCAGCAAAACCAGAAACACCGACTCCGTTCGAATGCCAATTAGAACGTGGCACGAACGTCCGCAATCTGCCTGAGGTTCGAACGAAGTAACGAACGCAGCACCAACGAAGACAGTGAACTTATGGAATGAACTTGATGACATACTTATTCCGAATTTCCCCTTCCGACCTCCGTTTCCCGCAATATCCTTAGCTAAAAAGGTAGTGCCTCCAATTGAGACTCATCATCGGGTTTCACATGCGAAAATGCAATGCCTACAGCGTAAAATATAAGTTTGAAACAAAATAAAAATTATTTTAAAAGAAGAGTGCCCACTCACTGTTTTGGAATCTGACTAGCATTGGATCCCTTATCGAAGGAGATTGCGGTTCCTATGGATAATCTATGATCAGGAACTTAATTAGTATCAACATAGTAAAGTAATCCTCTATACTTCACTATGCTTAAAGATACATCCATATATTATATACATGAGGCTTATGATGATCATAATTTGATATTGGATATGTTTACAAACTAATACGAGACCCTAAGGGTGGTCTTTAACATGCTAGGGCAGAACTGGGGGGTTTAAAACTGATTCTGGAAAATTCTGTGCCTGGCGTCTCGACGCGCAGCGTCCAGAAGCATGTCGTCATTTTCCTCTTGCGTCACGACGCAAAGTTCTTCCGCGTTACGACGTGACCTGGGTTTCCAGGATTCTGTTTTGCTTCTCTAAGTTCATCCGAAGCTCAAAACATCAAAATCCACTCCATACCAACACTTCCATACTAAAAACCAATACACAATACATCATCTTACACTCAATTTCACATCTATTAAATCACCAATTCATCAACAACTCAACTTTTAATCTATCTTATAAACTTCCCAAAGTTATACCCAAAACCCACAAGTTGGGATTTATCAATGTTTCTATTGTTTAATGTCAAAAAAATCACACTATCATTATCACAACTAAGCCCCCAACACTACACAAGCATTAACTTTTCAAAACTTGAAATTCCATAATTTGGGTCATAGATTTCTTACCTCTTTCTTTGCTTGATTTTTTTCATTCTTCAAGTCTCTCATACTCAACTTGCAAGTGACATCCGATACTGGATCGCAATATGCAATACTACGTATACTACGCCTGACATAGATTATATATTCCATTAAGAATATTTCTGGAGAATTGGGTAGGCATGGCGTTTTGCTAGAAGCCAACCTTGTCTCGTAAATCGGTAAGAACGTAGTACTAGGTACGTACGTGTTCGGATAATCCGACGACCGAATTTACTACCAACATATCCAGGGATCTCTTGGGTCGCTTCCCGAAGATTCACCGATGACGTATGATTCAAACTTTATTAATCTGTGATTAATAGCGGAGAGACTTTATCTGGGATAAAGTACTATTTGAAGAGAGAGAACGATTAATTTCGAATTAATCGATAAAATAATATATTCGATATATTATACGAAATTGGATTTCGACGCGGAATTAAAATTGGATTTTAATTCGGGCTAAAAATTGATTTAGAATTAATTCGCAAGCGACGTGAATAGTAATTTTGCTAGGCATAATTATTTAATTGAATTTGATTTAATTACGTCGCAACGGAAAGTTCGTTAATTCGAAATTAGCGAACCCGAGCCCGGAAGTGTTTGCGGGCCCACTCGGATTTCGAATCAAGTGGGGCCCACAAGTCACATCGCGAGTCACATCACTTGTCATTTTACTGATAGATGTCAAGTCACATTTTTGGTGAGTGACATGCAGTCACTATTCATGATAGAAGTTGGTGTGGGCATTTAATGGATTTTTGGAGCCAAAATTTTGGCTGACTTTTGGAAAGCCATATACAAAATTTTGGTAATAGATTTTAATTAATGTTTTTAGAAAGCAAATTACAAACAAAAGAAAGAAAACTCTCTCTCCATTTCTTTGAGAAAAACCGTGAGCCTCTCTCCTTGGTAGGGAAAATTATTTTTCTTTCCAATCTTGCAAGCACACTTGAAGAATCAAACAAGGTGATAGAGAAGCTAATCTTTGAGCTTGGAATCCTTATAAAGCTTGGAGCTTGTAGAACTTCATCAACAAAAGTCCCTTGGCCGAGAGCTTCAACAAAGGGAGGAAAAGTTTTTGTTGATCATCACATCCAAAACTGATCTTTGTAAGTATGTTTCCGTCATACTTCTTAGATGTATTCATTCTATTTCATTGCTTATATTGATCTTGGGACCACCTTAGAAACCAACAATGGTATCAGAGCAAGGTTTAAGCATGAAAATGATTAGGGTAAAATTTGGGTAAATTGGATTTGAGCATGTTTTGACTAAATTACTTGTTTCAGCATGCTTGTATATGGATGACTTGGAGTTGTTTATGATCAATTTTGTGAAAAATGGATTGGATCAATTTTTCCCCAAAAATATGGCTTGGCCGAATGTAATACTTGCCCTAAAGTATGGTATTTTTGTTTTTTGATCATTGGATGAGTTGAAAAACATGGGTAATGTTGATTTGAGATTCAATCGGATTGAAAATGAAATCGAACAAATAAAACCCTAGAATGCCGTGAGTTGATAAACATGTAATGAAATGATTTTATGATTCAAAAATGTTGGACATGAGTTGAAAAATTAATACATGATTAATTGATTAAATTTGTATTTTGGAAATATTAATTTAGATAATCAATTAATGTATTACACTTGAATTAATTGAATTTTGAAATTTGGAATATTGAAATTTAATTAATTGGGCTTGATTTTGAATTGGGCTTATAATTGTTGTATTTGGGCATAATGGGCTTGGTTGGGCCAAGTTGGTTTAGGCCAATTGGATTGGATCCAAATTGGGCCTAAATCATTCCATTAAGTCCAAATATAACAAATGGGCTTTAAAAGTTTAATTGGGCCTAATGGGCCTAAATTGGTTTCTTGGCAAATAAGGGTGATTCCTTAATTGGGTTTTGGTATTTGGGTTTGACCCATATTGACCAAAGCCCATGCCTTATGGAATCAATTGAAAGCCCATTGGACTTTAATTAAACAACATTGGATGTTAATTGGGCTTTGAGACCTGTTTACATTAGATTTGGAATCTAAGTCGTTAAAGCGCATTAAAAAGTGTAAATATTTAATTTGGAATTAAATAAATGAATTAGTATTGAATACGAATTAAATTAGATTTAAAGAGTAGTTCGATATAATTCAAGAATTCGTACTTTGAGTACTTATTCTAAAACGAGTTGGACTCGCGCAAATCAAATCATTGTTTGAACATTGGATGATCACTAATATTCAAAGATTAATTAATTTGATTAGATTGATTGAATAACATGCTTGAATGAATACATGGATGTGATGAATGAATAGCGTATAACGGATGGATATCAGAAGGGAAAGGGCAATTTTGGAAATTGTTGTAAATTTAGAATTTATTAAATTGGACCTGCGTGTCCAGCCTTCTCTCTTTATTGATTCTTTGTATTCTCTTCTCACCTAATTCCCCTCAATGTTAATGAGGTTTCTTTTATTGTATTATGTAATTAGGTAGAAGGTTGAATAGTGCTAGCCGGGGAGAGGAAAAAGAGTGATTCGTTCTAGGAACAATCTGTTAAATATTCATCCGCATATCGTTATTAATTTACTTTTGCGCCTTATTATGCTTTTAGAATGCATGCTTAAGGGTGTATGATGAGACCTAACAAAGATAATAAAGTGGTTGCCAATTTACGCGAAAAACCCTCAAAACATATTAAGCGTTTTTCCTTCCATTGAGTGATTCTTACTCAAGATCCAAGATTGGCACTGGTTTGTTGGCCAAAGTCAAGACCATTGTCAATTGCGGATGTGTTTGAATCATGAAAGCTTTGTTCCATATCGGTTTCTTGTCCAGGTTGTGATTTATTGGCCAAAGTCAAGATCACTTCTTGTCCATCGACATTGATTACGAAGCTTTCCAAGGTCAATGGGTCCTGCTTAACTGGAATCATTAAGCTTGTTGTGCCAAAGCCAAAGCTTAGTTGATTTAGAGGAAAATGTTAGGAAAATATATTGGATATATTGGCATATATATTATATATATGTTTCAGACTTGAAGGTCCACCTACCGGATCTAGAAATTGGATGAGATCCAATTGATCTTCGAGATCTACCTAGTTAAATATCATACAGCTTGTTGGCCAAAGTCAAGGTTGTGTGTTATTTAACGGGATCCAAGCCCACTAGGAAACTAGATTTCCCGAGTACTCCACAGAGGGTTAGAGGCTCGCCGAAAAATAGTGGGAGGCTAGTATTGAATTTACAATTTCATTCAAATACTTAGCTTTACGCGTTTTCAAATTATTTCATCAAAATTATTTTATTAGTTGGACTAATATTGTGTTATTTTTCTTGTAACAGTTAGACTGTACCCAAACATCGTTAATCGAATAGTTGGACTATTGCGGTTAAGATGACTGGAAAGTTAAGCATTATGAATATTGTCATGGGCGACAACGTCTTTAATGGTAGAAACTTTCAAGACTGGGATATGAATCTCAGAATTGTTCTGGGATCCGAGAAGTTACTCTATACTATAAAGTGACCTCTTGGGCCTAAGCCCCAACCTGATCAGTTGCTTGAGCTAGAGCTTTGGAAGACTCATAGCGATGATAATGTGACTGCTCGATCGGTAATGCTTGCCGCTATGACTCCACAATTCCGTCGTCAAAATAAGGGGTTGGATCCCTATGAGATGATGGCGAAGTTGTACGATCTCCACCGATCTAACCTTAGATCGCAAAGATATGAGTTACAGAAGAAGCTCTTCCGGGCTCGAATGTCAGATGGTACGTCTGTTGAGCATCATGTCTCAGAGATGATTGCTGATATTGAGCAGCTCGGACAGATGGGCATAGTCTTCGAGGCTGAGACTTCAGTAGATTTGATCCTACAGTCTCTCACCGACACTTGGAGTGGGTTCATCATGAACTACAACATGTTGAACCAAGACCAAACTCTTGGAGAGTTGATGTCCACTCTGCGTGAGGCAGAAAAGGAGCTCCTTAAGGGCAAGAAGCTCGAGGCGCACTATGCTTCAACATCTCAGACTCCGAGGGCTTGGCCCAAGGCGACTGGAGGTGTTAAAAAGAAGAAGCATAAGAAGAAGGGCAAGGCCAAATCATCAAAGGGTTCTGGGAAACCCAAGGACAAATCCCAAGATGTTTGTCTTCAGTGCGGACAGCGGGGTCACTAGAAGCGTGACTGCCGCGAGTACAAGGCACTCAGGAAGGAAATCAAGGCGGGCAAGGCATCAGCCTCAGGTATGTTTGTTATAGAAATAAACATGACTACTTCTAGTTTTAAAAATTGGATTTTTGATTCTGGTTATGGTACTAACATTTGTACTGATGTACAGGATCTGCGGATTAGCAGGAGACTGGCTTCAGGAGAGATTGACCTCCGTGTTGGAAATGGGACACCGGTCGCCGTTTTGGCCGTTGGCACTTTTGTTTTAGAACTGCCCTCGGGGCATGTACTTGAACTTACAGACTGTTATTATGTACCTAGTTTGACTAGGAATATTATTTCTGTATCTATGTTAGCCCAATGTGGGTACACTTTTGTATTTAGAAGCACTGGGTGTTTTATGTATAAAAATGATATAGAAATTTGCACTGCTGTTGTAAATAATGGTCTTTATATTTTGAATATAAACCAATCTCAAAATGTAACAAACAAAAGGCTTAAAGTAAGTCATAAAGATGAAACTTATATGTGGCATTGTCGTCTGGGACACATAAACAAGACTCGTATATCCACACTTTCGAAGAGTTGGTACTTGAATTTACTAGAAGCTAACATTGTCTCGTAAATCGGTAAGAACGTAGTACTAGGTACGTACGTGTTCGGATAATCCGACGACCGAATTTACTACCAACATATCCAGGGATCTCTTGGGTCGCTTCCCGAAGATTCACCGATGACGTATGATTCAAACTTTATTAATCTGTGATTAATAGCGGAGAGACTTTATCTGGGATAAAGTACTATTTGAAGAGAGAGAACGATTAATTTGGAATTAATCGATAAAATAATATATTCGATATATTATACGAAATTGGATTTCGACGCGGAATTAAAATTGGATTTTAATTCGGGCTAAAAATTGATTTAGAATTAATTCGCAAGCGACGTGAATAGTAATTTTGCTAGGCATAATTATTTAATTGAATTTGATTTGATTACGTCGTAACAGAAAGTTCGTTAATTCGAAATTAGCGAACCCGAGCCCGGGAGTGTTTGCGGGCCCACTTGGATTTCGAATCAAGTGGGGCCCACAAGTCACATCGCGAGTCACATCACTTGTCACTTTAGTGATAGATGTCAAGTCACATTTTTGGTGAGTGACATGCAGTCACTATTCATGATAGAAGTTGGTGTGGGCATTTAATGGATTTTTGGAGCCAAAATTTTGGTTGACTTTTGGAAAGCCATATATAAAATTTTGGTAATAGATTTTAATTAATGTTTTTAGAAAACAAATTGCAAACAAAAGAAAGAAAACTCTCTCTCCATTTCTTTGAGAAAAACCGTGAGCCTCTCTTCTTGGTAGGGAAAATTGTTTTTTTTTCCAATCTTGCTAGCACACTTGAAGAATCAAACAAGGTGATAGGGAAGCTAATCTTTGAGCTTGGAATCCTTATAAAGCTTGGAGCTTGTAGAACTTCATCAACAAAAGTCCCTTGGCCGAGAGCTTCAACAAAGGGAGGAAAAGATTTTGTTGATCATCACATCCAAAACCGATCTTTGTAAGTATGTTTCCGCCATACTTCTTAGTTGTATTCATTCTATTTCATTGCTTATATTGATCTTGGGACCACCTTAGAAACCAACATGTCACTGACAAGTGAAGCCTTGATACACCTCATGTGAATGTGCTAAAGCTGTCACAACGAGAAACGGTCAGGACCAAAATCAGGAGTCACGGTGAATGTGATTGACCATGAGTCGTCTACCTGTGAATATACATAGACGAGAACATGCCAAAGCTGTGAGTCGAAATATATTCATAGGGTCCGCTTCTCACTATGGAATTCAATTTAATTATTGTATTCCCATTTTCCGTTGGGGATTACGGCATTACGTAAAGTAGTGGGAGGCCATGACTAAAGCAGTGTGTAACATTATGAAAATTGTTGCTTTTTATATATGTGTGTGTGTGTGTTTATTTTATTCTATTGTGTATATAGAATTAAACTTCTTATCCACTGCATGCATATTATTTATATATGTTTTCTGACCTGACTTATGGTTGCAGTTTTCTAGAATAGTTATTGATATCAATAGACATGGATATAATTAGATTAGTCTAAACTATTGGGAACTATTATTTCAAATTTTCTTGGAAAATCAAGATGGTTAATGAATTAGTTACTTAGTCACGATAGGTAATCTTAAAAGATATCCATTTTAGGATATAATGGTTAGAGAGAATAATTTCTTGTACAGTAAAAAAAAGGGATAGAAATTGGTTCATGTCTCGAGATTCTTTACTGGCATTAAGAAAACCTCATTAGGTATTTATTTATTTGATAATGATATTTATTGGCTTTAGTGATCTTTAGAGGTAATGTTTCTGACACAGTTTGCTAATCAATTATTTGCAATTATTGTGAATAATTGAAGACAAATCATAAATCTAAGGAAATGAGATGTGTAAAGTTGTGTGTAGAGAATATCGATGCTCACAATATGACAACTATAGGTATTGGTTACCAGATCTCTCGTCTAGTTATTTGAAATATTGTTTAATGATTGTTTTGATATATGATATTAGAACTTGCGACTATTTGATAATTACTTGTTCTTTATAAACAATTGTTACATATTTTAATATGACTAGTAGTGTCATTGATGAAGGGATAAATATTAAGAAAAATATTCGGTAAAGTAAATAATTTAGAATAATGCTTTATGAGATTTTATCACTTAAGCATTAGATGCTTATTCCGTATGGTAAAGGATGGTTTGATATAAGATTACACCACATATCTTTATCAATTTAATAAATATTGTGTTCGGGATCATGATTAAATCTCATTTAACCAATGATCGTCATTGAATCACTATTTATTAAATTAATACATTGGATGTATATAGTTTAATGCATTATAAATTACCTTGGATAGTTTTCTTTACTTCGTAACTTAGTTAATAAGTTGTCATGACTTAATTAAGCGTTTCTAAAGAAAACATATTGAACGTCTTGAATGGTTCGAGAACTTTCAATATGTTTATGATGAAACGCGGATAAAATATTTTGACTGGTTCAAAGATAATCGATCTGAAGTTTTTGATGTATTTTTAAAATTCATTGTGAGTTTTTGAATTGTTCAAAGATCTTTGATATGATCAAACATATGAATTTATAGCAATTAGTTTTAAGATTATTTAATGAATATGATTCTTACTGAATATGGTTCTTCTAGGATTCCATGTGGATGGAATTGGTTAGTGGGAGTAATCGAATCTTATATGATTTGATTTGCTTGATATTGAGTATTACCGAATTAGTTTCAATAATCTTGGGGATATGCTCCAGTAACACTAATTCATCCTTTTAATTAAGGTTCTATTTTTTTCTACAGTTACGTATTAACGTATTTGATATGTATAGGTAGAAAATTCAAATCTTGAAAAGTTTGAGATTTTAATCTTTCTTTTGTATAATGGTTATATAAATGAAAGTACTTGCGCCTTGAAGGTACAAGTAAAATTTTATCATTTATTCCATTTAATAGAATATTGTATTCTATTTTATAGAATATCTTTTCTACAATCCCAAGTAATAAAATTATTTTATTACTTGGTGTGTAACATCGGATGTTGACCATTATGGAAAAGACTTGACTTAATGAAGTCAAATGTGAGAGTGATAAACTATAAATTTAATTAATAAGATGAAACGACTCTTAGACATCTTTCATATAAGTCCAATAGGATGTTAGAATCATTTGTGAAGTATTTGATACTAAATGTTTATATTGTTTTCTTATCGAAGAAAATTATCGTATAACTTATAGTGGAAGCGATATTTGATATCGATTCCGGAAGTTAGATTAGACCATAGATCTAAGATTGTTCATAGCTTACTACGATCAAGTTTTGAACTTGATTAAGCTTTCGTTGTGAATCGTTAAAATGTGCAAATGGTTTACGTAGTAAAAACAATGCGAGCTTATTAAAGGTTGACCTTTATAGTATGACAGAGAGAAAGGTTATACTCAATAATCTATTGTAGATTTTGAGGAAACTTTTCTCGAGTCGCACTAATTGAAAAATTAAAGATCTGTTGGTTAATGTTGATATTAAATTATGATTTTAGCTATGAATGCAAAGTGGCATTTTTGAATGGTTTCTTCAGATAAGAGATCTGTTGTGATTTATTTATTTTGAGGAATTCGTTCTAGAATGGTCTTGGAGTTTGTATTCTACCAAGATCACAGTTTGATATACCACCTTATAGAGCCTATTGTAGACTCGGATGAGCTTTCCGAAAATTTATGTTCTCTAATTTTGATAAAAGTCAGATTGTCTGATTTTATCAAAGCATAGAGAATACATATGTGATAGTAGGGTTAGTGGGAGCATACAAATTTCTTTCTAGTATTATATATCCTAAAGACATTATCATTATTAAGGTAATAATGAGATGTTTGTAAGGTAAAAGTTTTACCTAAGTCTTATTTTCTCCGTGAAAGCAGTGAGAGTAGTCTTATTTTTATATATGATATAAAATTAATAGACGTGTGAGTTACTCTAATTAGTCGTGCATTAGATATGATCTAATAAAAAGATACAATAAGACTATTAGTGTGACAGTTACTATGACTATTTTCCAGTTAGTATAATTGTTTGACAGTTAGTGTGTCTTTTATATATTTTGTATTCACCTTTCATAAAGGATGATTCATTTTTCAAAAGAGAAATTGATTAGAATGTCTAGTCAATCTTATGCATCATAGGATGATGGCATAATGAATACTATATTATGTACGACTAAAAGACATCAATTTAATCGTAATTGTTATGAACTATTTTGATATGCTATAGACTATAGGATGGGTCTTGAAATATGTTCTTTATTATCTTTGAGATATTAAGAATGAGTTTCTTATTCATGGAGAATATAGTCTGCAATCGTTAGGGTCAGATTAGTTTTGAGTCTAGTTATGATGTTAGACGGTCTACGTCATAAAAGAGTCAGAAAATATGTTGTGGGAGTGTCACGAATGATTCTACTGTGTAAGTGGATTAGTTGTAACTTATGAAGTATTGACTTATGAAGTTGCAAAGTGACCTTATAGATTGAAAGTTTTGATATTAGTGTTGTGCTTGCGGTTGTCTGCATAGTTGTAGGCACTGCATTTTTGCATATTAGTCCCTATGATGAGTCTCATTTGGAGGCACTACCTTTTAAGTCACAGAAGTCACGAGAAACGGACGTCGGAAGGGGAAATTCAGAATAAACAAGGTTCACTGTTTTCGTTCGTGCTGCGTTCGTTAATTCGTTCGAACTCCAAACAGATTGCGGGCGTTCGTGCAGCGTTCGAGGAAGCGTTCGAACGGTGTCGGTAATTCTGGTTTTGCTGCTAGCCTCACATTAAGCCCAATTCGCGCAAACCTTGGCCCACACGCCCAAGCCCACTTAAAACAAATATTTAACACATGGTGAAATCAAAACAAATCTAAAAATCACATACCAAATTAAAAAGATGTCATGCCTTATTAAAATCAATCAACCAATTATATTCCCAATCAAATATATATTATTCCTAACTTAAAATATTGTATTCCTAAACCAAGCCAATCAAATATTCAACCTTTCTAATCTAAACCAAATCAAATCCCTTGATTTCCTTGTCCAACACCAAATCAAATTCTCTCTTTAATGCCAAAATCCCTTCCTTGTGAGACAAGGTGAAGCCCTAGCCGTTCTCTATATAAACAACCTCTAACCTAGCCACCCCTCCTCTCGAACCTCTCTAGCTCATACATACAATTCACACGAAAATTATAGCAAGAAACACTAGACATCACGCGCAAATCACAAGAGAAACGACTCTCTTCATCTCATCCCTCACATCACCAAAAACAACAAACCCTCAAACACTCCCTCACATTACTAAAATTCATAGCCAAATACAGCAGTTGCGCACACCGAAAGTCACCTTAAAACAGCAGTAAAACTACGCCAAAAACAGTAGCCTAAAACACCAAAAAGAACACCCAAAACAGTCCATCAAGAACATCAAAACAGTCCACAAAAAGTAAGCATAAAATACAGAGGAAACGGAAGCGAAACCACAAGGAAACAGCAGCAAAACGGAGTCAAAACAGTAGCTTGAGCGGCCGAACAGCGAAGGAAAAGACAAACCAGTGAACCAGAAAAGTTGCGGAGCTTTACCCCTTCCGATCTTCGTGAAACGCGAGTCCGAGAGACGGCTTAAAAGGTTAGACCTGAGGGTACTTCCTACACTCATCTTCATTTGATTTTTGTTATTTATTTTGACTGTGTTTTACCTATTTGTGGAATATTGTTTGTGTATGATGTGTGTTGTGGGTATTGGATGAATGAAAGGGTGTCATCTCTTGTGGTATATCGGATGGAAACCCAGACATAAATTCTGTAGCCGAATCCGAATGGACGGTAGTGCGGTCTGTACTTGGGATACAACTCCACGTACCACTTGAGTAAACGGCACCTTCTTTTGTTTCATGTTGGTTTGGTTTACCTATTTCTTGTTACTTAAATTCTGTATGTTGCTTATTTGTGTATGATACAATCGAGTGCATGGGCTCAGTAAGTGCGATGTGAGGTCCCCTAATCGGAGGGGTTAAAATCCTTCACCACGATGCTTTGCCGCGCCGGTTGATGTGTGTTCGGTTGAATGCGAGATACGTTCAATCGGGCATACTAAGTTTGATATAATTATCTTTATTTTCGTATGCATGATGCAATCGAGTGCATGGGATTAGTAAGTGTGATGTGAGATCCCCTATAGGGAGGGGTTAAAGCCCTTTACCACGATGCTTTGCCGCGCCGATTGATGTGTGTTCGGTTGAATGCAAGATACGTTCAATCGGGCACACTACGTTTAATATTATTGCTTTTAATTCTTTATATGCATGATTCAATCGAGCGCATGGGCTTAGTAAGTGTGATGTGAGATCCCCTATGGGGAGGGGTTAAAACCCTTACCACGATGCTTTGCCATGCCTGTTGATGTGTGTTCAGTCGAATGCAAGATACGTTTGATCGGACATATTGAGCTTGACATTGTCATCTTTATTCTTTGTGTTGCATGCATCAGGTCTGGTTCCGTTCGAACGCGTTCTCGGACGCTACACGAACACGAACCTTCTGTTTACCATTCGAACGCGTTATCGAACGCTACGCGAACGCACACGCACTTTCTTAGTCTCATAATGCATCAGGTCTGGTTCCGTTCGAACACGTTCTCGAACGCTACACGAACGCGAACCTTCTGTTTACCGTTCGAACGCGTTATAAAACGCTACGTGAATGCACACGCACTTTCTTTGTGTTGCATGCATCAGGTCTGGTTCCGTTCAAATGCGTTCTCGAACGCTACACGAACGCGAGCCTTCTGTTTACCGTTCGAACGCATTTTCAAACGCTACGCGAACGCGCACCCACTGAACTGAGTCCTCTTCATTAGATTTCATGCATAGTTTTCCTAGTAGCTATCCCCACATGTATGAATACAAATGTGTTTAATGTATTACAATTCATATGCTTATGTCATGATAACATTTTAGTATTGTTTCTTGTGGTATATCGGATGGAAACCCAGACGTAAATTCCGTAGCCGAATCCGAATGGACGGTAGTGTGGTCTGTACTTGGGATACAATTCCACGTACCACTTGGAAAAGTGCCCACATGTATGCTTGTATGTTTAGTATGTATGTTTGTGTTTTCTTGAACATGGTATGCCAATGAAGTTGTATGTTCGTTGCTACTTTGATGTATTTTCAAGCATGCAATCTTAGATGTGAGATATATGTGAAATGTATGTATGAGTTTTATTTTGTATATGTGAATTTAGAAGCATGATACTCTTGGAAATAAGTGTTATTTAAGCCTGATTAAATTATTACATAAATCCTTTTATTACAAGTGACATAAGTAAGGGACCATTCCGAACCCAACGGTTTGAGGTCTTCCCTTGCGAGGGGTGAGTGCGGCCTTAAATCTCATTTTCCCGGTTCACACCGGGTGGTGACTCCATTACTCTCCGGTTTAGTCCCTGTGGCTAATCCGTACTCCCAACTAGGCCGCGAGCCTAGGACAACATGCGTCGCCCAGTTTCTATGTTCCCACAGTCTGGCGACTCCACTGGGGATAGAGAACCGGCCCCTAAATATTGTCTTGTGATGTTTGGATTTATGTTTTAATTGACCGTGTCTATAGTGGATAAAATGAGAGTTTAATCAAAGGCATTTTGAGGCTAGGTAATGGTTTGGTGTCTTCCTTCATTCACTACCTTTCTAGAAGGAAAAGCTGTGAAGGCACCTAGATAGCCATCTACTCGTAGGCTATTGTGATGGACTAATTTGGAGGACTCGTTGTTTATTCCTGACACCAAGCGATAAGAGCCTAAGAGGCTTGGGTATTTAAATGAGCCTCGCTCCACCTTCCCTCTGGGGAATCTACAACGGGAAATCCATTTGACAGTCCGTCACACACCATAGCTCATTGGCACGTACCTTAGTGTATAAAAAGGGGTGCGCTCACTTGGTTGCTCGAACCCTTGAGTGGGGAGACCTAGTTGTGGGCCATCCTTCGCCGGTGAGAGCCTTTGTATATACTCTTGCTAACCCACCCATAGACTGGTTGGCTAAAGTAACAATTATTTCCTTGAATATGTGCTTGTGGACCATCCTCATTTGGATGCAGTTGGACTATTGTCAGAAATGCGGACTTGCTGGGCCATTTAAACTGGGGCGAGTTCGTACCTTATGACTATTAGGCCCAAAGCTTCTGAAATGTTGATGGGCCATTCTGTAGAAATTATTGTTTTATGTTTGCATTATCTTTCTTGTATGCTTGTGTTTGGGAACATTGTCATTTGGATCCATTCGGACCTTTTGTCATGAGATGTGGGCTTGTTGGGCCATTTAAACTGGGACAAGAACATATATTATGATGATTGGGCCAAAAGCTTCTAAAACGCCAATGGGCCATTATATGTTTGTGTTTAGGAACATTATCATTTGGATACGGTTGGACTTCTTGCCATGAGATGTGAACTTGTTGGGCCATTTAAACTGGGACGAGTTCACTCCTATGACAGTTAGCCCAAAAGCTTCTAAAATGATGATGGGCCGATTTGTGTGAGAATTTTAATGAGTTGATATATTCCTTGTATCATATGCATCCCATGCACCCCATGCATACATGCATCATGTTAACCCTTGTGATTTAAAAGCCATCATAGATTTCCGTTGGGTTAGGGAAAAGACAAGACAACCAGAATCAGCAACATATTAGTAGTAGTTTTGGGGATGAGTCCCAGGGTCGAGGGCCACATCGTCAGAGTGTTGGAATGAATCCTAGGGTTGAGGCCCATGTCAGCAGTTTCAGAAATGAATCACAGGGGCGAGGCCCATATCAATATCAATCTGGGGGCGAGGCCCATATCAATATCAGTCTGGGGGAGAGGCCCATGTCAGTATCAGTTAGGGCCGAGGCCCACATCAGTATCAGTTTGGGGATGAGTCCCAGGGCCGAGGCCTACATTAGTATCAGTCTGGGGGCGAGGCCCACATCAATATCGGTTTAGGAATGAATCCCAGGGCTGAGGCCCACATCAGAAGAATTTTGGAATGACTCCAGGGAATGAATCCCAGGGCTGAGGCCACATCAGAAGAATTTTGGAATGAATCCCAGCTGAGGCCACATCAGAAGAATTTTGGAATGAATCCAGGGAATGAATCCCAGGGCTGAGGCCCACATCAGAAGAATTTTGGAATGACTCCAGGAATGAATCCCAGGGCTGAGGCCCACATCAGAAGAATTTTGGAATGAATCCAGGGAATGAATCCCAGGGCTGAGGCCCACATCAGAAGAATTTTGGAATGAATCCAGGGAATGAATCCCAGGGCTGAGGCCCACATTAGCAGAATTTTGGAATGAATCAGGGAATGAATCCCAGGGTCGAAGCCCACGTCATCAGAATTTGGAATGAATCCAGGGAATGAATCCCAGGGCCGAGGCCCAAGTCTTCAGAATTTGGAATGAATCCCAGGGCCGAGGCCCACATCAGCATCAGTTTAGGGCGAGGCCCACATCAGCATCAGTTTGGGGCGAGGCCCGTATTAACATCAGTATCAGTCTTGCCGGGTATGGCATTATGGGGGCGAGGCCCATATTACATCAGATCAGCATTGCCGGGTATGGCATTCTGGGGGCGAGGCCCGCATCACATCAGATCAGTTCTGCCGAGAATGGCACTCCGAGAATGGAGATATAGTCCGGGAATGGACAGCTCGGGAATGAGCACGCCGAGAATGGCACGTCAGTTATGGCACTCCAAGAATAGAAACACAGCTCGAGAATGAGCACGCCGAGAATGGCACGCCGGGAATGGCACTCCGAGAATGGAGATATAGTCCGGGAATGGAGAGCTCGGGAATGAGCACGCCGAGAATGAGCACGCCGAGAATGGCACGCCAGGAATGGCACTCCAAGAATAGAAACACAGTTCGAGAATGACAAGCCAGGAATGGCACTCCAAGAATGGAAACACAGTTCGGGAACGAACAAGCCGGGAATTGCACTCCAAGAATGGAGCAAGGTTCGAAAATGGACCACATCATTATCAGCACGGTTCGGAAATGGACCATCTCTCATCAGCAACGGTTCGGAAATGGACCATTATCACATCTCACCGAAAAGGGCACCCCGAAAATGGAGCACGGTTCGAAATGGACCATCATCTCATCTCGCTGAAAATGGCACTCTGAAAATGGAGCACGGTTCGGAAATGGACCAAGGAAGGCCTAACCCATCATAATATGATACATATACATGCATACATGCATACATATCACGTACATGCAATGTTTGTTTTGTGTTCGCAGGTTTGTCGCGGCAAAGACCATCTCATCAAATAACGGTTCAAAAATGAGCCACATTCTCGCACAGCACGGTTCGGAAATGGACCGCTACCACAACAGATGCCGAAAATGGCGCCCCAAAATGGAGCACACAAAGCAAAGGCCTAAAATGGCATTCTAAAACGGAACACACACAGTAAATGCCGAAAATGGCGCTCCAAAATGGAGCACCCACAACAGACGTCGGGAATGGCACTCCAAGAATGGAAACACAGTTCAGGAATGAACAAGCCGGGAATGGCACTCCAAGAATGGAAATACAGTTCAGGAATGAACAGGCCGGGAATGGCACTCCAAGAATGGAAGCACGGTTCGGGAATGGACCAACTTACAGTAACAGTTCGGAAATGACACCTTACAGTAACAGTTTGGGAATGGACACCTTACGGTAACGGTTCGGGAATGGACCACATCACAACACGGTTCGGGAATGAACCAGGGGTCGCAACACCTCACCACCAAATCAACTCAACTCAACACATGGTAAGTCAAGTGGCAGCTGGCGAGCCAGGTAAGTGAAAATGCATTGCATAAACTTTGATAGGATTGTCACTGTTGCACATTACACAAGTCCCATCAAAGTGGGGGCGACTGTAGGCACTGCATTTTTGCATATTACTCCCTATGATGAGTCTCATTTGGAGGCACTACCTTTTAAGTCACGGAAGTCACGAGAAACGGACGTCGGAAGGGGAAATTCAGAATAAACAAGGTTCACTGTTTTCGTTCGTGCTACGTTCGTTAATTCGTTCGAACTCCAAACAGATTGCGGGTGTTCGTGCCGCGTTCGAGGAAGCGTTCGAACGGTGTCGGTAATTCTGGTTTTGCTGCTAGCCTCACATTAAGCCCAATTCGCCAAAACCTTGGCCCACACGCCCAAACCCACTTAAAACACATATTTAACACATGGTGAAATCAAAACAAATCTAAAAATCACATACCAAATTAAAAAGATGTCATGCCTTATTAAAATCAATCAACCAATTATATTCCCAATCAAATATATATTATTCCTAACTTAAAATATTGTATTCCTAAACCAAGCCAATCAAATATTCAACCTTTCTAATCTAAACCAAATCAAATCCCTTGCTTTCCTTGTCCAACACCAAATCAAATTCTCTTTTTAATGCCAAAATCCCTTCCTTGTGAGACAAGGTGAAGCCCTAGCCCTTCTCTATATAAACAACCCCTAACCTAGCCACCCCTCCTCTCGAACCTCTCTAGCTCATACATACAATTCACACGAAAATTATAGCAAGAAACACTAGACATCACGCGCAAATCACAAGAGAAACGACTCTCTTCATCTCATCCCTCACATCACCAAAAACAACAAACCCTCAAACACTCCCTCACATTACTAAAATTCATAGCCAAATACATCAGTTGCGCACACCGAAAGTAACCTTAAAACAGCAGTAAAACTACGCCAAAAACAGTAGCCTAAAACACCAAAAAGAACACCCAAAACAGTCCATCAAGAACATCAAAACAGTCCACAAACAGTAAGCATAAAATACAGAGGAAACGGCAGCGAAACCACAAGGAAACAACAACAAAATGGAGTCAAAACAGTAGCTTGAGCGGCCGAACAGCGAAGGAAAAGACAAACCAGTGAACCAGAAAAGTTGCGGAGCTTTACCCCTTCCGATCTTCGTGAAACGCGAGTCCGAGAGACGGCTTAAAAGGTTAGACCTGAGGGTACTTCCCACGCTCATCTTCATTTGATTTTTGTTATTTATTTTGACTGTGTTTTACCTATTTGTGGAATATTGTTTGTGTATGATGTGTGTTGTGGGTATTGGATGAATGGAAGGGTGTCATCTCTTGTGGTATATCGGATGGAAACCCATACGTAAATTCCGTAGCCGAATCCGAATGGACGGTAGTGCGGTCTGTACTTAGGATACAACTCCACGTACCACTTGAGTAAACGGCACCTTCTTTTGTTTCATGTTGGTTTGGTTTACCTATTTCTTGTTACTTAAATTCTGTATGTTGCTTATTTGTGTATGATATAATCGAGTGCATGGACTCAGTAAGTGCAATGTGAGGTCCCCTAATCGGAGGGGTTAAAATCCTTCACCACGATGCTTTGCCGCGCCGGTTGATGTGTGTTCGGTTGAATGCGAGATACGTTCAATCGGGCATACTAAGTTTGATATAATTATCTTTATTTTCGTATGCATGATGCAATCGAGTGCATGGGCTTAGTAAGTGTGATGTGAGATCCCCTATAGGGAGGGGTTAAAGCCCTTTACCACGATGCTTTGACGCGCCGATTGATGTGTGTTCGGTTGAATGCAAGATACGTTCAATCGGGCACACTACATTTAATATTATTGCTTTTAATTCTTTGTATGCATGATTCAATCGAGCGCATGGGCTTAGTAAGTGTGATCTGAGATCCCCTATGGGGAGGGGTTAAAACCCTTACCACGATGCTTTGCCGCGCCGATTGATGTGTGTTCAGTCGAATGCAATATACGTTTGATCGGACATATTGAGCTTGACATTGTCATCTTTATTCTTTGTGTTGCATGCATCAGGTCTGGTTCCGTTCGAACGCGTTCTCGGACGCTACACGAACACGAACCTTCTGTTTACCGTTCGAACGCGTTATCGAATGCTACGCGAGCGCACACGCACTTTCTTAGTCTCATAATGCATCAGGTCCGGTTCCGTTCGAACGCGTTATCGAACGCTACACGAACGCGAGCCTTCTGTTTACCGTTCGAACGCGTTTTCAAACGCTACGCGAACGCGCACCCACTGAACTGAGTCCTATTCATTAGATTTCATGCATAGTTTTCCTAGTAGCTATCCCCACATGTATGAATACAAATGTGTTTAATGTATTACAATTCATATGCTTATGTCATGATAACATTTGAGTATTGTTTCTTGTGGTATATCGGATGGAAACCAAGACGTAAATTTCGTAGCCGAATCCGAATGGACGGTAGTGCGGTCTGTACTTGGGATACAATTCCATGTACCACTTGGAAAAGTGCCCACATGTATGCTTGTATGTTTAGTATGTATGTTTGTGTTTTCTTGAACATGGTATGCCAATGAAGTTGTATGTTCGTTGCTACTTTGATGTATTTTCAAGCATGCAATCTTAGATGTGAGATATATGTGAAATGTATGTATGAGTTTTATTTTGTATATGTGAATTTAGAAGCATGATACTCTTGGAAATAAGTGTTATTTAAGCCTGATTAAATTATTACATAAATCCTTTTATTACAAGTGACATAAGTAAGGGACCATTCCGAACACAACGGTTTGAGGTCTTCCCTTGCGAGGGGTGAGTGCGGCCTTAAATCTCATTTTCCCGGTTCACACCGGGTGGCGACTCCATTACTCTCCGGTTTAGTCCCTCGTGGCTACTCCGTACTCCCAACTAGGCCGCGAGCCTAGGATAGCATGCGTCGCCCAGTTTCTGTGTTCCCACAACAGTATTTTGGATTTGATCCCTATATACATAGACAACGCAGTAGCTGTAACACAATATTGATGTCGCATCCGAGTCATATTGATGTATAACTTAGGTTCCACAAAATATAAATGATGTCGGTTAAAGGAAACGATTGGGTTTGTTGGACAAACTCGATATGTTATAGCGGACCTACTTGTTGTTGCCTACCGCTTGAGTGTTAGGTGACCTCTTGAGAACCATGCGTATGTGATACATATTTAAATGTATATATAATACTGTGGATTGGCACTAGAGCAAGTGGGATAAATTGTTAGAGTTGATGCTCAGAGTGCCAATCCGGATCGTATTTATGTCCGACTCATGAATACGACCAATTTATTTTTCCATAATATTACTTATTTATGGTAGCACCTCTTATTTTTATATACGTATTCGATCTTATTATGATTAGATTGAAACTAAATATGATTTAGTGATATGTATATATTAGACAAAGACCCCAAAATTTACAACGTAGTGTACAGTTACAAAGTAGTTTGTAATAGACATTGGGAAACGCCACTATAAGTTGTTTATTCTCAAATAAATTTCTTGGTCAAGATTTACTAATATGGGTCAGTTAGTTAAATCTGCTGAGACCAGTACATGTCGTATATCGAGACTTGATCTGATGGTTTATACCAATGAACCATGAGTCTAGAGAGACTCGTATAACTATGTAGGTGTTTATATTAGATAAACATTGAACGAATCACCGAGGATTCTTAATAGATGGTACACTAACATCAATAAGAATCTTCTCGGGTTGAGTAGCATAGTGATCATTCAACTTGAGATACCACTGTGGATATATGAGATATCCTCCACACTTTGATGGTAGTCACGTCACCAATCTATTTAGATCAAACCTCCGCATGTTCATTGGATGTTGACTAATTCTCATGATATCATGTGCGTATCAAGATATGATCCATCAGTTTTGTGTACAGAGCATAGGTATTCAATATGGAATTAGCAATCTGTTAAATCCATAGGCATGTGGTATACTGTAGAAGTAAGTTCTAAGTGTTATTTAAGATATTGCTAATAGAATCATCGACAAGATTATACCTATAGATATTTGACGTTTATATATCTATATCTCTAGAATAATCCGAACACCTGTGACGAAAGGATTATATGTATGCGATGACCTCGACCTGTATGGTTCAGTGAGTTTATGTGTGGTCGTCATAATTTACAGGTGGGTAGATTATGGACACGAAATTAGATTTCTTGACTGATATGCCTGAATCTAGAGAGTCTCACCAATGAAACATATTAGTATAGCACTAGGATAACTTTTATAAATAATATTGATTATTTATAAATCGATTAATAGTTAAACGAAAAGATACAATGTAACATCCCCAATCCTGGAGATGCTATCGCCATGGAATAGGCCGTATTATTCCCCTGAGCCTACGTCTATCTGACACTGCTAATCTCACTTATATAAATACTTATACATGGGACCAATGCCCAACTCATCACCATAAATGCATAATGCTTTTCCATATTAATTAGTCAATTTTAAAACACGTTAATAACTCTGATAGTGAACCAATTATAATGCGTTACATATATAATACATGACATTTCATTACTCTGACTGACTTGACTCTGTTTCTGACTCGACCTTGTGGACCAAATACCCTAGTGACTGCCATTAGTATCCATTCTCCCGAGCTCATCCTCCGAGTAAACCTGCAAAATAAAGAAACTGGGAGTGGGGGTGGTTAAATCGTTTGAACGATCTAAGTTAGTGGAAAATTTATAAATAAATACTAAAACGGTTTTGAAATCACATGGTTCTAAAATCCAACTTATCTCAAATTTATCTTTTCTGAAAATCTCTTTTATAAACTGAAACCAACTATTTCTTTCTGAAAAACTTTTCTAAAATCTGTTTTTTCTGGAAATATCTTATAAACTGCTTTTTCTGAAAACTTTATTTCTAGAAAAGCTTTCACTGGAATTTTTCTGAAAGTTGTATCTAAAAACTGGTCTTTTTCTCAGAAAACTTGACGTATGGGGGTGTTACATATCGTCGCCCCCTATACGCCTAACTAGAGCCAGAATGCAAATCCATGACTTTGGGGCGTTACGTATCGTCGTCCCCTAAAGCATGCCACTCATGTCCCTAAAATTAATGGTCTTAGGGCGTTACGTATCGCCATCCCCCAAGCCACCGAACTAGAACTGGGGGTGCAGATCTTTGCTACCCTCCAAGCTCTGAAACTAGGATCAAGGGGCATCTGTCATCCCTAGTCCTGAACTAGGATCTGAGGGCGTTACGTATCGCCGTCCCCCCAGTCCTCTACATGTGCACATGTCATCCGTCAATTCCATGTATGTATCTAGTTACATACTGAGGTGGGTTTTTCCCCATGCCTCGAAAACATAAAACTCATATTTTGAAAACTTTTTTCTTCTAAATCATTTCTCAAAATATAATTGAAAATGAACTTGGCTAACACCCTAAATGCAAGAAAGTAAGTATGTCATGTAAAATAATAAAATGAAAATCAACTTAAAGGAAAAATATCCAGTCACTTATTTGGAACTTCCTGGTGATGCCTTGTGATAATCTAGAATTAGCAAAATTCGTTAGTACCAAGGTTGCGAATTATATCATTACTTAACAAAATTTGTTCGTTATTCATGATAACTCATCCTCGCTATATTACTAATAATTTAGGGTGGTCTAATAATTTTTACTATGCTTATTCGAGGATCTCACAAGCTACTTCAAAAAACTCCAAATTCTGCCCTCTTTCCAGAAAATTTCAGTGCACCAACACTGACTTTGAAAATTCGGTGCACTTAATCAGGGTTGAAATTGGGGCTGAAATTAGATATATAAGATCTTATATATATATGTCTCTTTGGTTAAGGTAACTAATCACTTCTCTTTACGTCTTTCATTTTACTTGCTCACGGATCTGGGTTAGGGTATCCGAAACTTCTAGATATTTTATGATAGCTTGGGTTTACTGGAAACTCCATTGACTAATCCCGATCTTTTACTTATCTTCTTTTTCTGAATATTTTTGCTATTCGGGGGAAATTTTTCTATCTATAAGAGATGTTTATAGCTATTATGTCTACCTGAAGGAGTTTTCTGATGAAAAAGGAATCTTAGTAGAAAAGAAGAAATTTACTCAGGTTTACTCAATATTTTACTGTTGTTCAGGCTTTCTAATTGCTTTTTACTACCATAAGTTCTGGTGTTTTCTTTATCATCTCATTATGTATCTTTATCTCTTTACTGCCTCTGATTACTTAGATCATCTGTACCTTATCCTTTTACTTTTCTTATAGATTTCTCTTTATCATCTACTTCTGTATCTTTCCCACTTACTGTCTCTGGTAACTTGAACATCTAGGTATATTTCCTTATTTTTCTTTCTAACTTTGTTTTTCTCTTCCTACTTTCTTGGGTGGGTATCCTTAGAACTTTACTATTTCTTATTGTTTCTTTACTTTTCTCATCTCTAGCTGCTTAAACACATATGCATATTTCCTTACTTCTTATAGCTTTCTCTTCCCACTCTCTGGGTAACTTTTCTTAGTACCATATTCTCTGGTTTTATAGATAAATTTGAACTTTTGCAGATAGTTCAGGATGATTACGGAAGGATCTTCAAAGAATATAGTTATTTCTAAGGAAATATACTTAAATAGATCAGGAATTCTTACTAACCTGTCTAGAGAACTTTGAGGACGCACTCGAGGATCTGATACTGGAGAGGTAGTGCCTCGTATACGGGTATCCCAGACATACTACATATACAATACCCCGGTACTCTGCCAACTGCAGTCACTGAATCTCTAGACCATGCTCTGATACCATCTTTGTAACATCCCTAATCACAGAGATGCTACCGACAGGGAATATTCCGTACTATTCCCCTGAGCCTCCATCTATCTGACACTGCTAATCTCAATTTTACAACACGTTAATAACTCTGATAGTGAACCACTTATAATGTGTTACATATATAATACATGACATTTCATTACTCTGACTGACTGGACTCTATTTTTTACTCAACCTGGTGGACCAAATACCCTAGTGACTGCCATCAGTATCCATCCTCTAGGGCTCATCCTCCGAGTAAACCTGCAAAACAAAGAAACTGGGAGTGAGGGTGGTTAGATCTTTTGAACGATCTAAGTGAGTGGACATTTTATAAATAAATACTAAAACGCTTTTGAAAACACATGGTCCTAAAATCCAACTTATCTCAAATTTATCTTTTCTGAAAATATCTTTTATAAACTAAAACCAAATATTTCTTTCTTAAAAACTTTTCTAAAATCTGCTTTTCTGGAAATCTCTTATAAACTTCTTTTTCTGAAAACTTTATTTCTAGAAAAGCTTTCTCTGGAACTTTTCTGAAAATTGTATCTAAAAACTGGTCTTTGTCTCTGAAAACTTGACGTATTTGGGCGTTAGATATCGCCGTCCTCCCATACAACTAACTAGAGCCAAGAATGCAAATCCATGACTTTGGGGTGTTACGTATCGCCGTCCCCCAAAGCCACTGAACCAGAACTGGAGGTGCGGATCTATGCTACCTTCCAAGCTGTGAAACTAGGATCAAGGGGCATCTATCATCCCTAGTCCTGAACTAGGATCTGAGGGCGTTACATATCGTCGTCCCCCAATCCTCTACATGTGCACATGTCATCTGTCAATTCCATGACTGTATCTAGTTACATACTGAGGTGGGTTTTTTCCCAATGCCTCGAAACATAAAACTCATGTTTTGAAAACTTGTTTCTTCTAAATCATTTCTAAAAATATACTTAATCAAAATATAATTTAAAATGAACTTGGCTAATGCCCTAAATGCAAGAAAGTAAGTCTGTCATGTAAAATAATAAAATGAAAATCAACTTAAAGGGAAAATGTCCACTCACTTATTTGGAACTTGCAGGTGATGCCTTGCAATGGTGGCGGTGTTGGTTTCTAAGTTGTCCCAAGATCATTCAAGCATAAAAAACATGTGAATACATTAAAGAAGTATGGCGGAATCATACTTACAATGAACGCCTTTAGGACGTCAAACACAAAATTTTTTCTTCATTGTCCTTGAAGGTCATGGCCGAGCTCCAATTTTTGTTGAAGAAAATGAACAAGCTCCAAGCTTTGAGAGGATTCCAAGCTCTTGAGATGGTTTCCCTATCACCTTTAATGATTCTTGAGGTGTGCTAGCAAGTAAAGAAAAGAAAACAATTTCCTTATTCTTGGTTGGAGACTCACGGCAATGAGAGCTATGGAGAGAGAGAGAGTTTTTTCTTTTGTTGATTTTGTTTACAAAACAAAATTATGCCTAATGTTTTACCAAAGTTTGGTATATGGCTTTCAAAAAGTCAAAACCATTTTGGAGCCAAAATGGCAATTAAAGCTCTCAACAACCAACATCATGGATAGTGACAAGTTGTCATTCACCAAAAGGTGACTTGACATCCATCACTAGATTGACATGCGATGTGACGAGCGATGTGACTTGTGGCCGCACTTGATTTTAAATCGGAGTGGCCTCGCAAACACATCCCGGGCTCGGGTTCGTTAATTCCGAATTAACGAATTTTCTGTTGCGACGTAATTAAATCAAATTTAATTAAATAATAATGCCAAGCAAAATTACTATTCACGTCGCTAGCGAATTAATTCTAAATTAATTCATTTGCCCGAATTAAAATCCAATTTTAATTCCGCGTCGAAATCTAATTTCGTTTAATATATCGAATATATTATTTTATCGATTAATTCTGAATTAATCGTTCTCTCTCTTCAAATAGTATTTTATCCTAGATAAAATATCTCCGTTATTAATCCAAGATTAATTAAGTTCGAATCATTCGTCATCGGTGAATCTTCAGGACGAGACCCAAGAGATCCCTGGATATGTTGGCAGTAAATCCGGTGGTCGGACTATCCGAGCACGTACGTACCTCGTACTATGTTCTTACCAATTTACGAGACATGGTTGGCTTCTAGCAAAGCACCGTGCCTACCCAATTCTCCAGAAATATTCTTAATGGAATATATAATCTATATCAGGCGTAGTATACGTAGTATTGCGTATAGCGATCCAGTATCGGATGTCACATGCAAGGCTTGGGGCTTGAATAGTGTATGCCCCGTACGAAGCATATATCGGATTACAAGCAACTAGTCTCTTTAATCGGATAATCATGACCTTGTCATATTATCCTGATGGTTGCAACCATTTAGAGTACCACAGTATCCCTGCGTGATCATCATCTCCATATGACTGAAGTGATACTTCCATCTTGACATCACACCCAATACACTACGATTCTCAATAAACCGAGAATAGGCATACACAGAACCTGTTAAAGTCCTGGATGACCAAAACCAAAGCATATTGATTGTCGCAAGTACTAGCGATGTAAGTCTCAGGTTAAGACCAAATACACCTACCCTGATGCAGATTCCCATAGACACATAGTTATACTACCAATGGGATTCTGCGGGGTCTATCCAGAGCGAAGCTGTTTCCTTACCATCGGTAAACACAACCTCCTATCACACTTGCATAAGTATCCAATACTTAAATATATGAGAAATATGTCGTTACGCTTCCATAACACGCACAAGTGCAATACTAGTCTATTCTACATTATCAATGTCCAGTCTCGATAATACTATGACTAGGGATATTTAATGATTAAACCTTTATGGATTGATACTGTCTCATATTTTATAATCCGGAACTAATCATAAGGACTTTTATCATTTATATATTCAAGTAATCAAATTACAAAATGATAAAATGCAATTTCATTGCTACATAATTAATTTGTACAAAAACCACAATGTCTTTTACAAATAGTGATGCTATGGGTCATAATTGTCTAACAATCTCTCACTTGGCCTATAGCCAGTCACTCAAGCATCTAATACTTGAACTATGTACATGTCGCTCAAACTTTTGCTGAGGAATAGCTTTCGTCAGCGGATCTGCAATGTTGTCCTCTAATGCGACCTTCTCGATCTTCATATCGCCACGATGTATGATCTCACGAATCAGATGGAAATGTCGAAGAACATGCATGGATCGTTGATGAGACCGCGGTTCCTTAGCCTGTGCTATAGCCCCGTTATTGTCACAATACAATGGAACAGACTCGGCTGCTAACGGAACTACTCCTAATCCAATTAGGAATTTTCGGATCCAAACTGCCTCTTTTGCTGCTTCAGCTGCAGCAATATACTCCGCTTCTGTTGTTAAATCGGCAACAGTCTCTTGCTTGGAAGATTTCCAGCTTACTGCTCCGTTATTCAAATAAAATATGTACCCGGATTGTGACTTGCAGTCGTCTTTATCGGTTTGGAAACTTGCATCGGTATACCCAGTTACCTCAAGTTCTCCATCTCCATAGATTAAGAAAGCATCCTTAGTTCGTCTAAGATACTTTAGGATATTCTTAATCGCCATCCAGTGACTATCACCTGGATCGGCCTGATTGCGACTACACATGCTCAAAACATACGAGACATCAGGTCGCATACATATCATGGCATACATGATCGATCCGATTGCCGAGGCGAATGGTATCCGACTCATGTTGTCTCTCTCATCTTGAGTTTTAGGACACATGTCCTTAGATAGAGTGACGCCATGTGACACTGGTAACAGTCCCCTCTTGGACTGATCCATGTTGAATCTCTTCAACACTTTGTCAATGTACGTGCTCTGGGAGAGTCCAAGCAGCTTTCTAGATCTATCCTGGTAGATCTTTATTCCTAGAATAAAGGCTGTTTCTCCTAGATCCTTCATGGAGAATTTTAATGAAAGCCAAGCTTTCACCGATGTTAACATGGGAATGTCATTGCCAATAAGCAATACATCATCAACGTAAAGGACAATGAATGGTAGTGCGCTCCCACTAACCTTCTTATATACACAAGGATCATCCTCGTTTTGAACGAAATCATATTCTTTTATGATCTCATCAAAACGTTGGTTTCAAGAACGCGATGCTTGCTTCAATACATAAATGCATCGATTTAACTTACAAACCTTGTTTACAAGTCTTGGTACGATAAAACCGTCAGCTGTTACATATAAACATCCTCCAAAAGGTTTCCGTTAAGGAAAGCGGTTTTGACGTCCATCTGCCATATCTCGTAATCGAAATATGCAGCAATAGAAAGCATTATCTGAATGGATTTAATCATGGCAACGGGTGAAAAAGTTTTCTCATAATCGACACCATGTCGTTGACGATACCCTTTCGCTACAAGCATAGCTTTGTACATTTGTACGTTGCCATCCATGTCAGTCATCTTCTTGAAGACCCAATTGCATCCAATAGGCTTTACGCCTTCTGGTGCATCAACCAGTGTCCAAACTTGGTTGGTGTACATGGAATCCATTTCGGAATTCATGGAATCTTGCCATAAACCAGAGTCGATACCTTGTATCGCTTCCTCATACGGAGCCGGCTCGTCTTTCTCAATAAGATTAATATCCACATGAGGTGAGATCAGAAACCCATACCTCTCAGGTTGTTTTCTGACTCTCTCCGACCTCCGCGGTCCTTGTGTATTCGAAGATTGTGGTACAATCTCATCCCTGATAGACTGTTCATGTTCCGTTAAGGATTCTGTGCCAGGAACAGTATCACTCCGATTTTCATCGAGTTCTAATTTTCCTCCCACTTATCACTGCATTTAGGAATTCCTTCTCAAGGAAAACCGCATGTAGAGCAACAAATATTTTGTTCTCTTGTGGGTGATAGAAGTAATATCCTTTGGTTTCCCTAGGATATCCTACAAATAGGCATTTATCCGATTTGGGTTCAAGTTTGGTACCTTCCAAACGTTTGACGTATGCCCAGCAACCCCAAATCTTCAGGAATGAGAAACCCGGTTTCTTTCCTGTCCATATTTCATACGGAGTCTGTTGAACATACTTTGACGGAACCTTATTCAAAATAAGTATTGCACTATTCAATGTATATCCCCATAAGGAAATAAGTAGCTCTGTGCGACTCATCATAGACCTTACCATGTCTAACAAAGTTCGGTTTCTCCGTTCGGACACACCGTTTAATTGCGGTGTTCCGGGAGGAGTCCACTGTGAAAGAATATCATATTCTTTCAAGTAATCAAGAAACTCATTGCTTAAGTATTCGCCACCACGGTCCGACCTTAATGTCTTAATACTCTTGTCGGTCTTTTTTTCTACTTCGTGTCGAAACTCTTTGAATTTCTCAAAGGTTTCCGACTTGTGTCTCATAAGATACACATAACCAAAATGCGATGCATCATCCGTAAAGGTTACGAAGTATTCGTATCCACCTCTAGCCTGGCTAGACATGGGCCCACAAACGTCACTATGAACAATGGCTAACAGTTCGGTGGCACGTGCACATTTACCGCTAAAAGGTGATTTAGGCATTTTTCCTAATAAACAAGATTCACAGATGTCATATGAATTTGGATCAAATCCGTCCAAGTATCCACTCTTCGAAAGTGTGGATATACGTGTATTGTTTATGTGTCCCAGACGACAATGCTACATATAAGTTTCATCTTTGTTACTTATTTTAAGCCTTTTGTTTGTTACATTATATGTTTGAGATTGATTTATATTCAAAATATAAAGACCATTATTTCCATCAGCTGTGCAAATTTCTATATCATTTTTATACATAAAACACCCAGTGTTTCTAAATACAAACGTATACCCGCATTGGGTTAACATAGATACATAAATTATATTCCTAGTCAAACTAGGTTCAAAATAACAGTTTATAAGTTCAAGTACATGCCCCGAGGGCAGTTCTAAAACATAAGTGCCCACGGCCAAAACGACAACTCGAGTCCCATTTCCAACACGGAGGTCAATCTCTCCTGAGGCCAGTCTCCTACTAATCCGCAGATCCTGCACATCAGTACATATGTGAGTACTACAACCAGAATCAAAAATCCAATTTTTAAAACTAGAAGTAGACATGTTTATTTCTATAACAAACATACCTGAAGCCGGTGTCTTGCTCGCTTTGATTTCCTTCATGTGTGCCTTGTACTCACGGCAGTCAAGCTTCCAGTGACCCCGCTTCCCGCACTGCAAGCATACATCTTGGGATTTGTCCTTGGGTTTCCCAGAACCCTTTGACGATTTGGATTTGCCCTTCTTCTTATGCCTTTTTCTTCTTAACACCTCCAGTCGCATTGGGCCAAGCCCTTGGGGTCTGAGATGTTGAAGCATAGTGTGCCTCGTGCTTTTTGGCCTTAAAGAGCTCCTTTTCTGCCTCACGCAGAGTGGACATCAACTCTCCAAGAGTTTGGACTTGGTTAAACATGTTGTAGTTCATGATGAACCCACTCCAAGTGTCGGGGAGAGACTATAGGATCAAATCCTCTGAAGTCTCAGCCTCAAAGACTATGCCCATCTGTCCGAGCTGCTCAATGTCAGCAATCATCTGTGAGACATGGTGTTCAACAGACGTACCATCTGACATGCGAGCGCGGAAGAGCTTCTTCTGCAACTCGTATCTTTGTGATCTAAGATTAGATCTCTGGAGATCGTGCAACTTCGTCATCATCTCATAGGGATCCAACCCCTTGTTTTGACGACGGAATTACGGAGTCATAGCGGCAAGCATTACCGATTGAGCAGTCGTATTATCATCGCTATGAGTCTTCCAAAGCTCTAGCTCAAGCAACTGATCAGGTCGGGGCTTAGGCCCAATAGGTTGCTCTAAAGTGTAGAGTAACTTCTCGGATCCTAGAACAATTCTGAGATTCATATCCCAGTCCTGAAAGTTTGTGCCATTAAAGACGTTGTCGCCCATGACAATTTCCCTAATGCTTAACTTTCCTGTCATCTTAACCGCAATAGTCCAACTATTCGATTAACGATGTATGGGTACAGTCTAACTGTTACAAGAAAAATAATAATATATTAGTCCAACTAATAAAATAATTGACGAAATAATTTTGAAAGCGCGTAAAGCTAAATATTTGAACGAAATTGCAAATTCAATACTAGCCTCCCACTATTTTTGGGCGAGCATCTAACCCTCTGTTGAGTACTCATGAAACCTAGTTTCCTAGTGGTCTAGGATCCCGTTAAATAACACACAACCTTGACTTTGGCCAACAAGCTGTATGATATTTAACTAGGTAGATCTCTAAGATCAATTGGATCTCATCCAATTCCTAGATTTGGTAGGTGGACCTCCAAGTCCGAAACATATATACAATATATATGCCAATATATCAAATATATTTTCCTAACCTTTTTCCTCTGAATCAACTAAGTCTTGGATTTGGCACAACAAGCTTAAAGATTCCAGTTAAGCGGGACCCATTGACTTTGGAAAGCTTCGTAATCGATGTCGATGGACAAGAAGTGATCTTGACTTTGGCCAACAAATCACAACTTGGACAAGACACCGATATGGAACAAAGCCTTCATGATTCAAACACATCCGCGATGGAGAAAGGTCTTGACTTTGGCCAACAAACCAGTGCCAATCTTGGATCTTGAGTAAGAATCACTCAATGGAAGGAAAACGCTTAATATTTTATTGAGGGTTTTTCGCGTAAATTGGCAACCAATTTATTATCTTTGTTAGCTCTCATCATACACCATTAAGCATTCATTCTAAAAGCATAATAAGGCGCGAAAATAAATTAATAACGATATGTGGATGGATATCTCACAGATTGTTCCTAGAACGAATCACTCAATTTCCTCTCCCCGGCTAGCACTATTCTTGCTTCTACCCAATTACATAATACAATAAGAGAAACCTCATTAACATTGAGGGGAATTAGGTGAGAAGAGAATTACAAAGAATCAAGAGATAAGGCTGGACACGCAGGTCCAATTTAATAAATTCTAAATATACAATAATTTCCAAAATTGCCCTTTCCCTTCTAATATCCATCCGATATACGTTATTCATTCAACACATCCATGTATTCACACAAAGCATGTTATTCAATCAATCTAATCCAATTAATTAATCTTGAATAAATTGATCATCCAATGTTCAAACAACGATTTGATTTTGCGCGAGTCCAACTCATTTGAGAATAAGTACTCAAAGTACGAATTCTTGAATTATATCGAACTACAATTTCAATCTAATTTAATTCGTATTCAATACTAATTCTATATTTAATTCCAAATTAAATAACTACACTTTTTAATGAGCCTTTACGACTTAGATTCCAAATCTAATCTAAATGGGTCTCAAAGCCCAATTAACATCCAATGTAGTTTAATTAAAGCCCAATGGGCTTTCAATTAATTTCTTAAGGCATGGACTTTGGTCAATATGGGTCAAACCCAAATACCAAAGCCCATTCAAGGAATCACCCTTATTTGCCAAGAAACCAATTTAGGCCCATAAGGCCCAATTAAACATTAAAAGGTCATTAGTTATATTTGGACTTTATGGAATGGTTTAGGCCCAATTTGGATCCAATCCAATTGACCCAAACCAACTTGGCCCAACCAAGTCCATAAGGCCCAAATACAACATCTAAAAGCCCAATTCCAAATTAGCCCAATTATTAAATTCTAATTTTCCAAAATTCATAATTTAATAAATCAAAGTGTTTAGCCATGATTAATCTTTTAAATTAACATTTCCAAAATACTAATCTAATCCATTAATCATGCTTATCATCATCAACACATGTCCAACATTATTGAATTAAAAAATCATCTCATTACATGCTTAATAGCTCACGGCATTCATTGGGGGGTTTTTAATTCGATTTCATTTTCAATCCGATTGAATTACAAATCAACATTTCCCAAGTCTTTAAGCTCATCCTATGATCAAAAGAACAAAAAATACCATGACTTAGGGTTTCATCACACATTCGGCCAAGCCATTAATTTGGGGAAAAAATAATCCAATTCATTTTTCATGAAATTGATCATGCATAACACTATGTTATCATCATTCAAGCAGACTCAATCAATCAATTTTATGAAATCATGCTCAAATCATTTTTACCCAAATTTTAGCATAAGAACCCTAACATTTTTCATGCTCAAATTAGGCTCTGATACCATTGTTGGTTTCTAAAGTTGTCCCAAGATCATTCAAGCATAAAAAACATGTGAATACATTAAAGAAGTATGGCGGAATCATACTTACAATGAACGGCTTTAGGATGTGTCAAACACAAAAAAATTTCTTCCTTGTCTTTGAAGGTCACGGCCAAGCTCCAATTTTTGTTGAAGAAAATGAACAAGCTCCAAGCTTTGAGAGGATTCCAAGCTCTTGAGATGGTTTCCCTATCACCTTTAATGATTCTTGAAGTGTGCTAGCAAGTAAAGAAAATAAAACAATTTCCATGTTCTTGGTTGGAGACTCACGGCAATGAGAGCTAGGGAGAGAGAGAGAGTTTTTTCTTTTGTTGATTTTGTTTCCAAAACAAAATTATGCCTAAAATGTTTTACCGAATTTTGGTATATGGCTTTCAAAAAGTCAAAACCATTTCGGAGCCAAAATGACAATTAAAGCTCTCAACAACCAACATCATGAATAGTGACAAGTTGTCATTCACCAAAAGGTGACTTGACATCCATCACTAGATTGACATACGATGTGACGAGCGATGTGACTTGTGGCCGCACTTGATTCTAATTCGGAGTGGCCTCGCAAACACATCCCGGGCTCGGGTTCGTTAATTCCGAATTAACGAATTTTTCGTTACGACGTATTTAAATCAAATTTAATTAAATAATAATGCCAAACAAAATTACTATTCATATCGCTAGCGAATTAATTCTAAATTAATTCATTTGCCCGAATTAAAATCCAATTTTAATTCCACGTCGAAATCTAATTTCGTTTAATATATAGAATATATTATTGTATCGATTAATTCCGAATTAATCGTTCTCTCTCTTCAAATAGTATTTTATCCCAGATAAAATATCTCCGTTATTAATCCAAGATTAATTAAGTTCGAATCATTCGTCATCGGTGAATCTTCGAGAAGCGACCTAAGAGATCCCTAGATATGTTGGCAGTAAATCCGGTGGTCGGACTATCCAAGCACGTACGTACCTCGTACTATGTTCTTACCAATTTACGAGACATGGTTGGCTTCTAGCAAAGCATCGTGCCTACCCAATTCTCCAGAAATATTCTTAATGGAATATATAATCTATATCAGGCGTAGTATACGTAGTATTGCGTATAGCGATCCAGTATCGGATGTCACATGCAAGGCCTGGGGCTTGAATAGTGTCTGCCCCGTACGAAGCATATATCGGATTACAAGCAACTAGTCTCTTTAATCGGATAATCATGACCTTGTCATATTATCCCGATGGTTGTAACCATTTAGAGTCCCAGTTCTGTATCCCTGCGTGATCATCATCTCCATATGACTGAAATGATACTTCCATCTTGACATCACACCCAATACACTACGATTCTCAATAAACCCAGAAGAGGCGTACACAGAACCTGTTAAAGTCCTGGACGACCAAAACCAAAGTGTATTGATTGTCGCAAGTACTAGCGATGTAAGTCTCAGGTTAAGACCAAATACACCTACCCTGATGCAGATTCCCATAGACACATAGTCATACTACCAATGGGATTCTGCGGGGTCTATCCAGAGCGAAGCTGTTTCCGTACCATCGGTAAACACAACCTCTATCACACTTGCATAAGTATCTAATACTTAAATATATGATAACTATGTCGTTACGCTTCCATAACACGCACAAGTGTAATACTAATATATCCGCATTATCGATGTCCAGTCTCGATAATACTACTAATTTAGGGTGGTCTAATAATGTTACTATGCTTATTCGAGGATCTCACAAGCTACTTCAAAAAACTCAAAATTCTGCCCTCTTTCCAGAAAATTTTAGTGCACCAACACTGACTATGAAAATTCGGTGCGCTTAATCAGGGTCGAAATTGGGGCTGAAATTTTAATAGAATACTCGCTTATGTGTGTACTTTATGTTAGCTTTGACGGATCGCGGTTTTGATTCCTAGAACTCACGTTATAGACTGAAGTTGAGGGGCTGTGTGACTGGACAAAACTTGACACAGGGGCAGCAGATAGCCTGACTTCAAAAATTTGGTTTGGCCTCATCCTACTTCCATAAATTCTGATTTTTGGATATTTTATTCCCTCGTGTATCTAATTTATCCAGAATTTTACGGATCTTAATTTCGACTTACAGAACTCAACTTATAAGTAATAAATCAGGACATGTCAAGAATGTGTCCTAAACTAAACTCATTGTCCATGTTATCTAATTCACTGCCATGTTTGACAACCATTACCACTAGACTTTTCAGCACATTAAAATACATAACAATCCTCTAAACTTCAATATCTATATTCAAGAACCAACCTCAATCACCAACCTCTTATATACTATAAATCAAAGCATGGACACTAAAGCCATTAAAAATTTCATCACCAACTCAAATTCTTCTCTCAACACACATCATTCCTATCACACTACATCATCAACCTCCATCAAAGTAACCACAACCCATACTCTTAAAAATAATGACACATTCGGCCATCCATTCACGTGAAATGCATAATTTCATTCTTATATTATCAATAAATACACAATCAAGCATGCTAACAACTCAATCAAAGCTAATTAAGTAATTCAAAATCCTAGGGTTCATAAGATACGAATTTGGGGCTCCCAAATATCAATCTCAAAACTGAAATTAGAGGAGGAAAATAAGATAGAGAGCTTACTTTGCATGAGAGGAATCTTGGCACCATTACTTGCTACTTCAAAATGATGAAAAATTAAAGAAAGAAAATGATTTGTTTTTCTAAGGGAGGGGGAAGCTTCTCACGTTTTTTTCTTTGCTTGAAGAGGAAGGTGGATGAATAGTGCTCAATTTATAGGGCATAGGAATGATCTTTGTTTGCAAATGAGTGGCTAGGGAGAGGCCACATCACCCCAATTCTAGTATTTTCCCGAAATCACTGTAGTAGTCACGTAAATATCGATTTTTATCCTTCTTCCAATTTGAATTTGAGAAAATGTTCAACGCGGAAGTTGTAGGTCTCGGTCTTAGCTTTTCGATAATAAAAAATTCATAAACATCGGAGTTCGTATGAGAACGTTATGGCCCAAATACCATGGGTTGTCCAGAGTGGAACATTTTACAGTTTTGTATCGGAATTTCGAGGAATTCACCGATTATCCCCAAAGTCATTCCATGAATGTATATGTGCTCAAACATAATTTATATTATATAACATTCGTCCCACGATGTAACAGTAGTCGAGATTTTCGGTCGTTACATACATGCTTAAAGGCTTTTCCGATCATTTCCAAATTAATGTATATTTAGATTTAATATATGATTTTATTAAATAAACATTAATTAATTATCAAATAAAGTATTTGACATATATCATAAATATATGTATTTTGAATATTTAGTGTAAATATAGTACATATATCTAGATATTTAAATTTGGTAATTGTTTGATTATTTAATTGTTAAATAATTAAAATTATTAAATATAAATATTTAATGTTATGATTATGTTTGGAGGTGGATTAATTTGATTGGTTCACTTGTTGGAACTTATTTAATGTTGAAGTGTTCAAATTGAATAAGTAACCTTAACCTTTTTATTAATATAATTTTTGAAGCAAAATGACAATAATACCCCTTTGGTTTCAACCATGTAACCCTAAGTATATAAGGGTTTCATTTTTCATTTGCTTCATTACTCTAAGCTTTCAAAACACAAAAAAAACATACGAGACTTGAGAGGAAAAAGAAAAGAAACCAAGAATGAAGTAAAGAAAACTTGCAAATTAGTAAGTAATTTCAACTTTTCTTTAGAAGGAAAAATATCTTTTGTTCTTGGCTACAACATATATTGTTCACTTGTTTCTCTACTCTCTTTTGTTTGTGTTATGAAGTTTGGAAGCTTGAATGAAAGATGTATGCATGTATATAAATAAAGTTTGCTTATTAATGGTTAATAAGCACACTTTTGGTCATTAGATGACTTGGTTGCCATTCTAGAGTTTTTAGGCCACTCAATGATGACCTAGAATTGTTCTTGGGTTGTTTCAAAGTGGTGAGACTTATTTGGTGTTGTAGAGATTTGATTAAAGTGTTGGATTGTATTAATTTCGGTTATTTTTGGTTAATTTGATTAATTGGAAAAATTAGGGTTTTGAACCTAAACCAAAATTTGGGCTTTTTATATATGTGTTGTATTTTGATGTATATAAGACATACAAATTATTTTGGTGTTGATTGGAAATCATCTACGGTTGTTTTGACAAAATTATGACCAAAATGATCAAAACATAAAGTATTGGGACCTCACGGTAATTTGGGAAATTTCTTGAAAATTTTCCTGGTTGTATTTTACTGTATATAGATGTACAAATTATTTTGGTAGTGATTGGATATCACTTAATCTTGTATTTGACAAATTAGGACCAAAATGATCAAAATACAAACTATTGGGACCTTTCAGTAATTACTGAAAAATATGGAAAAAATTTCATAATTCTATTTCATGTATATTTGATGTACAAATCATTTTGGTTATGATTGGAAATCACCTAAGTTTTTTTTTAACAATTTAGGACTAAAACGATTAAAATTGAAAGTTTTGGAGTTTTACGGTAATTTACTGAAATTGTGATTTCTGGGTTAAATATTCCGTTTTTGATTATTGAGTGATTAAAATAAATTAGTTTATTTTAATTACCTAAGAAAAATTAAAGAAATCGGAAAATTTGATTTTCCCGCATTCCGCTGCGTTACCCTGGTAATCCGCCCAAAACCCCAACATTTGTAATATTCAATTCTCTAGTTTGTTGGAGGCAACACCTAAAAGCAATGGAATTTGTGTTTTTATTTCAAAAAAAAAACTAATAAAAAAAACTAATCAAGCTTCTACTTAGTAACCGGACATCTTGCCTCAATAAGCAGTGATTGTTCGCGTAAAACGGTAGAGCTTGAGGTAAAAAAAGAAAAAAAGAGAAAAAAAGTGAATAAGTTCGATTTCGCAACCTCTTTAACTCGAGAAATTAAGTATGTATAAGTGTTTTAACACTTAGTGCTCTAAAAGTGCACATTTATTAAAAGAAAAATTAATCATTTTACACTTATAGTTTCATTAAACCCTTTAATTTAGCACATTTATGAAATAATAATTAAATTTATGTTTTATATATTTTTTATTGTGTTTATTTATTTATTTATTATATAGGAAAAATACTTCTTTTGAAGCTCAACAGAAAAAATGGATATGAGATTTGAATTTCAGGACCTAGGAAACCAAAAAGTGTGTGACAACTGAATTCAAATTGGACTTGGAAAGTATTTACCGTGTTTAAATTAATAACAAAATGAGATTATGATATATTTAGATACACATATATTGTATTATCATTAATATATATATATTATTGCCATCACCTTTTGGTGGAAATGTGATGGCAATTATAAAGGAAATGTATTATTGCATTTGCTTTACAAAAGTTAGGTGCCAATGCACCTTATATAAAAAGAGGTGATCGGCACCTCGAGGGAGGGGGAGCACTCCTCTAGTCCGGATGCGTTATTTCATTTTCTTCTGTCAGGGGATTTGGGGTAAGTATCCTGCGTGTTTTATTTTATTTTTCGTTTTATAATTTCTTTTTCGTTTATTAATAAAATTGTATTTGTTTTTATTTATATTTTATTTTGCTAATTTGCATCATGTTGGGGTAAATGGTGAACCTCTTAATATGAAAATATTAGTGATTTTTATTTATATTATATTTTATAAATTGTGATTATTTCTCAAATAAAGTTCATACTCTTTCCAGTTTATTGATGACTTTTGACTAGCTGTAGACAGTCCCCGATTGGCATAAATAATACTTGAATTCCATAAATGTGAGAGAATGGATTATTAAAAATCTGGATTAGTTATAGACAATACGGTTCTACATGTTTTGACATATTTAATACATTGACAGGACTAATTATCGACAGAACGGATTACATGTGTTGACATAATTAATACCTGATAATCATGAAATAAATTGATAGAGAAATAATTATATTTTATATTTTATATTTTATAAAAAGTAAAAATTGTTTTATATTTAAAATATCAAGAGTAAATCCACTAACCTCAATATTTTATTTTATGATTTTTTTATTAGTTGAAATATTATTTTATCCTGTGGATCGACCTCAGATTTATTAGATTATTTTATTACTTCGACACTCTTATACTTTAGAATAAAAAATCAGTATCATCCCTATTGATTAGTTGATTTCACCTTAAATTCAATGAGCAGTGAATAAAAAAAAAATCCCAGTTTAGTTTTGTCTAAAGAGAGTAAAAAAGTTGTGAAATTCAAAATATGATTATAGCGTTTGCAGCTGGAAAATAACAAATAAATGCGCCCTTGATTTCTGGCATGATTGTTGTAGATTCTCTTGTTTGAAAATTTTCACTTAAATTATGTTGATTATCATTCATTTGAGGATTACTGGTATAATAGTCTTAAACATCAACTCAAATCAACTACATTTTATAAAAAAAATTAAAAAATTTATAATAATTTGATAATTCAAACTCATTTGAGAATCCACCACAACAGAAATGGTAGCTCAGTCCCTAAAAATTAACTTAACAATTCATTCATTCATTCACTCACAAGGTTTTGACAATTCATTCATTCATCCACAAGGTTAGCAAACACTCTCTAAAATATGAAATAAATAAATACCATGACAAATCAATAACATACTTGAAACTACGATTAGAAGATGTGAAGTCATCATGTACTGCCCTTGTGATTAAAAGAGTTTCTAGCACTTTAAATCACAAAACATCATCTTCATCTTTAATATTTAACTTATTTAGACATCTCAGAATCAAATTGTAATTAGAGGAAAATCGATAGTTAAAAAAATGATAAATTTGAAGAGAAGAATATGGACCTGGTCAAATTCCCAGGACAAAATCCCAATTTTATGCAAAGAGCAGCTAGTAAAACTATGTTCTCAATCATTCTAAGGCAGCAATGATGGCATCAACAACTTCTTGGGTGGTGCTGGTCCCTCCAAGGTCTTTTGTTCTGCACTTGCTCTCTGATATCACTTGTTTAACAGCAGTTTCTAATCGATCCGCAAATGAAGGAAACTGAAGATGTCTAAGCATCATAGCAGAAGAAAGAAGCAAGGCTACTGGGTTTGCTTTCTTTTGCTCAAGTATTTTCTCACTACCCACGTTTCCCGCTGAAGCACCTTGCTCAAAAATAGCATGATCAGCACCAACATTGCCTGCAAGTGCAGATCACTGGTTAATCTCAACCATCTATATGATTTCCATAATGGAATGATATTTCTTTCCTATATTGAGGGGTGAAAAGAAGGGAAGGGACACGTGAGGCCATCCAGTAATCCCTAGGGGAAGATAGTAAGAAAAATGGTATCTCTCCACCAAGAGCCAAATTGGATAATTAGGATGTGTTTATAAGTAAAATTGAATAAAACAAAATTATGTTCCTGGAAGTTTCCAAGTGGTGGCATACTACACAATACAGGGATTGTGATTTTCTTCTTTAGAAGCATTAAGCAAGAGCATGTGTTCAACAACAGAGAGAGATTTCTTCCGTTTCAATTTCTAACTACCGAATCCATACAGCAAAAAGAATTATTGAAGAAAATAACAAGATGTAATAAGACAACATGGTTCACGCTTTTCATCCTATTGTAGAAGTAAACTTAAGCAAATCTTGAGTAAAGTTTTTGTATAGAAGGTAAAGCTTAATCAAAACTTAAGAAATTGTATTTTTCTCTGCTGAAAAAGATGTTTCCGTGATGAAAAGGATGTTTCCCACTATTAGAAGTATTAATTCTGTTCATCAGGTAATTCAAGGTTCAAGATCTATGTCGAGCTCTACTGAGAGGATCTCTTAAAACCTTTTAAAAAAATTTACTGCAACGATACTGCTATATAAGTAAATCTTGAAGCAACATGACAACACAATTTCCATCTTAAGCACCATCAGAGCATCACTGCATCAGGTGCTATGATTTAAACTCCACAATACTACCATTGTGTATATCAGTGTTGTCAAAAGCACAATACGGCGCAAAAGGTCCTAGAGGCGCCTGCCTCAAACCCCCCCTATATATATAGCGTTTAGTCAACTAAAACATAGCGAGATCAATGAAAATATATCAAAAATAATTATAATAATATAAAAATTAATGTGTTTGACAGGTAGGATTTTTCTTACCCATTTTTGTGAAGCGCAGCTAGGCGCATCTCAAAGGCGTGTGCCTCCCGCAAAAGGTATGTGCATATATATATATATTCTCAGGTCTACATCTTACAATACACATAGAGTCCACATGAGACTAAAAGGAAAAAAAATGTCTTTATCTGCCTTACAATCCACATGAACCTGACTCTCTCTCTCTCTCTCTCTCTCTCTCTCTCTCTCTATATATATATATATATATATACACACACACACACACACACACACACACCGATAACAAAAATAATTATAATAATATAAATACTAATAACAAAAATTAATATGTTTGTCGGGTGGGGTTTTTCTCACCAATTTTTGTGAAGCGCACCTAGGCGCATCTCGAAGGCGTGTGCCTCCCGCAAAAGGTATGCGCCTGATGAAGGTCGCATCGACTGACCTTTCATGAGGCGTAGTGATCTGAGCCTAAGCCTACTGATATGTTCAACCATGAACAACAATGTAGCACACTAGTGCACATGGTTTCAAAATTCGAGTTGAGGCGCTGCCGCCTCAACTCGAATTTTCACCTCGAATTTTGAGGCAGCTCGCCTTGGCGACATGAGGTGAACCGCCTCACAGTCGCCTCGCCTAGAGGCGTCCCGAGTCGGTCGACTCAGGACCCTCGATCCAGCACGTGAGTTTAACAAAAGAAAATTAAAATATATATATATAAGGGGAGCTGAAGTCGGGAGTCCTACTCCCAACACAAACTTAAAACCCCTAAATCATCAATTCCATCTTCAATTTCTTCATCTAAATCATCAATTATCAACTCGACTTAGACTATCAAGCTTAGCTTCACCAATTCCATCATCAATTTCTTCTTCAAGGTTAGTTTTCAATTATCAACCCTGACCCTGATTTTTTTCCCTGTTTTGATATATTTTTTTCCCTGTTCTGTGCTTGTTTTTCTCTGTTCTGTTTGCTTTTTTATGCAATCAGGTCTGTCAATTTTTTTTATGGAGTCTAGCTGAATATAAGAATCACTCCTAAATTTATATTAAAGAACAAGAAGATATATGGTATATTATTATTAATAATGTTATTTAGTCTTGACTTATGTATTTTCATGGGATTTTTCTTGTGTGACTATGTAATTTAATAAAAAGGTGGATTTTTAATTTAGTTGTCTGATTGATATAATGATATTGGACCTCATGGAAATTGTAGTTTTGATATTATAACATGGAGGAGATGACACCTTAGACCCACTTTTCAGGCCATTAGACACTAAAGATAGCATATTTAGAGATTAGTTGTCATTTACTTTTATTATGAACTTGTTTTGTTTTGATAATGATTTTTATTTATGTTTTAGTTGGTATGGATGTGTTATGAATGCTTTGAGTTTGATGATTTCATGAATTTATATTTTATATTTTGAATTTTAAAAAATTTCCCGTGATTTGGATTGAGGCTACTGCCTCAACCGCCACAAGGCTGTCCCCCTCGCCTCACTCGGGGATCGCCTTGCACTGTATACTGAGTTTTCGAACCTTGCTTGTGCATCAACATCATTAGAAATTTGATCTTTACTCTCTTGATGAACATAGCTCCCACTGTATTGCCATTACTATAAAGAAAATAAAAATAAAAATCCCATGTGCTGGGTGTTCAAGGCATGGTATGCTACACACACATTCAGACACTTAACCACACGCATACTAAACTTCATTTGCAATCACTACAATTAACCTTTAATATAACTGTCATTAGTTACTTCACAATTTCTTTGTGCTACTATCATTTATCGTATGTAAAGATTATATAATCAATAGATATCATGTGTAAAGTTCATAGCCTAAAAATCACTTAACCTAAGCTTCTTTAAACAATATGATGCATTTTATCCACTTTTGCTACTGAAAAAGACATACAACGAAACAAGCTTAAAAGACATAATAATGCACACAAATTAAATGACTTCTTAATTTCATCGTACTAAGCTATTCAGGTCCTCAGTTGCCATATAGTTATAAGAAGTAAATTAAAAATTTCTTTAAAAGAGAAATGCATGGATGATACCTCCAGGCATGACTCCTGTGCCACCAGCAATTCCAGCCGCTGTATTGGCAACTAGATTGCCATAAAGATTGGGAGTAACCTGAAAAATAGAGACCAGCAAGCGTCAGCTACAGAACACTTGCTTATCATTGATAATTGAAATAGGAAGGTTAAAGTTGAGACACGAGGCAGTCACTAAAGTTGCAGCTTGCAAGAGACCATAATCAAAGTCAAGCAACAAGATTCCACCCACAGAATTCTCTCATAGCTTGCTACAAAGCCAGAGTTCATATCCGCAAACAAGTAAATATGAGATCATATTAGGGCCAATTTAAGAACAAGCAGCATTCTCAGAAAAGGGGAAAAAATCTAACATCCTCCAATTAGTCTCTAACTTTTGGGCCAGTGTTGGCAAAACAACTGTCCATATTTGACCATTTCCACAATGGATATACCGCCTTCGCTGACAAGAAGAATGATCTTCCTATCTCGAGTTTCAAATATCAAGAACATCCAATTTCCATTCACAATAAATGCAAATGCTCCTTAACTAAAAGAAATTTTAACATAAACAGGAAGCTCTAGAATTCTAGTTAATAGGTCTTGCACCCACTACCCACTAGTTTTATGTATTCTCTAAGGAAGTGGAGATATAATCTCCGACAGGGAGATTTCATTCTTAAAAAGCTTCCTCTAGGCTCAAAATATGCTCTGTCTAAGAGAGATGCAACGAATTAGAATCCTAAAACTGTGAAATATTAAACCATAGCACATTAAACCACATTTTCTGTATCCCATCAAGCAATAGTATATCACCTTATGCTGTCAAAGGCAGTAGGTTAGACAAGGATTTTTGGTAGTTCAACCCGCCCAAGCGCCGCCTTTGACCAGTCAAAGGGTGGGTGAATAGTCAACTATGCAGAATTTGATTTAATATATAATGGATCGTAACTTAAAATACTTAAGCGCCGCCTAAGCGACTGTTCGAAAATTGCCCAAGTGCCGCTTAACAGCATTGATTTCACCCACACCATCCAAATTTATTTCAACAGAATTTGTTGAAATTTGGAAAAAAAAGAAAAAAAAAAAAGGAAACACTGTTCTGCTTACAATTTAACCAAAATTAGCCTCAGGCACCACCAAAAATTAATATAAAGAAAATTAAACCATTAACCATTAAAAACAAGCAAAATATAAATTAATCTTAGGAAGAAAGCCAAGCAATCTGACATAACATAATAGTACTATTAACTTTTATTAGGAAAAAAATGAAAAATCATAAGTTTCATTTAACAAGTAAATTGCATACCATGACATCAAATTGCTCGGGCTTTGAAACAAGCTGCATGCAACAGTTGTCCACAATTATTTCATTGTACTTAATTCCAGGATACTTTGTAGCAACCTCTCGGCAAGATTCCAAGAAGAGACCATCAGCAAGCTTCATAATGTTTGCTTTATGCACAGCAGTTACCTTCTTTCTGTTGTTCAGGTATGCATATTCAAAAGCATATTTTGCAATACGCTCCGAACAAAACTTTGTAATCACCTAGCAAACAGGTAGTATGAGATACAAACTAAACCAAGATTATGTAACACTAAAGATTGAAATCCATTGATGTATAGTATACCCAATATTATCCAAAAACAACATTATAAAATGATATTATGTATGTATTGGGATCGAGGTGCTGTTAATCCCAATATCACTAGCTATAAAGTTTTAAGACAGTGTAATTGGTAAACATTAGCTTCCAAGTAAGGGTGTGTTTGGAATTGTTGTTGGACAGCAGTGGGGTGTAGGCTAAAATGATTGAAAAATGATAAGAAGACTAAACCAAGAATAAATGGGGACAAAATTATCATTAAAACTATGTTGCTTTGATGGTAAATTAAAAAACTAAACTAAAGACATAAAAAAAAATACGGCGTTTTGATGGCTATTTGAGTCCTGGTTTAGTCTCAAAATGATTTTATCCCACACAAACAAGATGAAAAATCAACAATATCTTTAAAATCTTTATCAAATCAAATTCATTATTTAAAAAATCATATTTACTAAAACACTCTCAACTTTTATTTCACACAGCTAAAATTTTCTTTTCAACCCTAGGTTTGGAGCCAGAACATCAAAATATCAAACGGAATGTTGACCAAATATCAATACCTTAAGGCTTTCAACGACACCAGGCACGACTTCGTGTTCGAGGCCCGAATATTCGCCCTCAGTGTTCTCTCTAATTACAACAATATCCACATTCTCGTGACGCGTGGGCAATCCGGGCAAATTGAAACAATTAACCAGCGACGCGTACAAATCCAACTCCCTTCTCAATTGCAAATTCAACGAACTCACACCGCCGCCCATCGGCGTGGCCAGGCCGCCTTTCAAACAAACCTTATTCTTCTTAATCGATTCGATCACTTCTTCAGGCACTCGCTTCATGTCCCCGCGGACCTCGTACTTCTCGAAGTAGACCGGCGCGTGCATCGCTTCCATTACTTGCTCGACGGCGCCGGTCACTAACGGTCCGATTCCGTCGCCTGGAAGAAGAGTCACCGCGCGTGGAGCGCCGTCGCCTGGTCGTGGCATGTAGGTTACGGATCGTGTCGGGGTGAGAAAGGGGGAGCATTGGTCGGAGGATTTTGAGAGAATTTTTTTGAGGATCGGTATGTAACGTCGGGCCATCGGGTCTGTTTGAAGGGTTTTAAGAATTGACAAGTTTGTGGTTGTTGAGTTGAACCGATCCATGTAATGTAAGGGCCGAAAGATGGGAAGGGAATCATTGAATGAGTGGCGATCAGATGTGGTCGAGACCACGATAAGTTTTATATATTAAAGTTGTAGTCAACGAGCCCTCATGTGTGACGTGTTTTATTTGCCTCACTAATGATATTTTATTTTATAGAAAATAGTGATCAAAATCAAAGGTAGAAGAATTATGCAGTTTTTGATAGATTTTTTTTAATAAAAAATTTAAAATTCTTAAACTTAGTTTTGAAGATTATTTTATCACTTTTTTTATATATTTATAAATGTCATTTTCTTTTTGGTTTATGAGAAAGGTCAATGATAGCGGGCCAAATTGACACGGGCCCGATCCGGGTTTTGGTGGAAAAAAAACTCAATTCGAGTTCGGTTTTGTATGTTATAAAGAGTGTTTATAATAGTTGAAATTCTGTTGAGGGTTGTTGGATTAAATGTATTAAATTAGACGGTCAAATAAGGAAGATGGATAGCGAAGTCAATTTCTGTCCCGTTCCGGACAGGCTGTGTTTGGTCGCTTATAACTTGAGTTGTATATGTGCGATTGATGAACCGTATAAATATAGATAAACTAGACACATAAAAGAGTAACATATCCAAAACTCAGAATTTTTACCCTTAAGACGAGGCCGAACCGAATTTTTGAAATTAAATGATCTGCTGCCTCTGCACCCAGTTTATTTTCTAAATAGCCCATGAACTTCGGTTTATAACTTGAGTTTATGAAATCGGAATTGAGATCCGTAAAAACGGATATAAAGTAGACACAATAAGGTCTATTCTATTAAAATTCATACCCGGATTCTTTCCCAATTAGTCACAGTGAATTTTCAAAGTTAGGTGTTGAGCAGTGAATTCTTAGTGACTATTAGAATCTAAATTTCCGCTCTCACACTTGTGTAACTCCAAACCTTAGCCCGTAAAAAATTCGTAAACAACGCTTATAAGTTAGTAACTGAGCAAAGTTAATTATTCATGCATTGTATATTTTATTTATTGATCGAAAGCATATCTCACAACTTATGTTCTAATAAAATTTTACTGATTATAAATTATCGGTAGGAACCGCGACTTTCTTCGACACCGTGAAGTAGTGCCAATCTGTTTCTAAATCTGTGAGTGAATATTTTATTTTAATAATATTTTATTGATTTTATTAAGTTATATGAATTTATTTATATTCAAGTTATACTTTAAGATGAGACCAAGTTGCCAAAATATTTTGATGAGTTAAAAAAATGATTTTGGACCAGTTGAGAAATGCTACCATGTATTTGATATTTTTGAGATGATTTCTTTTATGATATTTTTTTTATATTGGGGGAAAAACCCAAGCTCATAGATTTTTAGAATCGACGAATACAGCAGACATGTGCACGTGTAGATTCAGGACTAGGTGGACGTTGCTGCATGTCGCCCCTAGATAATAGTTTCAGGGTCAGGATGACATCATTGATTAGTGCTACTGTCTCTAGTTCAGTGACTTCGAGGACGACGATATGTAACCCCCAAGGCACTAGTTAAGCGTGCGGGGAGACGGCGATATGTAACGCCCCCATACATTAGTTATTTTCCAGATGAGATTTTCAGAAACAATAATTTTATGAAAGAGTTTTAGAAAGAATGAGTTTTACGAGAGATCGCAAAGTTTTACAGAAAGAAAGAAGTTTCCAGAAATTTTTTATAGAAAGAGATTTTTTTCAGACAAAGAAAAGAGATTTCAGAAAAGATGAGTTTTCTTGAAAAAATGTGATGATTTTAATTTCAGTTAATAAATTTTCATAAAGCCTTAAGTTCTGATTTTAAATTGTCCACTCACTAGGTCGTTCAAACGATCTAATCTCCCTACTCTCTAGTGCTTTCTATTTTGCAGGTCTATTCAGAGGATGAGCTTGAAAGGATAGATATTGATGGCAGTCACTAGGGTTAATGGGTCCACTCATCAGTTAGGTCTAAGGTATATGGTTCAGTCAATATTGTAATGTTTTAAGTACAGGTCATGTAAAATTTGCATGAGGGTCTAAGGTTTTCAGAGTCGAAGTCACCAGAGGTTAGTATAGCAAGTTCAGAGTTGTAAAGAATAAAGATTGTTTAATTATTTAAAGTTGGGCAGATAGCCCTATAGTGTAAGTGTGTGACTTTTGATTGTTAAATAACTAGAAAGGCAGTAGATTTCAAATAGTCAGTCAGTTAGTCAGAGGCTGAGGGTGTTAGGGTAACCTATCGCCTGCCGGTGGCATCCCCGAGAGAGGGATGTTATAAAGTTGGTACCATAGCATAGTTTAGGGAGTCAGTGACTACAGTGGGTAGAGTGTTGCGGTCTTGTATATGTAGTATACCCGGAGTACTTATATGCGAGACACTAACTATTCAGTATCCGATCATTGAGTACGTCCTCAAGTAATATAGAAAGGTTAGTAAGATTTCCAAGAATCATTTGAATATACTTCCTATAATCTAAAACTAGAATCTTTATTATGGTAGAATCCTTGTGTAACCATTCGTATATGACACCCGAAGTTTAGACATGACAAGTGATAAGAACAAATAGTGAAATTTTTAAGAACATACACTTGAAGCTTTAAAAAGAGAGAAAACTAGAAGAAGTGCAGAACTAGAAAGTAAAGAAAGACATTTACACTTAGAAAAAGCCGAGATAATAGAATGGATAGAAACAAAATTGATAGTACAGAAAATGCACGAGCTTGTAGCAGTGAAGAGAATAGAATGAGTAAAAATAGACATAAGAATGACACATAGACTCAAGTAAGGTTTCTTCATTCCTCAGAAAATCTCATATATACATAGCAAGCTTTCCGAACGATAGAAAATAGCTAGAAAAGTAAAGAAGCAAGAAATCTGAACTAGTTGTAAAGATTCCTAATAGGTTTGAGATACCTAGAAGAACGTAAGGACTTTAGATACCTAGTCTAAAATCGAGACTTAATAAGACCGATATCATAAGAAGCAACAAATTGATTATATTAGCAAAGGAGTCCAAAGTAGGTGAAACCGTAACTTGACCATTGCCCGGACTCGTAGAGGTACTGGATAAGAAAACGTCTTAACATGGTCCATCTCATATATATTCTAAAATAGGTAATGGATTAAGCCAGGGCAATCGGTAAATTACATCAGTACAAAAGTATTGAAGATTGTTTGACATTCAGACCTTATTGACCAAAATAAGGTGAATGTATCTGTAAGAAGACCGGGTACCCATCGCCGTATACCAAGAAATAGAAATATAAATAGAAAAACTTTAAGAGATAAGTCTACCAGATAGAGTTCCATCAGAACTGTAGAAAATAGTAAGAAAGCTAAGTGTAACACATGACGTAGGCAAGCTCGCATGAAGATTGCAGCACCAACAGAGTCCACAAAATAGACCAGTCATAGTAGTAACCTATATAACCCCAAGAAACAGATCTAGTAAATGAGAAACGTTGAAACCATAAAATAGTGCAGTATATGTCGCGACGTAGATAATGCAGCTCGAATATTATAGCACAAGCAGAAACCATAAAATAGTTGATAGAGTTGTGTAAGTCCAAGCCATAGTAAGACCCATATGACCCTCAGTAGTACATACGACAAATCTCCCCTACCACAATACCACCCCAATTAAGGGTGGCAAAAAAGCATAGGTCGGCTCGACCCGGTCTGAGTTGAAAAAAGCCCGGGTTGGGCTTCAAAATAAGGGGTCCGGCTCGGGCCTTTACATATTTATATTTATAAAAAATATATTTATATAATAAATTTTTTATATTTATAATTTTTTATATTAAAAAATATGGCCCGGGCGTAGGGCCCGTTGCCATCCTTAACCCCAGTAAGTATTTAGACACTTACCTAAACTACTTGAGAGCCTTGACGAGTAGTAGTAGTATCGTTTTTTTCCCTCAGATTTTATAAGATACACAAATCCGCCTTATGAATGCGGAATTCGGTATAGCCGCAGTTGCGTATAGTTAAGAACCCATCAGAACTTATACAACATTTGATATTACACTAGCCAGATCAGTTGAGTATTTGAGAATCCAGAGTAGACATGTAAGTTTACCTTTCCTGAATAGTGGAAATATTTCTGATGTGTCTTAAGTTTAGCCAAATTTAGTAAAGTTATCTTAGTTTCTTACCAAACCTAAAGTGTTCAAAGAAGTAAGAACTAATGGAATTCGAGTACATAAAGAAGGTTGAACATATAACATTCAATAGAGTAAAATGTACATTTTATGATACTTTTCAGTTGAGCAAAAAAAGAGACTAAGAAGAAGAATAAAAGGAACTATCCAGAAATAGGTAACCAAAAGAGTACAATAAGACTTGAGGTAAGTTTATGTTTTAGATAATTCCCAGTAAAGGATAGTGTGAGTATTGGTAAAAGGCCAAACTAGAAGAGAGGTTAGATATTACATTCAAAAGGCCCTTTAGCAATAGTACTTTTGCACGATAACCTGAAATAGACTTTGATCACTCGACCATCTTCCCAATCCTATTTAGATAGCCCCAGTAGTGGTGGACCACTACATTGTACTGCCTCTTTTGCTGCTTCAGCTGCAGCGATATACTCCGCTTCTGTTGTTGAATCGGCAACAGTCTCTTGCTTGGAAGATTTCCAGCTTACTCCTTCGTTGTTCAAACAAAATATGTACCCGGATTGAGACTTAGAGTCGTCTTAATCGGTTTGGAAACTTGCATCGGTATACCAAGTTACCTCAAGTTCTCCATCTCTATAAACTAAGAAAGCATCCTTAGTTCGTCTAAGATACTTAAGGATGTTCTTAACCGCCATCTAGTGACCATCACCTGGATCAGCCTGATAGCGACTACACATGCTCAAACGAGACATCATGTCGCGTACATATCATGGCATACATGATCGATCCGACTGCCGAGGTGAACGGTATCCGACTCATGTTGTTTCTCTCATCTTGAGTTTTAGGACACATGTCTTTAGATAGAGTGATGCCATGTGACACTAGTAACAGTCCCCTCTTGGACTGATCCATGTTGAATCTCTTCAACACCTTGTCAATGTACGTGCTCTGGGAGAGTCCAAGCAGCTTTCTTGATCTATCCCGGTAGATCTTTATTCCTAGAATATAGGCTGCTTCTCCCAGATCTTTCATGGAGAATTTTAATGAAAGCCAAGCTTTCACCGACGTTAACATGGGAATGTCATTGCCTATAAGTAATACATCGTCAACATAAAGGACAATAAAAGTCAGTGCTCTCCCACTAACCTTCTTGTATACACAATGATCATCTTCGTTTTGAATGAAATCATATTCCTTTATGATCTCATCAAAACTTTGGTTCCATGACCGCGATGCTTGCTTCAGTCCATAAATGGACCGATTTAACTTACAAACCTTGTTTACAAGTTTAGGCACGATAAAATCGTCAGGCTGTTGCATATAAACATCCTCTAAAAGGTTTCCGTTAAGGAAAGCGGTTTTAACGTCCATCTGCCATATCTCGTAATCGAAATATGCAGCAATAGCAAGCATTATCCGAATGGATTTAATCATGGCAACGGGTGAGAAAGTTTCGTCGTAATCGACACCATGTCGTTGACGATACCCCTTCGCTACAAGCCTAGCTTTGTACGTTTGTACGTTTCCATCCATGTCAGTCTTCTTCTTGAAGACCCATTTGCATCCAATGGGCTTTACGCCTTCTGGTGCATCAACTAGTGTCCAAACTTGGTTGGTGTACATGGAATCCATTTCGGACTTCATGGCTTCTTGCCATAAAGCAGAATCGATATCTTGTATCGCTTCCTCATACGTAGCCGGTTCAGTATCTTCTATGAGATTAATATCTACATGAGGTGAGATCAGAAATCCATACCTCTCAGGTTGTATCCTGACTCTCTCCGACCTACGCGGTCCTTGTGTAATAGAAGATTATGGTACAGTCTCATCCCGGATGGACTGTTCTTGTTCCGTTGAGGATTCTATGCTAGGAATAGTATCACTCCGATTTTCATGGAGTTCTACTTTCCTCCCACTAACCACTGTATTTAGGAATTCCTTCTCAAGGAAAACCGCATGTAGAGCAACAAATACTTTGTTCTCCGTGGTGTGATAGAAGTAATATCCTTTGGTTTCCTAGGATATCCTACGAATAGGCATTTATCCGATTTGGGCTCAAGTTTGGTACCTTCCAAACGTTTGACGTATGCCAAGCATCCCCAAATCTTCAGGAATGAGAAACCCGGTTTCTTTCCTGTCCATATCTCATACGGAGTCTATTGTACAGACTTTGACGGAACCTTATTCAAAATAAGAATTGCACTGTTTAATGCATATCCCCATAAGGAAATATGTAGCTCAGTGCGACTCATCATAGACCTTACCATGTCCAACAAAGTTCGGTTTCTCCGTTCAGATACACCGTTTAATTGCGGTGTTCCAGGAGGAGTCCACTATGAAAGAATACCATATTCTTTCAAGTAATCTAGAAACTCATTGCTCAAGTATTCGCCACCACGGTCCGACCGTAATGTCTTTATACTATTGCTTGTCTGTTTTTCAACTTCGTGTCGAAACTCTTTGAATTTCTCAAAAGTTTCCGACTTATGTCTCATAAGATACACATAACCATAACGCGATGCATCATCCGTAAAGGTTACGAAGTATTCATATCCACCTCTAGCCTGGCTAGACATGGGCCCACATACGTCACTATGAACAAGGGCTAACAGTTCGGTGGCGCGTTCACCCTTACCGCTAAAAGGTGATTTAGGCATTTTGCCTAATAAGCAAGATTCACAGACGTCATATGAATTTGGATCAAATCCATCCAAGTACCCACTCTTCGAAAGTGTGGATATGCGAGTCTTGTTTATGTGTCCCAGACGACAATGCCACATATAAGTTTCATCTTTGTTTCTCGTTTTGAGCCTTTTGTTTGTTACATTATATGTTTGAGATTGATTTATATTCAATATATAAAGACCATTATTAGCATCAGCCAAAACATATCTCAAAATCATCTTTATAAAAAAAACACCCAGTGTTTCGGAATACAAAAGTGTACCCGCATTGGGTCAAACAAGATACAGAGATAATATTCCTAGTCAAACTAGGTACATAATAACAATATGAAAGTTTAAGTACATGCCCCGAAGGCAGTTCTAAAACAAAAGTGCCAACGGCCAAAACGGCAACTGGTGCCCCATTCCGACGGTAGATCAATCTCCCATGAGGTCAGTCTCCTGCTAATCTGCAGATCTGCACATCAGTACATATGTGAGTACCACAACCAGAATCAAAAATCCAATTTTTAAAACTAGAAGTAGTTATGTTTATCTCAATAACAAACATACCTGAAGCCGGTGCCTTACCGTTTTAATCTCCTTCTGGAGCACCTTATACTCGCGGCAGTCACGCTTCCAGTGACCCCGCTTGCCGCACTAGAGGCAAACATCCTAAGATTTGTCCTTAGGCTTCCCAGAAGCCTTTGACGATTTGGCCTTGCCCTTTCTTTTATGCTTCTTCTTCTTCACACCTCCAGTCGCCTTGAACCCAGCCCTTGGTGTCTGAGATGTCGAAGTAAAGTGCGACTCGCGCTTGTTGCCCTTAAGCGGCTCTTTCTCGGCTTCCTTGAGAACCAACAATAAGTCTCCAAGAGTATCATCAGTGTTCATCAAATTATAGTTTATGATGAACTGTCTTCAAGTGTCGGGGAGAGATTGCAGGACCATGTCTATGGTAATCTCAGCCTCAAAGACTATCCCCATCTCAGCCAGCTCATCTATGTCAGCAATCATCTGTGCCACATGGGACTCAACAGACATGCCTTCTGACAAACGTGAACGGAAGAGCTTTTTTACTAACTCATATCTCTGTGACCTTCGGTTAGATCGGTGAAGATCTTGTAACCTCGCCAACATGTTATAGGGATCCAAGTCCTTGTTCTGTCGACGGAAATGCTGAGTCATAGAAGCAAGCATAATAGACTAAGCAGTATCACAATCATCGCTGTGAGTCTTCCAAAGCTCCAGCTCAGTAGTCATCAGGTTTGGGCTTAGGCCCAAGAGGTCTCTGTATAGTATATAGCAGCCTCTCGGCTCCAAGGACTATCCTTAGATTCATTTCCCAATCGGCAAATTTCGTGCCCTTGAAGACATTTTCACCCATGATAATGTCTCGAACATTTCCCTTTCCAGTCATCTTGACTACGATAGTCCAACTATCTAGTCAACGATATTTGGGTACAGTCTAACTGTTACAAGAAAAATAACATTGTATTAGTCCAACTAATAAAAATAATTTTGACGAAATCAGTTGAAAGCGCGTAAAGCTAAGTATCTGAATGAAATTGCAAATTCAATACTAGCCTCCCATTATTTTCGGCGAGTCTTTAACCCTCTGTCGAGTACTCGGGAAACCTAGTTCCTAGTGGGCTAGGATCCCGTTAAATAACACACAACCTTGACTTTGGCCAACAAGCTGTATGATATTTAACTAGGTAGATCTCTAAGATCAATTGGATCTCATCCAATTCCTAGATCCGGTAGGTGGACCTCCAAGTCCGAAACATATAAACAATAAATATGCCAATATATCCAATATATTTTCCTAATCTTTTTCCTCTGAATCAACTAAGCCTTGGCTTTGGCACAACAAGCTTAATGATTCCAGTTAAGCGGGACCCATTGACATGGAAAGCTTTATAATCAATGTCGATGGACAAGAAGTGATCTTGACTTTGGCCAACAAATCACGACTTGGACAAGACACCGATATGCAACAAAACTCTCATGATTCAAACACATTCGCAATTGACAAAGGTATTGACTTTGGCCAATAAACCAATGCCAACTTTGGATCTTGAGTAAGAATCACTCAACGGAAGGAAAAACGCTTAATATGTTTTGAGGGTTTTTCGCGTAAATTGGCAACCAATTTATTATCTTTGTTAAGGTCTCATCATACACCCTTAATCATGCTTCTAAAACATCATAAGGCGCAAAAAGTAAATTAATAATGATATGCGGATGGATATGTCACAAATTGTTCCTAGAACAAATCACTCCTTTTCCTCTCCCCGGCTAGAACTATTCTAACTTCTACCCAATAACATAATACAATAAAGAAACCTCATTTACATTGAGGGGAATTGGTGAGAAGAGAAATACAAAGAATAAGAAGATAAAAGGCTGGACACGCAGGTCCAATTTAATAAATTCTAAATTTATTACAATTTCCAAAATTTCCATCGCCCTTCTAATATCCATCCGATATACATTATTCATACAACACATTCATGTATTCATACAAATCATGTTATTCAATCAATCTAATCCAATTAATTTATCTTTGAATTAATGATCATCCAATGTTCAAACAACGATTTGATTTGCGCGAGTCAAACTCGTTTAAGAATAAATACTCAAAGTAAGTATTCTTGAATTATATCGAACTACAACTTTAAATCCAATTTATTTGTATTCAATACTAATTCCAATTAAATATATACACTTATTTATTGCTTTAAAGACTTGGATTCCAAATCCAATCTTAATGGGGTCTCAAAGGCCCAATAACATCCAATGTCATTTTAATTAAAGTCCAATGGGCTTTTAATTGACTCTTAAGGCATGGGCTTTGACCATAATGGATCAAACCCAAATTCCAAGGCCCAATAGGAATCACCCTATTGCCAACAAATCAATTTAGGCCCATTTTAATTTAAATTTTTTAAAGGGCCAAGAGATGTATTTGGACTTTATGGAATTGTTTTGGGCCCAATTGGATCCAATCCAAAAGTCCAAAACCAAACTTGGTCAAACCAAGCCCATTAAGCCCAAATACACACTTTTAGCCCAAATCATATTTAAAGGCTTATTAACATAATTATAATATTCCAAATATCACAATTATTTTAATTAAAGTGTATTAGCCATGATTAATTAATTAAACTCAATATTTCCAAAATACCAATTAACTTAATTAATCATGCTTAATTTAATTCCAATAATTTATGCTCAACACAAATTGAAGCCAAAATCATCATCATTTCATGCTCACACAATTGAATCCAAAATTCATCTCATTTCATGCTCAACATGCTCTTTGATTTTAACATAAACATTATTGACTTTGATTCTAATCCAATCAAACCAACAATCAACATTTAAACACATGCATTTAAACACATCATTCATGTTACAAAAAATTAAAAACATGCAGTCCACTGCAGTGTATATTCGGCCAAGGTAAGGTAATTTGGATTTTTTATTCAATCAATTTATTTCAAATGTAATCATGCATAACTCAAAGTTATCATATTCTAAGCATGCTCAAAGCATCAATTTGAAAGAATCATGTTCAAAACATAAAAGCCCAAAATTTTAGGCTCAAGAACCCTAGAATTCTTCATGCTTAAAATTGGCTCCGATACCATTGTTAGTGTTCCTAGAACATGCCAAGGATCTAATAAGCATGAAAACATGTGATTAAGATCATTATAAGTTGCGGAATATATTTACAATGAACGGATTTGAGCTTTTAAATTTTTGAGAAGATGATCTCCAAGATCCAACCTTTGTAGATTCCAAGCTTTGAGTTAGTTTCCCTATCACCTTTGTTGATTCCTTGAAGTGCTAGTTAACTTGATTTTGCAACAAAATCAAAGAGGAGAAACCATGAAGCTCACGCCCATATTGATGTGTGCTAGGGTTTGTGTTTTGTTCAAGTGTTACCAAATGAGAGAGAGATATAAGTTTTAGTAAAAGGCTTTTACCCTTTTCACCTAAACTTGGTAGTTGGGTAAATGGTTTTACCAAAACCATTACAAGGTGGTTGGATGGTTGGTGGCTTGGCATAAATGCCAACTACCCTCCCAACTACCACATGTGAAGTGGACCCCACATTTGAATTCAAAATTCAAATGTCACTACGAACATTTACCGCGGCTCAGATCCGTTTAATCCGATTAAACGAACTTTCGTCGCTAAATAATTAAATCTAATTTAATTAAATAACGATGCCTCACAAATATATTACGAACGTTGTTTACGAATTAATTCTAAATTAATTCGTTCGTTCGTATTAAAGTCCGACTTTAATTTCGTAATAAAATCCAATTCATATTAATATATCCGATATATTAATTTTAGCCCATACGAATAAATTAAATAGAAAAATCAAATTTAACTATTAAATTTATTTTACCGATTAATTTCAAATTAATCGCGCTCTCTCTCTTCCGAACACATTTAATCCCAGATTAAATAAAGCTTCAATTATTCCTAGATTAATTTTCTCTCTCTTAATTAATCCCAGATTAATTATAATCGAGTCAACTGTCATTGGTGAATCTTTGGGAAGCGACCCAAGGATGGACCCTCTGGTATGTATAATCCGGTTATCGGACTATTCGATAACGTGAGTACCTCGTACCGCGTGCTTACTGATTTACAAGACATGGTTGGCTTCTAGCAAAACACCGTGCCTACCCAATTCTCCAGAAATATTCTTACTGGAATATATATAATCTGTGTCAGGCGTAGTATACATAGTATTGCGTATAGCGATCCAGTATCGGATGTCACGTGCAAGGCCTGGGGCTGGAATAGTGTCTGCCCCGTACGAAGCACATATCGGATATCAAGCAACTAGTCTATTTGAATCGGATAATCATGACCTTGTCATATTATCTCGATGGTTGCAACACTATAAGAATTAGTTCTGAATCCCTGCGTGATCATCATCTCCATATGTCTGAAGTGATACTTCCATCTTGACATCACATCCAATACACTACGATTCTCAATAAACCTAGAAGAGGCGTACACAGAACCTGTTAAAGCCCTGGACGACCAAAACCAAAGTTTACCGATTGTCGCAAGTACTAGCGATGCAAGTCTCAGGTTAAGACCAAATACACCTACCCTGAAGCGGACTCCCATAGACACATATACATACTACCAATGGGATTCCGTGGGGTCTATCCAGAGCGAAGCTGTTTTCCATACCATCGGTAAAACACAACCTCCTATCGCACTTGCATAAGTATCCAATACTTAAACATATGAGAATTGTGTCGTTATGCCCTCACAACGCGCACAAGTGCAATACTAGTCTATTCCGCATTATCGATGTCCAGTCTCGATAATACTACGACTATGGATATTTAATGATTAAACCTTTATGGATTGATACTGTCTCATATCATCTCAATCCGGAACTAATCATACTTATGTAAGTAAACACTGTGCCGTTATGCCCTCACAACGCGCACAAGTGCAATACTAGTCTATTCCGCATTATCGATGTCCAGTCTCGATAATACTACGACTAGGGATATTTAATGATTAAACCTTTATGGATTGATACTGTCTCATATCATCTCAATCTGGAACTAATCATAAGGACTTCTACCATTTCTATATCAAAGTAAATAAATTACAAAACGGTAAAAGCCAATTTCATTACTACATAGTTAATTTTGTGCAAAAACACAATGTCTTTTACAAAAAGTGACGCTATGGGTCATAATTATCTAACACAGTAGTGGTGGACCACTACACTGTACTAATCATGTTCTGAAGAACATGTAGACTCAAGATGTTGTGTAACCTCTTCAAGATATGGCTAAAATAATTTTTTTCCCAAAGAATGAGACGTTAAACTTAGGATAAGGCATATGAGGCATAGAAATCACGAAGGCCTCAGATACAATACAGAGCATAAGAAGAAGAGAGAGAATCTAAGTAATAAGGTAGAAGTGGAATTATCGAGAAGATACAACAAACATGAGAGCACTAGTCAAATAGTGACAAATGTATAGATGCAGCATTATGTTTATTCAGTTTCAGGTTCAATAGTACTACATGCTTTTGTACGAATCTAGCCTGCAACGTTAGCCATAACTAATGACGTTAGAGTACCAGACCTTTCCATTTAGGAAATGAAGAAAAGTGCAGCATGAGAAGGATTATAGAGGTATGACAGTGTGCTTTCTAGATGATAAAATATGGTCGAAATTCCATCAGTTACAAATATGTAAGAAAAAATAGTTAGTACGACCTATATGTTTCCTCACGTGATGTACCCAGGTAGGAACAAGACAAAACATGGCTCTAAATAATTTACTAGCAGCAGAACACGAATAATGATAAGGAGACTAGGTACCCAATGTTTTAACAGAAGGTGAATCAAGACAGAATAGTAAAGGAACCATATAGACACTTCAGATGTCAGATATTTTAGGTTGTAAACCAGACATGATAACCGTAGACTTTACGATAGATTACCATTGACCAAAGGAGTAAGATTTCACTTAGAATACAAATGCCATGTTTTTCCCATATAGTACATTTCCCTCTCAGTCAAATTCATGATAACAACACAACAGAACCTTAGATTGAACAAGGTATAGTACATCCGAATGAGGTTACCATAGAATAAGTAATGAAGTGTCTTATTCGTTGACAAACGATAATAAAATATCAAACACAGACAGGGAAGCTTCATGTGTAGATATTCCTGGATGAAAGTGGGATGAGATCGTAATAGATTTTGGCAGATGGATCTTTACAGAGGAAGAAGGAAGATGCCCATAATTTACTTGAATGAGAATAACAGTATAGTTAAGCATTCTTAGGATCGTTTATGAAGATAATCGTCATTAGTACCTTATTATGTTCTTGTAACAAACAAGTTTCCAGGGTAGATTTTAAGTGTCATCAGTAAAAACGATAGGCAAGTGATTTCAGAAGAAGAAATGTGTTAAATCTTTAAGGTAATGAGATAGTGTGAAAGAAGCAATGATTGAATATGTGTGAATTGATTGATGACGATACCGTAGGTGGAATATTAAATGATATCAATGACAAAAAAAGAAATAACATAACTATTACAAGTAGGAGTAACATGGCACCAGAAACCAAGAACAAGGTAAGATAAGTTAGAGGTTGTGTATTGTAGGACACGATTCAAAGACACTATTTTAAGTGTTGCAGTCTTCTGAGAGAGTTAATAATGTAGTAGTTTCTCATATAATTTAGGTTTATAACTAATATTGGAGTTTACACAGTAGATTCAAAAGGTATAAGAGAAACCTTGGTCATTAACTGAGCGCGTACACTATTATTTACTAGAGAGATCATTAAAGATTTTACGTTACAACAAGAGGTGAAGAAACTTGTGGTATGCTCTCAAGACGGACTTGGTTAGTATTAGAAAAAAATGAAAAAAATGAAGGTAGGACAACGAAAGAAATGAATGGTGGCATGACATCTAGCTAGCTAGCATGAAAGTGAAAAGATGAATAGAACAGCCATTTACGGACCTAACGGGTTATTAAAAGAATTAGTTCCTCGAGGTGTTGCTTACTAAGGTTTTTATTCCATTTTAGATCCCATCTGATTTGAGGACGAATCATTTTAATGGGGAGAATAATGTAACAACCTGGTCAGCGCGGTCATATCCGGTACAGTGAATCATCAAACATAACATCATAGAATCTATAAAATAACATAAAAATAGGTTTTACACTTTAAGAATCTCTTTCGGAGGTCCCAGATAAATGTTTTAGCTTCTGCACCTATTTTACTATTCATCTTAGTCAACAAACTAATTTTATTTAATTGGTTGTGATTTATTCATATGATGTCTGATTTCAGTGAACTTTATATCGGAAAGCTCAAACAATTACCTACAACTTCTGTGTTGAATATTTTTCCAAAATCAGATCGGAAGAAAGTCAAAATTTCAGTTCAGTTCAGGATGAATAGTAACATGCGAGGATGAGTTAAAATGGAGACAAGTGGCACAAATCTTAGCCACTCATCACTAACAAAAAATCAGCCCATCCCTACTAAAAAAACAGAACTATTCCTTCATCATCCTCAACTCAAAAATATGTATTTAGCAAAGGAGGAAGCTTTTCCTTTTTCTTTATTTTCAATGCCATTTTAGTAGCCATTAAGGATGATTCCAAGCTTCATCTTCGCACAAGTAAGCTCCTTATCTCTTTTCTTTCCATTTATTTTTAGTTTTGAGCAAGGAAATGAAATCCCCAAATTCGTAGCTCAAGAACCATAGTATATATTTTTGTACATTTAAGCTTAAAATAAGTTGATAACAAGTGTAACCATGCATTTCATGTTGATATAGGCAAGTATTAAGCTTAGATTTTGAAAATGCCCAATTTTCCTAACTTGTAAGGGCTGGCCGAATTTTCAAGTTAGTAGGGGCTGTTTGTGTTGGTTTTGTTAATGAATAATCTTAGTTGAAGTGCTTAAATGATGTTTTAGCTTGTTATATGTTGAAGAATTTTGTGATTATGGAGGATGATGATATTCGCCCAAGCTATATAGAGAGGATAGGCTGATTTTATATGTGTAATGAAGTCTTGAATGATGTTCTTAAATAATAGATATGTAAAGTGGGAGTGGAGATAACTAAGATTGTGTAAATAATGAAGTTTTGGTATTTCGCGCACCAAGTGTTCGATGAAATTCCAAGTTCATATCAAATTAAGAAATTAAGCATGATTTGTATGTTATAAATAGTATTTATAATAGTTGAAATTCTGTTGAGGGTTGTTGGATTAACTGTATTAAATTAGACGATGAAATAAGGAAGATGGATAGCGAAGTCAGTTTTTGTCCCATTCCAGACAGGCTGTGTTTGGTCACTTATAACTTGAGTTATATAAGTCTGATTGATGAAACATAAAATTTTGGATAAGCTAGATATATAAATGAGTAACATATCAAAAATTGAGAATTTTTAGCCTTAAGACGAGGCCGAACTAAATTTTTGAAGTCGATTGACCTGCTGCCTCTACACCCATTTGTTTTGCTGACCAGCCCCGGATCTTCGGTTTATAACCTGACTTTCTGAAATTAGAATTGTGATCCGTAAAAACTAATATAAACTAGACACAATAAGGTCTATTCTATTAAAATTTCATACTCGGATTCTATCCCAATTAGTCACAGCAAATTTTCAAAGTTAGGTTGAGCAGTGAATTCTTAGCGACTATTAGAATCTAAATTTCCGCTCTTGTACTTGTGTAACTCAATGAATTCAATTATTCATGTATTGTATATTTTATTTATTGATCGGAAGCATATCTCACAACATATGTTCTAATAAAGTTTTACCGATTATAAATTATCGGCAGGAACCGCGACTTTCTTCGACACCGTGAAATAGTGCCAATCCATTTCCGAATATGTGAGTGGATATTTTTTTCATAATGTTTTATTGATTTTATTAAGTTATATGAAATTATTTATATTGAAGTTATACTTTGAGATGAGACCAAGTTGCTAAAATATTTTAATGAGTTAAAAAAATTATTTGGACCAGTTGAGAAATGCTACCATGTTTTTGATATTTTGAGATGATTTCTTTTATGATTTTTTTTGGATTGGGGGAAAAACTCAATGTCAGAGATTTTTGGAATTGGCGGATTATGGAATTGATAGATACAATAGACATGTGCACATGTAGATTCAGGACTAGAAGGAAGGTGTTGTATGACGCCTCTATATCTTAGTTTCAAGGCCAGGATGATAGCATTGATTAGCACTCATATCTCTAGTTTAATGACTTGGGGGATGACGATATGTAATGCCCCAATGCACTAGTTAGGTGTTTGGGGGGACGGCGATACATAACGCCCCCATACGTTAGTTGTTTTCCAGATGTGATTTTCAGAAACAACAGTTTTATGAAAGAGTTTTAGAAAGAATTAGTTTTACGAGAGATATCAAAGTTTTACAGAAAGAAGTTTCCAGAAAAGTTTTGTAGAAATAGATTTGTTTTCAGACAAATTTTTTTTTTTTTCAGAAAAGATGAATTTTCTTGTAAAATGAGATGATTTTAATTTCAGTTAAAAAATTTTCATAAAGCCTAAAGTTCCTGTTTCTGCTCGTATTATTCTTGCTGCCATATCCCTCAGGTCATGAAGGCACGCGTATTGCCAAAGTTTTTTTTTGTAATGATTTCCTCTATTTCATCACCAACTAAAGAGTCTTCCTAAGGTTTCTGAATCGTCCCTAGAAAGATATGAAGGCTTAATGGTCGCATCTGCCAGACCTTTTTGCTTTGTGTACCTAGCGCTTGCTGTTGGGAAGCGGCCGCGAGTGCGCAGCGGAAAATCAAAATTCTTATGCCGTTTTCCTTTTGCCCAAGACCCATTTGTTTTGATTATTCTACAAGCCTAGGCGTGTTACTATATATTCTAAGCATAAAACTCATAAAACATGCAAAGAACATAAACCTAAACATGCTAACTATCATAAGAACTCTATTAAAATAAAGAAAGAAAAAGACTTACTTGAACCGTAGACTCCTCCAGTCCTCCCTCCAATCTACAAGCTTTTCTCGAACTCAGCAAGCTCTTCCAGGTTCCAAAGAGCCACCCAAGTGTGTGGCCTCCAAAGATGCACACACCAAATCCAAAACTCAACGGCAAGACTACGCCTTGAGTGCACGGGTATTTTGCCCTTGGTGCCAGCCTAGGCAAATACCTCAAAACTTTTAACTCGAGGTTCCTCTAGTCAATTAGACTTAAGGATCCTCAAAATCAGTGGCTTACTCTTAAACTTTAGAGTTGCTCACTTATATAAACCCAAGATACGAAAGGTTTGGTGTAAAAATTTGTGAAGAATTCTTTGGGTTTATATAGTGCTCCAAAGACAACAAAATTAATTAAGAATCCGATGTGGGATAAAAGCTAATTTAATCTTAGCCATTGGATCTTAATTTAGTGGTTTATGAGATTATAAAACCCTAATAAGAGTTTGGGCCGAATTGGAATTCAAAACAAATAACAAATAACAAAAAAAATACTATTCACCTTACTATTCACGTGAATAGTAATTTTTTTTTTAAATTCCAATTCCCAAAGTGCCCATATCGTTATTCACCAATCCCTAAGCCACTATGGAACCTCATAAATGATCAGTTCAATAATTAAACACATTGAACCATTTATGAACAATTCCTACAGCAATCATATATTATGTTATATTTGTACTGTGCACTGTTAACCATTGGTTTCGACTTTGTTGTGTGTGACCTTTTGGGTTCCCCTCAAGTTGGACATGAAATGAATCGTGATAATTTAATCGATGGTTGACATCTAGCAACATGCCAAGGCCCCCAAATGTGAAGGAAATATATATATACACATTCTGTATGCGATTTACATATGATACGGTCCCTCGCCTCACTGTATCCCCACCTATTGACCTAGGGTACGGAAAGTGTCTACCCATATGGTTAAAGGTATGATGTTGATAGTGTCATGAATCGTGCTAACCCACGAATCTCACATGATTCTTCCGCTGTGGCCACAGTCTTAAGCACTGATCACACATATCAACCCGTGAACTGGAATACTACTCTAATAAGAAAATATTATCCGAGAGAGTGGCGATTCTCTGTGTTATCTTTACAAACTTCATGTGTTTCAACAAATGACCCAATCATACCCTTATGACCGGATCTTTTGAACCGGGGAAGGAGAATGTCAAAGTTATTTGATCCACACATAAGATTGTAAAGACCTCAAGTCTAAGGACTAGTCATATAATCGATACATGAAAGTTCCCACAGACACATGAGATAAACACTCTATATGAAAACTTTCGGCGGTCAGTTCGATGGACACGAGCAACTCATGCATCCATGTGATACACCAGGCGGATGGATCTCCGCTAGTAGCCTATGAGATCGGCTACCCCACTTAAGGGCGAATCATATCATCATGCTAGTCTATCCGCTTTGTGAACGCCCAGATTATTCATAAAACTATGACTAGAAACATTTAAGAGTAATGATTCTTACTCCAAGGGCTTTATTACAGTGTTTATTATTCATATAAGTTATGTAAGACACGTATGATAAAGATTGCCATTTTATTAATTAATGAAAATGTTACAAATACATATACATATAGCCCATCCATAAGTTGGGTATAAGGCATATCTCTAACAATCTCCACTTGCACTATAGCAAACTAGTATGAATCTGGACACCATACTCTCGGGTATGGCTATCATGCTTTTGTTGAGTCATCTCTTTAGTCAGAGAATCTGCAAGATTATCTTCTGTGGGTATTTTCTCTATAATAAATTCTTTTCTGTCAACAATCTCCCTGATGAGATGAAATCGCCTGAGTACATGCTTGGATTTCTGGTGGGACATTGGTTCCTTTGATTGAGCAATGACACCCGTGTTGTCACAGTACATCGTGGTGCCATTCTTTATCGCGGGAAGCACTTCCAGCTCTGTGATGAACTTCTTTATCCATACTGCTTCTTTAGCTGCCTCAGATGTTGCAATATACTCGGCTTCAGTGTTGGAGTCCGCTGTAGTTGACTGCTTTGAGCTTTAACTTATAGCACCGCCATTTAAAGTAAACAGATATCCTGTTTGCGATCTGCTGTCATCCCTATTGGTCTGAAAACTCGCATCACAACAACCAATGACTTTCATCTCAGAATAATCTCCGTATGTCAAAAACACATCCTTAGTTCTTCTCAGATACTTGAGGATTGTTTTGACAACTGCCCAGTGTTGCTCACCAGGATTTGCCTGATACCTGCTCGTTATGGTAAGAGCATAAGAGACATCAGGTCTTGTACATAGCTTGGCGTACATGATCGATCCTATTGCTGAAGCATAAAGGATCTTACTCATACGCTCTCTATCTGAAGGAGTATGTGGACATTGCTCCTTAGATAATTTGATTCCATGACAAGTAGGTAAATTACCTCTTTTGGAATCTTCTATTTTGAATCTTTTCAAAACTTTATCTATGTACGTAGATTGAGAAAGTCCTAACAACCTCTTAGATCTATTACGGTAGATCTTAATGCCGATGATGTAAGTTGCTTCTCCCAAATCTTTCATGGAGAAATTCTGAGATAAAATACAAGAAATACAACAGCACTCCCACTACTTTTCCTGTAAACACAAGGCTCGTCTACATTTTTGATGAGAGTGGCGATTCTCTGTTGTATCTTTACAAACTTCATGTGTTTCAACAAATGACCCAATCATACCCTTATGACCGGATCTTTTGAACCGGGGAATGAGAATGTCAGAGTTATTTGATCCACACATAAGATTGTAAAGACCTCAAGTCTAAGGACTAGTCATATAATCGATACATTAATGTTCCCACAGACATATGGGATAAACACTCCATATGAAAACTTTTGGCTATCAGTTCGATGGACACGAGCAAATCATGCATCCATGTGATACACCAAGAGGACGGATCTCCGCTAGTAGCCTATGAGATCGGCTACCCCACTTAAGGGCGGATCATATCATCATGCTAGTCTCTCCGCTTTGTGAACGCCCAGATTATTCACAAAACTATGACTAGGAACATTTAAGAGTAATAATTCTCATAAGGCGTGGAAGCCATCATCTTATTACTCCAAGGGCTTTATTACAGTGTTGATTATTCATATATGTTATGTAAGACACGTATAATAAAGATTTCCATTTTATTAATTAATGAAAATGTTACAAATACATGTACATATAGCCCATCCACAAGTTGGGTATAGGGCATATCCCTAACACTTGCACGCCAAAACTTTAAGACATATGTGATCTACTGAAACCGTGGCTTTAATCTGAGCCTTTCATATGATTTCAACGGCCGTGATCTCCCTTACACGTGTCATCGAACCCGTGCACTCGTTTCAATCTGACGGTCAGAACCAGCCTGAGTTGCCTATTTAATGGCTGTTCCCCTTCAAGTTCTTTTTTTACCACTTCGTCTTCTCTCAAAAAACCCTCTAAAGCTTCACACCGTCTTCTGCAACTTCGAGCTCTCAACAACTTCAAACTTCCTTCACCATCATCAATCGACACAACAAGTAAGTTCTTCACTGACTTCCTCTTTCTTCGTTTATGCTTTGGTTTGCAATAATGGTAATGAATTGGGTGATACGTCTGTATGTTTTTTTTGACTTGGGTTTTTGTAGGTTAATAGAAACATGGGGTGGATATATTTTATGTGAATACAGTTCCAGTTTCGTGTGTATATCTGGGTGTGTTTCTAGGCTTTTTGTTAGGGGTATGAAGAATGAGTTTCTAGGGTTTTTTGTGGATGTGTTTACCTTGCACATGCTCTGTAAATTTATTGTTTCACCATTTTAAGGTGCTCAGAGCACTTTAGGGTTAGCCATTCGGTAGGGGTGATGACATAGTGAACCTTAACTCCTGCGTGTTTAGTTCTATTAACCATAGGATTAGTTTTTGGAACAAAGTATTTTGAGCTAACCTTCCTCCTCAAGTCTTGTCTTAGCAGAAATGCCAGACTCATAATCTTTGTCTCTAACTCCCATCAACATTCTACCTCCTACAGTGCAATCCTCATGTCAGACCAAGCTGGTTAACGTACACAGCTTGAGTTAGAGAGCCCCGATGACTACGATACGACACCAGTGACTTTTAAAGAGGAGAACCAATCTTACCATAAACTGGTGCCCCAGTCGGTGCCAAGCCACCCCGAGCTCGACTTCGTCAACTTGGACATAGACATGCCTTCGACAATAACAGAGGCCAATCTAGACCAGCTGAGGGTAAGATTCAACATTCCCAAGGCCATCACCCTCATCATCCCAGAGGAATGGGATCAAGCAAGCGTGCTCGTGATAACTAGGTGGCCTTCTATATGACCTTCTTTGATATGGGACTGCGTCTACCCGTACAAGTGTTCTTCGCAAAGATGCTAGTAGCAATAAACTTGGGCTCATGCTAGTTAAATCTGAATGGGTGGAGTGTGTTGGCTAGTCTCTATATGATCTAGAGCTGAGAAGGGCTAGAAAACTTGTCCGTCCTGGAGCTTAAGAGGTTATATAGAATGAATGTCAACCTGAAAGAGTATAAGAGTTGGTACCATCTCTCCACTTACACTGCGGCCCCTCATATCATCTCAAACCTTTCAGCAACAAATAAAAACTTCAAAGACAAATGGTTCTGAGCCGGGGGGCCATGAGGGAGGCATTGGCAGGCTGTCGGTGAGGACACCATAATCCTGAACGTCTTTCGAGTTAGAGGTAACGACCCATCCCCAATCTCCCTTCTGTCCAGTTTTAACTCCCCACTAACATTTTCGAGCCTTTTACAGCTTGCGGGGTGATCTCCCCAAGGTCCACAATGATAGTCGTTCGGAGACCATTACAGGGACCTCGTCAATCCTTCGGCCTTTTTCGATTCGGGCCTTATTCCGGGCACTTTGCCACCCCAGTCTAGACAGACTAGTAATTACTTGCTAACTCACTAACCCTTGTTGTTTGCTGCCTTGCTTGTTATTTTATAGCTGTTTGAACCATCATTTTATTTTCTTCTCCATGTTCTAATGTTTGCATTCTTGTTGTAGATATGTATGGAATGAAGACCCCCTACAAGTTGCTCAAGAGGCAATGAGCTCTGCTCGGGGCAGGTCGAGCACCGCCCACGCTCGAGTCTGTAACGACCGATAATCTTGACTACTATTACATTGAGGGAAGAGTGTTACATAATATAAATTATGTTTGGACACATATACACTCATGAAATGACTTTGGGGACAGTCGGTAAATTATTCAAAATTCTAATACGGAATTGTACGATATTTCACTCCAGACGGTCCATGGTATTTGGGCCATAACGTTTTCATACGATCTTTGATTTTTATGAACTTTATATCGTCGGAAAGTTAAGATCGAGACCTATAATTTTTACCTTAAATATTTTTCTGGATTCAAATAATAAATAGGCCGAAAACGTAACTCAAATTTTTGGATGAATAATGCTCGTGGACCCATCTAGAGAAATCTCAAAGTTTCTCAAAATTTCTAAACTTTTCTTCAATAACACTAATTACAAATAACCCCTAATATAAAAATGAAAACTATTCAAAAATCCCCAACATTTGAAGAAAAGAAGGAAAAAATGTGAAATGAGAAGAGGGAGTAGGAATAAGAGAAACAAATGAGGGAAATTCATTTTTGCCACCAAAATCAAGGGGTGATCAAATGTAACCCAATCCACCACAAGCTTAAGAAGAAGTAAAGGGAGCTTGGAGCATCTAATTGAGAAAAAAAAAGGAAGTTGATTCAAGGTAAGAAAAACATAACCCAAATTTGAAATGTTGATGTTTTGATGATTTGTTGGTTTAGAGATACTATTGAATTGTGGTTATTGATGTTATGTGGTTATAATGTTAAGAAAATAAGTATTTTGAGAAATCTCTAAGATAAGAAACTTTAAAGGATAAATGAATTGGGGTTTTTGGAATTTGATGGTGTGATAATAGTGGAAATCTGGAAATGGAGTAATTTGATTGTGGATAATTGAATTAACTTGTATAAATGTGGGAATGTTGAGTTACTATGAAGTATGTATATGGAAAGTTATTGTTAGGCCCTAAAATTATCCTAGCATCGAGACGCGTACTGGGAAGTTACCCTGATTCGGTTCTGGTTTGTGAGTGTCGCGATGCTCAAGGACTCACGTCGTGACGCAAAACAGAGGAAGCTCTCTGTCTCAGCCTACTCGAGTGCTCGTCGCGATGAGCATAGGTTGGCTTCGTGACACAATACAGGGGAAGTCTTCTACCTCAACCCTACCCGTGTGAGCGTCGTGACGCACAACGATTGGTGTCACGACGCGTGGCCATTTTTCAGAATTGACTTCTAATCAATCCAGGATGTTAAGGACCACCATAAGAGTTTCATTTTAAGGAACATACACGTGATATGACAAGTCATAAGCATAACACGTCATGTGGTGTTGAAGGATTAGTAGAATTGAGAACTTTAGTCTAACCTCGAAACATATCTTAGACCTTATATTCTAATTGAGTTTCTCGATTATAATCATCGTAGGAGCTGCATCATTCTCCGATGAAGCGAAGTAACATCAACCAGATCTAAAAATCTGTGAGTAGACACTTATATTTTCAAGTTAATTTTTTTATTCATTATCAAATGAGACTTACTTTTCAAAGCACATAGGGCATTAGCCATATTTGATTTCAGAATATATATTGAACGTAATGATTTATACAGTTTTGAAATCTATAGTATGATTTTTTTATGATTTTGGAGGCATGAGGGAAAAACCTACCTCATCTATGACTTAAGGAATTGATGGATAGAACATGTGCACATGTAGAGAACTGGGGGGACGGCGATACATAACGCCTCCAGATCCTAGTTAAGGACTAGGTATGACTGGTGCCCCTAGATCATAGTTCAGGGTCGGGCAGTAGCATAAATCTGCACTCTTGGCTCTAGTTCAGTGGCTTGGGGGACGACGATACGTAACTCCCCTATACTTCAGGTTTTTCAGACAAAGAATTTTCACAGATAGTTTCAGATACGGATTTGCAAAAAAAGGTTTTCAGAAAACAAATTTTTCGGAAATGGATTTTCAGAGATACGTTTTACAGAGGTATCAATTTCGAAATAACAAGAGTTATGAAGGAATTTTAAAGAAAGCTCAGTTTTACATAAAAGATTCAGAGTTTTCCAAACAGAAAAGAGTTTTCAGAAGAATCAGGTTTCTTAAAGTGATTTTCAACTTCAAAATTTTGAGATTTAAATTAATCATTTCAGTTTCAGATTTAGCCCGTCCACTGACTTAGATAGTTCAAACGATCTAACCCCCACTCCCAGTTTCTTTGTTTTGCAGGATTACCCGGATGAAGAGCTCAGGAGGATGGATATTATGTTAGTCTCTAAGACATGCTTCCAAGATCCTAAACATGATTTTAAGTGTGAATTAATCAAGTAAAGTTGCGAAATACTGACATTGATTTTGGGAGAAATTTCAAAAATTTCCTTTGTAGGATGAAGCTCCAAGCTTTTGATTGTGTTGTTTGACCCTTGGGTGAGTTTCCCTAACACTTCATTCGACTCTCCAAGTGCTAGCTTTTAGAAATTTTTGAAGCAAAAATTTCTCTAACAAGAAGAAGAAGAATCGGCAATGGTAGGTGTAGAAGAGAGAGTGCGTTTTTTTTTTTCAATTGGTTGTTGTGTGTGTTTAATGCCTTGAATTAATTAGCCAAGTACTTCCATCATAAAATGACAAGTGATGTAAGTCAAGTGGTCCCACCACTTTTAAATTCAAAATTTAAGTTGGCTTCTCCAACACACAACTAAACTTGGGTCCGGGTTCGTTTAAATTCGAATTAAATGAATTTGTCATCGCGACATAATTAAATCCAATTTAATTAAATAGTTATGCCTCACAAAATTATTATGATAGTCGCTTTCGAATTAATTCGTTCGCCCAAATTAAAATCCAATTTTAATTTCGTGTTGAAATCCAATTTCAATTAATATATCCGATATATTATTTTAGCCCAAATAAATAAATTAAATAGAAAAATCTAATTTAACTATTAAATTTATTTTATCGACTAATTCTAAATTAATCGTGTTCTCTCTTCTATATGAATTTAATCCCAGATTAATTCTTGCCGCAATTAATCCCAGATTAATTTTCTCTCTCATAATTAATCCCAGATTAATTCTATTTGAGTCAAATGTCATTGGTGAATCTTTGGGAAGCGACCTAAGAGATTCCTGGATATGTTAGCAGTAAATACGGTTGTCGGACTATCCGAACACATGCATATCCCGTACCACATTCTCACCGATTTACAAGACATGGTTGGCTTCTAGCAAAGCACCGTACTTACCCAATTCTCCAGAAATATTCACCGAGGAATATAATCTGTATCAGGTGTAGTAATACTATGTAATGCGTAATACGATCCAGTATCGGATGTCACATGCTAGGCCTAGGGCTGGCTCTGTGTCTGTCCCGTACAAAACATATATCAGATCCCGAGTAACTAGTCTATGTAATCAGAAAGTCTTGACCTAGTCATACTTTCCCGATAGCTGCATCTTTTATTAGTACTAGTTTCGTAACCTGTGTGACCATCATCTCCATATGCCTGAAGTGATACTCTCATCTTGACATTGACAGCGTAAACACACACGTATAACGCAAGCGTACGTATCGTTCAAGTAGTATAAAAAGTATCGATCCCACGATGACTTAATACCTAAGCTGTTAATTTTATGAGGTCAAATGATTACTAGTATCTAACAGGTTGTTTAATTGATTTGAAATGGAGACGATTCTAAATTTAAAGACAAGTAAATAAAATTGTTCGAAAGTAGATTTTAAGAAAATTCAATATTAAAAACTATCTAGGGTTGTGATTTCTTTTAATATCATTTTAAAGATGAAGTGGTAATCTTATAGTTGGGTAAAATATTGATTTATTAACCTGGAACACTAAATTATGTAAAAGCCTCTTCCGATGGTCAATTACAAATACCTAGTATAATCCAATTGAACCATATGTCTATGTCAACCAAATTACCTAGATTCATTAAGATTAAGTTCCAATTATGGCTACCCCCCCGCCCGACAGGTATATTCCTATCCTGTAAGGAAATCTATTAAAGGGTTATCTATCCTCAAGGAAGATCGTGGGCTATTGAGTCTGAGGTCTTAAACTTAAAATCCCTATGTCTAGTTCATTTTAAGTTTACCTAGTCAATTTAATTAATGGCAAGTTAATTAAAAAGTATTAAGATTAAGACTCAATAAATAAATCTTTATATTACCCAAACTATAATATGACCCCTTATAAACCGGTGATATTGAAATTCATCACAACCCTAGATACTAATTTAGTTACAACACATAGCTAGGGCTGGTAAAATAAAAGACATAAAATAATGAAAAGTAATTGCGGTAAAGTAAATACTGAAAGGTAAATTACAATAAAATAAATGCTAAGGGAAAATGAATTACTTTTACTACTACTAATTTAGATATCTCCCATAAAATAATATATAAACTTGTGATAATATTACCAACCGACCAATCTGGCGGTATCCTGATTAAGTCAATTTAAGTCCAACCAGCCATTACGGCGGTAATATTGTCCATAACCAGCCATAAAGGCGGAACCAAAATAAACCAGCCATAAAGGCGGAACCAAAATTAAATTACCAACCGACCAATTTGGCGGTATCCTTGATTAGTCAGGTTTAAATCAGATTAAAATTAAATTACCAACCGACCAATATAGCGGTATCCTTTTTAAGTCAAATTTTAAATAGTGAATATATTATTTTTAAGGGAGATTAATCTAAATAGCAATAGTAAAAGAATTACCTTTCACCATAGCTGGGGAAGTTACCTCCTTATGATGAATAGTAAAAACTGTAAAAAGTAAGAAAATAAATTACTATTATTACAAAACGTAATTAAAATTATTACAAAACTAAAAACTAAAAATTAAAACGAAACTTAGAGAGAGAAGAACTCCTTATTTACATCAAAGAAATGGGAGAGAATGGTACAACAAAATCTGAAATCTCGAGCTCAATTTATAGGCGCGGATAAGCTTCGGGCGTCGCGACGCCAGAGCTTTGGCGTCGTGACACTGGAACAGTGAGTCGTGGCATGTTCTCGGCTTGACACGTGGCGATTCGGATAAGAGGATAAGGCGACACGTGGCGAGGCGGCTAAGAGCTCAATTATTATGCTGACATGGCGATGACGTGGCGCTGACGTGGCAAGGCGGCTGAGATCAATTGTCGGCACCGTATGATTGCGACACGTGTCACGGCGTGATTGGCTGATGATGACATGGCATGTTGACTCGGTTGACCTGCTGAAGTAGATGATGACGTGGCAAGACGCGTGGAAGAGTTGACTCTTTGACCGGGTGACGTGGCGACACATAGGATGACATGTGGCACACGTTGAAATAGTAATTGTCGGCACCGTAGGATTGCGACACATGTCACGGTGCACATTAGTATATCGGCTGTGATGGTGACACGTGGCACGGCGCATGTTAGCAAAGTCAAACTTCTCAAATTCTGACCCGTTGACCCGGCGCACGTTAGCAGCTCTGGTGCACGTTAGGCGTCGCGACGCGCCAAAATTACCGAAATGTCCTTTTTTTTCAATTTTCACTGTTTTGGCCCAAATCACCTCCAGAATGTCCTGAAACTTTATTTATCTACAAAATAACACAAAACACATCAAAATATTCACAAGACTCAAGTAACTATACAAAATATTAGGTTAAATGAGTGGGAAATAGTGATATAAATACCACTCATCACACCCCCAAACCTAACATTTTGCTAGTCCTCGAGCAAAATATAAAATAACATAAATAAATTAACTAAGCCACTTTCGTAGGGATCACGGTTGCATTTAGCATATGCAACAAGCCTTTAAACCCCTAGGTGTCCCTAGTGGACGAGTTGTAGTCTCATGAGGGTTTACATCAATGATACCCACAAACATTTTATAAAAGTAAAAAGGTATTAAAACTAATGCACACAAAAGCAAAAAGACAAGAGAAAAGAGAATAAAGAAGTTAGTAACTAATCAGGTGAAACTTCTACTCCAAGTTACTAGTTGTTTTGTTTCATTCTAAATTACCAAATAAGTAAATTCTCCGATCATTTTTACCATTCTTCATAAACACAGCCAACATAATATTAAACAACTCATTTTTTCCCACAGCAGTCATAAGTGCAGTTGATAAGAGAGTAATATTTTTGTCCTAAAGTTCTATCGGATTTCACACCTTTTTGTAGCAATGGAATAATTTTTTCTCATTTTTCTGATTTTTTCTTTGATTTTTTTATTTTATTTATACAATATCTTCCATCTATGTAACGAGTGTTAGGTCGGTGGCTCCCAACCCAGTTGGCTTTAGGGCACCAGGTGTTAAGACACCCCTACGGACTTAATTACTCAGACTTCAGATATATATATTTTTGCAGCATCTTTGATCCATGTAACGAGCTTTGGGCCAGTGACTCCCAAACCAGTTGGCTTTAGGGAACTAGGTGTTAAAACACCCTTACAAACTTAATAACTCGGATCTTAGATTTTTTTTTTACTCCATCACCTTTTGAGATGCTTCCTCCGATTAAACTAGAGCACTGAATATTACAAACTTTTCAATTTTAGCTCATGTCTGTATGTTTCCATGTATGTTGATAATACCTGTCAACTGAGCATATGAAGATTCATTTTAGTCAGTGTTATAGAGAATTCACAAATTAAAAGGAGATAAACAAAAATTAACTTGTTTCGAAATAGGTTTGAGATACGTCTCAGGAGTGGAAACTCCTTACTCAGCTATCCTTTACCAATTTCACATTTTTAGTCAAAACACAAAAACGCAAAATTTTTTTGTAATTTTTGAAAATTTTCCAATTTTTTTGTATTTTTCGAAAAATTTTGGACTAAAAATAAAAACAACATACAAACTAAAAACAAGGTACTAATCAACTAATTTCTTCCCCCAAACCTAAATGAGACATTGTCCTCAATGTCTTAAACAGTAGAAGAAGAGTTTAGAAAATAATACCTGATTAGCTGAAAATCTACAAGCAATTAAAGGTTAAGATCCAGATTAATCCGACGTCTCTTACCATGATCGTCCTCAGACCAATTTATCTTTGAAAGAATAGGGTCAACTCGTGGTTCATAGGCTATGAGTTGGTCTATTAGATCCGGAGCAGTTCTGACAGTAAAGATGAGTTCTTTTAAAGGTTTCGACACGAACCCATTTCTCCAAGCATCATCAAGAAACACACAAAGAAAATCATAAAATCCATCAACGTTGAGCAGTCCAATTGGTTTCTGGTGTATGTTCAGGTTCGCCCAAGATAACACAATAAAAATTTCCTCCAATGTACCCAAGCCACCTGGCAAATCAATAAAAGCATCAGCACGGTTAATCATTTCTACTAGTCGTTCAGACATACCTGGCACAATCAGTTCCTCTCCGTTTGATGGTTCAATAAGATTTGCCTCTGCCAAGGTTTTGGGATGATTCCCAAAACGTGACTGCCTCCTTCCTGTGCGGCGTTTGAAATAATCCCCATTAGTCCAAGATTGCCTCCGCCATATATTAAGTGCATATTTCTTGTAGCTAAGACTCGACCCAATTCATGTGCTGCTTCTATGTATTATGGTTTAGTACCAACACTACTACCGCAAAACACACAGATGTTTTCAACTCGTCTTCTTGAAGTGGCTTCCATGTTTACTCTGGATGTTTTCAAAAGTGCAATGATGGGTTGAATTTATAGTACCTGAAAAGGGTGAGTAAAAATAGCACAAGTATCTTCCAGAGGACGATTAGTAGCTAAATAATATCATGATAGTCAAAAAGGTATGGACCCTGTCAGAGAAAATAAAAGAAAAACAAACAAACAATTACAATTATTAAGAAAAGACAAAGAGATATAATATGTACAAGAATTTACAGTTTAATTGACGTCTATGCGTCAAGGACAAGCTTCCGATCCAATTTTCTTATAAATTGGCAAACAGGGTCTTTTTGAGTCAGATTCCTGAGACTTAACAGTTGTCTTTCTTTTTGAAATTGTGTATGTAATTTACGAATGGCTATATGAACATATCCACTGTGATGCATCTCAAGAGTCGAAGATATATCATCTAAAGACTCCTTACTCAAGCCATCCCTAATGAATTTAATTTTGTCTTCGCGATTATCAGACAACATTCCTAAAAAATGACAACGAGTATTGCAATTCCATCGTGCACATTTGTAACAAACATCCATTTGCTTAGCTCTACGTTTCTTTACATAGGTGCTTCTTCCACAACCAGGCAGATGTGAAATAAAAGAGTCAGAAGACTCACCTGCCAATCGGACTCGTGCTTCAATTACCCAACGAATATCATTAGGAACACCATGAATTGTTAGTAACCTCATCCATTCCAAGCGAGTTTTGTATACTTTTATCAGAGATTTTTGAGGGAGAGAAGGAAATTGCTTGTGAAGATTTACGAGAGCTTCTTCCATCTTGAAATGTCTAATCTGCAAAAACTAAACACACAAAAATAAATCACTCCAAATCACAATATATACAAATTTGCATGGGTTGCCTCCCTGCGAGCGCTAAGTTTAAAGTCGTCAGCTAGCTAGATGTGACTTCTTGAACGTTAGGCTGGATCTGAAAGTGTGACGTTTTCTTTTTGTCGCTCAAATGATTCTCCCCAGTAGTGCTTGACACGCTGACTGTAACCTTGAATGTGTTGTTGGTATTGGGATCCAGTAACTCAACAGCTCCAAATGGTAAAACCTGAGTGATCACAAATGGACCTGACCACCTAGATTTTAAATTTCCAGGGAAAAGTTTCAACCTCGAGTTATACAACAACACCTGCTGCATTGGTTCCAACTATCTGTGCACTATTTTTCGGTCATGCCATTTTTTGGTCTTTTCCTTGTACAATTTGGCATTCTCATAAGCCTGTAGAAGAAACTCCTCCAATTCGTTGAGTTGGTGCAGTCGTTTCTCTCATGCAGCTTGTGAATCAAAATTCAACTTCTTCAGTGCCCAGTACATCTGTTGTTTCAAGCTCAACTGGTAGATGGCACGCTTTCCCAAACACCAATCGATATGGGGACATACCAATGGGTGTCTTGTAAGCTGTCCGGTAGGCCCATAATGCATCATCTAGTTTTGTTGACCAGTCCCTCCTTGTTGATCCAACGGTCCTTTCTAGGATTCTCTTGATCTCCCTGTTTGAAACCTCAACCTGTCCATTTGACTGTGGATGGTAAGCAGTGGCAACTTTGTGAGTAACTCCGTATTTGGATAGGAGTGCATCGAAGTATCTGTTGCAGAAATGAGAGCCACCATCACTGATAATTTCCCGAGGTGTTCCAAATCGAGTGAAAATATTCTTTTACGGAATTTGATCACGACTTTTGAATCATTGGATGGCAGTGCAATTGCTTCGACCCCCTTTGGAGACGTAGTCTACAGCAACCAGGATGTACAGATTTCCGAATGATGGAACAAAGGGTCCCATGAATCAATACAATAACCCATACATCGAATATTTCCACTTCTAGAATGTTTTGCAACGGTCCTTCGTTTCTCCTGGAAATATTTCCCATTCTCTCGCATCCTGTCACATTGAAAAGCAAAAAGATAAGCATCTTTAAAAAAAGTGGGCCATAACAAACCTGGTTTAGGACTTTGGCTGCAGTTTTGTTTCTGCTGAAGTGTCCGCCATATGGTGATGAATGACAGTGTTCAAAACACTGTTGATTTCCTCATATGGAACACATCGTCTCAGTAGTTGATCAGCACACCGTTGAACAGGTACGGTTCATCCCAGACATAGTGTTTGACTTCTTTGAAGAACTTCTTCCGTTGCTGAGTTGTCCATTCCAACGGCCATTTTCCTGACACAATGTAGTTGACATAGTCAGCATACCAAGGGACTTCCTGTTGTTTCATGGCAAAAAGTTGTTCATCTGGAAAAGTTTCTTTGATTGACAGTTCTTTGCCAACTGTTTCTCCATTCTCGAGCCTCGATAGATGATCTGCCACCTGATTCTCTGTCCCTTTCCTGTCTCGAATCTCCACGTCGAATTCTTGCAAAATAAGTATCCAACGGATCAATCTGGGTTTGGCATCTTTCTTTGTGATCAGATATTTGATTACTGAATGATCTGTGTAGACCACCACTTTGGGACCCAACAGATAAGAGCGGAATTTATCAAAAGCGTACACAACTGCGAGCAACTCCTTTTCGGTGGTTATGTAGTTGAGTTGAGCTTCATTCAAAGTTCTGCTGGAGTAGTAAATGGTGTGGAAAATCTTTGCTTTGCGTTGTCCCAAAACTGCACCTACAGCAAAATCACTAGCATCGCACATTACCTCAAATGAAAGGGTCCAGTCTGGTGCTACTGTGATGGGAGCAGAGACCAGCTTTTGTTTTAAGATTTCAAAGGCTTCCTGGCATTCTTTGGTGAAGTTGAAAGGCACATCCTTCTCCAGAAGATTTCATAGAGGTTTAGCAATCTTGGAAAAGTCTTTGATAAATCTCCTGTAAAAACCTTCATGTCCAAGAAAACTTCGAATACCTTTTACTGATGTTGGTGGAGGTAGTTTTTCAATTGTCTCTATCTTTGCTTTGTCTACCTCAATCCCCTTTTGTGAGATCCGGTGTCCAAGAACAATGCCTTCCTGCACCATGAAGTGGCATTTCTCCCAGTTGAGTACCAGGTTTGTATCTTCACACATTTGTAACACCTATTCCAAATTTTGCAAACAATGGTCAAAAGAATCTCCAAACACAGAAAATTCATCAATAAAAACCTCCATACTCTGCTCCAGCATGTCTGAGAAGATGGCCATCATGCAACGCTGAAATGTGGCAGGGGCGTTACATAATCCAAATGGCATCATGCGGAAAGCAAAAGTACCATAGGGACATGTAAATGTAGTTTTCTCCTGGTCTTCTAGTGCGATGGCAATCTGATTGTACCCTGAATATCCGTCCAGAAAGCAATAGAACTCATGTCCTGCCAATCTGTCTAACATCTGGTCAATGAATGGTAGCGGAAAATGGTCATTTCTCGTGGCTTTGTTCAGTTTCCTGTAGTCCATGCATACTCTCCATCCAGTCACTGTTCTTGTTGGAATTAGCTCATTCTTTTCATTGGTAATCACAATAATTCCTCATTTCTTTGGTACACACTGCATAGGACTCACCCAACTGCTGTCTGAGATGGGGTAAATGATGCCAGCATCTAACCATTTGATGATTTCTTTCTTCACGACTTCCTTCATGATTGGATTGAGTCTCCGTTGATGCTCCACTGTGGGTTTGTACTCATTATTCATTAAGATTTTGTGCATGCAAAATGATGGACTAATGCCTCGAATGTCTGCTATAGTCCAGCCAATGGCTTTCTTGTGCTCTCGTAACACTCTCATCAGCAACTTTTCTTCCTGCTCCAATATTAGTGAAGAAGAAATAATAACAGGTAATTCAGAAGAGTTTCCAAGAAATGCATACCTGAGATGGCTTGGAAGTAACTTCAGCTCTAACTGTGGTGGTTCTTCAATCGAAGGCTTGATTCGATCTTTCTTTGGTAGTTCCAACTTTCAACTTTCAACCGTGGTGTTGCTTTGAATCGGAATGGTTTGTCAAGGTAGTTGGTACATTCCAGGATTTCAGCATCTAGCTCACTGTCAGTCATGTTGGTGATGCAAGCTTCAAGTGTATCTGTGGGATTTGGCTCAGTATTTTGAACGATACTTTCAACAACATCAACTCTGAAGCATTCTTCTTCCTTTTCATCACTCGGGAATTTCATGGCTTTGAAAACATTAAAGGTCACTTCTTGGTCCTGTACTTTCATGGTCAGTTCTTCTTTTTGCACATCAATCACAGTTTTACCTGTAGCCAAGAATGGTCTCCCAAGAATGATAGGTATTTCTTTGTCTTCTTCCATGTCAAGGATGATGAAATCTGCTGGGAGAATTAGTTTGTCTACTTCTCACACCAGCAATCTTCAACACCTCTTGGAAATGTAAGTGTTCGGTCAGCAAGTTGCAATGAAACTGAGGTAGGCATTGCTTCTCCAATCTGCAGTTTCCTGTAAATAGAAAAAGGCATCAAGTTAACACTAGCACCTAAATCACATAAAGCCTTACCGATATAATGTTCTCCAATGGTGCATGGAACTGTGAAACTGCCAGGATCTTTCAACTTCGGGGGAAGTTTCCTCTGAATAATGGCGCTGCATTCTTCCGTTAATGCTACTGTTTCATAGTCTCCCAATCTCCGTTTTCGTGAAAGAATGTCTTTCATGAATTTGACATAACTGGGCATTTCTTCCAAGGCTTCTGCAAATGGGATGTTGATGTGCAGCTTTTTGAAAACCTCCAGGAATCGAGCAAACTGCTTGTCCAATTTATTTTTCTGAAGACGCTGAGGAAAAGGCGGAGGTGGAGTGATCTGTTCTTTTTCCTTTGCTTCTTTTTCCTCCATCTATTGTTCAGCTTCTTTTGGAACTTCTTCTTGGGACATCTTGATTCCAACATCTTTGTTGATTTCAGTACCGCTTTTCAAAGTAATGGCTTGACATTGCTCCTTCTCTCGGTTCCTTGGATTGGGTTTTGTGTTGATGGGAAGATTTCCTGGTGGTCTGTAACTCTGAGCATTGGCCAGTTGTCCGATTTGATTTTCCAGTGCTTTGATTGAAGCTGATTGGCTCTGAAAGATAGCATCGTACTTTTTTAACTGAGCCAGCACTTCTGTTATTCCTGGTTCATTTGCCTGCTCCTGGCCTTTGTTCTGTTGCTGGAATCCAGGTGGTGGATAGTTCCGCTGTTGGCCTGAATTGTTGCTCCATGAAAAATTAGGATGATTCTTCCACCCTGGGTTGTAGGTGTTGGAATATGGATTGTTCCCCTGTCTGTTGAAATTGTTGACAAAATTCAATGTTTCTTCAAGTTGGTTTGATTCTGGTGCTCCTCCATATGGTGAACTTGTGGATCCAGTGGTAAGAGTCTCCATGAATTTGCATATCTGATCTAGCTTGGTGTTGACTGCTGTATTAGCTCCACTTTCATAAATTCCTGCAATTCTTTGGATCATGCTCCTTTTAGTTGGCCACAAGGAATTGTTGTTGGCCATTTCTTCGATTAGTTCCCAGGCTTGATCTTCTCCTTTTGCCATTAAAGCTCCTCCAGCAGCAGCATCTATTGTGGTTCTCATTATTCCAGAAAGTCCATTATAGAATGTTTGGACTTGAAGCCATTTTGGAATCTCATGGTGTGGACATTTCCGGAGTAAATCTTTGTACCTTTCCCAAGCTTCGTAGAGAGTTTCTGAGTCTTGTTGCACAAAGGATGTGATGTCATTCCTCAGCTTTCCAGTTCTGGCTGGTGGAAAGTATTTTGCAAGAAATTTGGTGGCTAAAGTGTTCCATGTTGTGATAGAACTTGCTGGTAATGAATGTAGCCAAACTTTAGCTCTGTCCTTCAAGGAATATGGGAAAACACGCAATCTCATTGCTTCTTCAGCTTCTCGGTTGTAATTGAAAGTGCCGCAAACTTCCAGGAAGTTGCTGATGTGGGCATTAGGATCTTCAGTTGCATTCCCCCGAAATTGAACTGACTGCTGAATCATCCGAATGCATGTTTTGATGTCTCCTGCATTTGCTGGTAAGGGAGGAAGTACAATACAAGAAATGAGTCTGTCAATCACCGAAATGGTTCTGTCTCGAATGGGAATTGGTGGTGCAACCTCCAAAGGTTCAGGTTCCATGTTGACTAAAGCTTCTTGGCCTTCTCGTCTTTCCCTTCTCAACTGTCTGATGGTTCTTTCAATTTATGGGTCAAGCGGTCGAAGTTCAAAGCTTCTGGTTCGTCTCATGAAGAATCTGATGACCTGAAACACAAGAAAACAAAAACAATAAGTAAAAAGAAAATTAGATACAAGTAACGTATCTAACCCCTAAACTAATAATAAAAGATAAATAAGTCCCCGGCAACGGCGCCAAAAACTTGACCGGCGTAAACACTCACGTATAACGCAAGCGTACTTATCGTTCAAGTAGTATAAAAAGTATCGATCCCACGAGGACTTAATACCTAAGCTATTAATTTTATGAGGTCAAATGATTACTAGTATCTAACAGGTTGTTTAATTGATTTGAAATGGAGACGATTCTAAATTTAAAGACAAGTAAATAAAATTGTTCGAAAGTAGATTTTAAGAAAATTCAATATTAAAAACTATCTAGGGTTGTGATTTCTTTTAATATCATTTTAAAGATGAAGTGGTAATCTTATAGTTGGGTAAAATATTGATTTATTAACCTGGAACACTAAATTATGTAAAAGCCTCTTCCGATGGTCAGTTACAAATACCTAGTATAATCCAATTGAACCATATGTCTATGTCAACCAAATTACCTAGATTCATTAAGATTAAGTTCCAATTATGGCTACCCCCGCCCGACAGGTATATTCCTATCCTGTAAGGAAATCTATTAAGGAAGATCGTGGGCTATTGAGTCTGAGGTCTTAAACTTAAAATCCCTATGTCTAGTTCATTTTAAGTTTACCTAGTCAATTTAATTAATGGCCAGTTAATTAAAAAGTATTAAGATTAAGACTCAATAAATAAATCTTTATATTACCCAAACTATAATATGACCCCTTATAAACCGGTGATATTGAAATTCATCACAACCCTAGATACTAATTTAGTTACGACACATAGCTAGGGCTGGTAAAATAAAAGACATAAAATACTGAAAAGTAATTGCGGTAAAGTAAATACTGAAAGGTAAATTACAATAAAATAAATGCTAAGGTAAAAGGAATTACTTTTACTACTACTAATTTAGATATCTCCTATAAAATAATATATAAACTTGTGATAATATTACCAACCGACCAATCTGGCGGTATCCTGATTAAGTCAATTTAAGTCCAACCAGCCATTACGGCTGTAATATTTGTCCATAACCAGCCATAAAGGCGGAACCAAAATAAACCAGCCATAAAGGCGGAACTAAAATTAAATTACCAACCGACCAATCTGGCGGTATCATTGATTAGTCAGGTTTAAACCAAATTAAAATTAAATTACCAACCGACCAATATAGCGGTATCCTTTTTAAGTCAAATTTTAAATAGTGAATATATTATTTTTAAGGGAGATTAATCTAAATAGAAATAGTAAAAGAATTACCTTTCACCCTAGCTGGGGAAGTTACCTCCTCATGATGAATAGTAAAAACTGTAAACAGTAAGAAAATAAATTACTATTATTACAAAACGTAATTAAAATTATTACAAAACTAAAAACTAAAAATTAAAACGAAACTTAGAGAGAGAAGAACTCCATATTTACATCAAAGAAATATGAGAGAATGGTACAACAAAATCTGAAATCTCGAGCTCAATTTATAGGCGCGAATAAGCTTCGGGCGTCGCGACGCTGGAACAATGAGTCGTGGCATGTTCTCGGCTTGACACGTGGCGATTCAGATAAGAGGATAAGGCGACACGTGGCGAGGCGGCTAAGAGCTCAATTATTATGCTGACATGGCGATGACGTGGCGCTGACGTGGCAAGGCGGCTGAGATCAATTGTCGGCACCGTAGGATTACGACACGTGTCACAACATGATTGGCTGATGATGACGTGGCATGTTGACTCGGTTGACCTGCTGAAGTGGATGATGACGTGGCAAGACGCGTGGAAGAGTTGACTCGTTGACCGGGTGATGTGGCGACACATAGGATGACATGTGGCACACGTTGAAATAGTAATTGTCGGCACCGTAGGATTGCGACATATGTCACGGTGCATATTAGTATATCGGCTGTGATGGTGACACGTGGCACGACGCATGTTAGCAAAGTCAAACTTCTCAAATTCTGACCCATTGACCCGGCGCACGTTAGCAGCTATGGTGCACGTTAGGCGTCGCGACGCCAACGGCTTTCGCGTCGCGACCCGCCAAAATTACCGAAATGTCCTTTTTTTCAATTTTCACTGTTTTGGCCCAAATCACCTCCAGAATGTCATGAAACTTTATTTATCTACAAAATAACACAAAACACATCAAAATATTCACAAGACTCAAGTAACTATACAAAATATTAGGTTAAATGAGTGGGAAATAGTGATATAAATACCACTCATCAGACATCACATCCAATACACTACGATTCTCAGTAAACCCAATAGAGGCATACACATAACCTATTAAAGCTCCAGATGACCAATACCAAAGTAAACTGATTGTCGTAAGTAATAGCGACATAAGTCTCAGGTTAAAGATCACATACACCTACCCGCATTCAGATTCCCATAGACACATAGTTATACTACCAATGGGATTCCGAGTGGGTCTATCCAGAGCGAACTGTTCCCGGTCCAACGGCTAACAGAACCTCTTATTACACTTGCATAAGTATCCAATACCTAAATATATGAGAACTATGCAGTTAAGCTTCCATAACGTGCATAAGTGTAATACTAGTCTATTTCGCATTATCAATCTCCAGTCTCGATAATACTTCGACTAGGGATATTTAATGATTAAACCGCTCATGGATTAATATTGTCTCATATATTATTAATCCGATTTAACCATATGGACTTTTATCATTATATATATCCAAGTAATCCAATTACAATAATGATAAAATAACAATTTCCTTTTGTCACATAGTTAATTTATACAAAAACATAATGTTCTTTACAAATAGTGATGTTATAGGTCATAATTGTCTAACAATCTCCCAATTTGCCTATAGCCAATTACTCAGGTATCTAACCCTGAACTATGTACATGTCGCTCAAACGTTTTCTGAGATATAGCTTTCGTCAGTGGATCTGCAATGTTATCATCTGATGCGGTCTTCTTGATCTTCACATCGCCACGATATATGATCTCACGAATCAGATGAAACTGTTGAAGTACATGATTGGATCGTTGATGAGACAGTGGTTCCTTAGCATATGCGATAGCCCCATTATTTTCACAATACAAAGGTACGAGCTCAGCTACTAACAGAACAACTCCTAATACAATTAGGAATTTACGGATCCAAACTGCTTCTTTTACTGCCTCAGTTGTAGCAATATATTCCGCTTTTGTTGTTGAATTGGCAACAGTCTCTTGCTTGGAAGATTTCTAGCTCACTGCTTCGTTGTTCAAATAAAATATGTACCCTGATTGCGACTTACAGTCGTCTTTGTCGATTTGGAAACTTGCATCGGAGAACCCAGTCACCTCAAGTTCTCCTTCCCCATAGACTAAGAAAACATATTTAGTTCGTCTAAGATACTTAAGGATGATCTTTACAGTAATCTAGTGACCATCACCTGGATCGGCCTGATAGCGACTGCACATGCTTAAAGCATATGAGACATCAGGGCGTGTACATATCATGGCGTACATGATCGATCCGACTGTTGAAGCATACATGATTCGATTCATTGCATCTCTCTCATCTTTAGTTTTAGGACACATGTCCTTCAATAGAGAGACGCCATGTGACACCGGAAGCAGCCCCCTCTTGGACTGATCCATGTTGAATCTCTTCAACACTTTGTCAATGTACGAGCTCTGGGAGAGTGCCAGCAGCTTTCTAGATCTATCCCGGTAGATCTTTATTCCTAGAATAAAGGCTCACTCTCCCAGATCTTTCATGGAGAATTTTAATGAAAGCCAAGCTTTCACCGATTGTAGCATGGGAATGTCATTGCCAAGAAGCAATACATCATCAACGTATAAGACAATGAATGTCAGTGTGCTCCCACTAACCTTCTTATATACATAAGAATCATCTTCGTTTTGAATGAAACCATATTCTTTTATGATCTCATCAAAACGTTGGTTCCAAGAACGCGATGCTTGCTTTAATCCATAAATGGATCGGTTTAACTTGCAAACCTTGTTTGCATGTATTGGTACGAAAAAACCGTCAGGTTGTTGCATATAAACACCCTCCAAATGGTTTCTGTTAAGGAAAACGGTTTTGACATCCATCTGCTATATTTCATAATGGTAGGACACAGAAATCGGCGATGTTGTTCTAGGCTCGCGGCCTAGTTGGGAGTACGGAATAGCTCGCGGGGAACTAAACCAGAGAAATAACATGGAGTCGCCACCCAGTGTGAACTGGGACAAAGATTTAAGGCCGCACTCACCCCTCGCAGGGGAAGACCTCAAACCGTTGGGTTCAGAATGGTCCCTTACTTAATGTCACTTGTAATGATGTGATTTGTGCAATATCTCAACCGAATCTACGCAACATGCTTAAGAACAACCTATATCTAGTTCATGTTTATAAAGATAAATCCTATGTCTAATTTTGCATGCTTGAAAAGTAAGTTATCACAACGGCAAACACACAATAACACACAACAATCTCATACTTTAATCATATAATACGGAAAGCAAATAACAACCTAAACATAATGCAAATCCAAACGCAAAATATTCCAACCATGCTTAAAAATAAACAGCTAAATCATACTTAAATAATAAATAACATACTAGACTAAATCATGCTCAAATACAAAGTTTGGATGAAACGAAATACGTGTTTCTCAAGTGGTATGTGGCATTGTATCCCGAGTGCAAACCGTAATACCGTCCATTTGGATTCAGCTACAGAATTTACGTCCGAGTTTCCATCCGATATACCACAGAAGAAAACACGCATTCCGTTCATCCAGAATTCACATCATGCCTCAATAAACGACTCTCATGCGATAATATATTAAAATAAATAAAAGAAACGAAAGATAATAAATAAAGAAGGTGCCCTCAGGTCTAACCTCTTTTGTCATCTCTTGAAAGCGCGTTACACGGCCGTCAGAAGGGTTGATGTTCCACAACTTTTCTAGTTCGCTAATCCAACATTTCTCCTCATTGTTTCACTGTTTGGGCCGCTGTTTTCAATCTGTTTCACTGCTGTTTTCATTGTATTTCTGGTTACTGCTTTAAGGTAATTAAAGACTGTTTTGGTGCGGTTTTAAGGGGTATTGGGCTATTTTTTTAGTGCAGTTTTGGGGCAATTTCTGGGAAGTTTTCAGGGTGCATTTTTGGGTTAATTCGGGGACTATTTTGGGTTATTGATTGTTTTATTTGGTCGGTGATGAGGGATTTAACGTGAAGGGATAGGTAGCTTCTGTGTGTGAGGGAAAAGGGCTTATTATGTGTGCGCTTGTGGAGGCAGCAATATGATGAAAGGGCAGGTTTGCGTGATGAAAGGAGGCAGCAACGTGAAGCAAGTTGTGGTGGCTTTGTGCGTGAAGGTGTTGAGGGCAGGGCTATGTGCGTGAATTAAAGGAGGTAGGTGGCGTTGATCTTGGGGGGGCTTGAGGATGTGTCGTTGAGTGATGAAGGGGCATGCTTTAAAGGGTTGTACGTGTGGTGTTTGTGGAGGGTCGGCTGAGTGTTTGTTGTGTGTTGGTTCAATGGTGTGAACAGTTTTATTTCCCTTGTTTGTTGATTTTGTGAGTCTCGGCTAGGGGTGTTTTCCTTGGGTTTTTTGTGAGAATGAGCTCCAAGGGTTTAATGTGTTGGTGAAAGGTTCTTTTTATAGGCAAATGGATGGGGACTTTCCTTGTTTGAGAAGGAGAATGATTTGTGCATTAATGGGAGATATTTTTAATTAGTATTTGATAAGGAAAAATCTTTTAATTAGGGAAGTGATTTGATTTAATTTGATTTATTCTCTTTTAGTTAGGGATATGATTTGGTTTAATTAGGCAAGAGATCCATGGGATTTATTTAATTTTGGAATGAGATTTAATTTAATTTAATTTGTGTTTTAAATATGTTTTAATTATTTGGATTGGGCTTAGGCGAAATGGGCTTGGTGTATGGTTTGTGGGGGTTTTGGGCTAAGGGTGTGTTTTAAAACAGAGGTCCAATAAGCGAACCCGAAGCTAATCCAGCGAGTTAAATCCAACAATGTGTCAATTCTTGACTATTCCCTTCCGACATCCGTTTCCCGCGGCTTCCACGACTAAAGAGGTAGTGTCTCCATACGAGAGTAATCATCGGGACTTACATGCAAAAATGCAGTGCCTACAATCGCCCCCACTTTGATGGGACTTGTGCAGTGTGTGACAATGACAATCCTATCAAAGTACGTGCAATGCATTTTTACTTACCTGGCTCGCCAGCTGCCACTTGACTTGCCATGTTGCTTTGAGTTGAGTTGATGAGAGGTGGTCCATTCTCGAACCGAGTTGATGAGAGGTGGTCCATTCTTGAACCGTTACTGTGAGGTGGTCCATTCCCGAACTATTATTGTGATGCGGTCCATTCCCGAACCGTTACTGTGATGTGGTCCATTTCCGAACTGTTACTGTATGAGATGGTCCGCCCCCGGGATTCATTTCCAAAACTGATATTGATGATGTGAAGGTTTATTTTAACATACTATACTGCCTCTCATGAGACAATCCTGATAGTTAGACATATTTTCTTCCTCAACGAATGCTTCGCGTTGAAACCTGAGAACTTTCAAAGTACTTGATACACTCAATTTTGATCGTCTGAATATGTGATCTGAACTAGACTCCTAGTGTGTGTGTGTGCCAAGGCTCTTTCGCAGCTTAATCCTTAAGTAGGCCAACTTGATGATTTCGTCTCGGAGAATCGGACCAGTGGGTCTAACCAATCTAGATGTCTTGATCACAGTCTATGATTACTTCCTCATACTCAACATGATATGGTCTTTTTTTTCTCTTGTCTCTTGTCTCTTTATTATTTTCATTCTTTTTCTTTTTATTCTTTTTCTCTTTTCTTTCTCTGACACACCTACCCTTTAAGGTAGCATTTCTCCTCATAGTGGTCCTGATACTCGCCCATGGGTAGCTTCACGCTTATCTACTATAGGTAGTCTATTTTTTTTTTTCTTTTCATTGCAGAGACTTTCTCTTTGTTTCCAACCATATCATATATCGTAGCATAAGTAAACCAGGATGGACATCCAGGCAAATGGTCATTCGCTGATCCACCATCTCTTCAACTGGTCATCTTACCAACTACTCAGGCTTCTACTGCTGAGATCCCGTAATCAAGTGCTCGTGAGTCCAGCCGAGATCAATCCGTTCAGAATACCGGAAGAGATGACGTCTCGTATTTATTGCTTCTAAGGTTTCTCCCTACAACAAATAATGTCATCACCAGACATATGCTTAACCATCAAAGACTTCTTTTTTTTCACTCACTCCACATAATTTTTCCTTTCCACTGCTGATAATGTGGGCTTCGCCCCCTGAGATCCATTCCCGGAACTCATACTCATATGGGCCTCAACCCTGGGATTCCTCCCCGAAACTGGTTCATTCTTAAAACTGATATTGATTCATTCCTGAAACTGATACTGATTCATTCCTGAAACTGATACTGATTCATTCCTGAAACTGATACTGATTCATTCCTAAAATTGATACTGATGCTGTTTCTTATTGGCTTGCCTTCGCCGCTTTCTATTTTTCTTCTTCGAAATCTCTGAATACAAAGCAAAACAAACACAAAAAGGAATGCAAAATACATTACGTGTATGCATGCATGCATGAATGAATTTCCTATTCCGTTGGGTTAGGTCTTCCGCCAATTCTGTTGGTGACTGCTCGGTCTTCCATTCCTTAAGCAAAGTACTGTTTCAATCTGTTTCTCGTTCCCTTCTAAATCTGACAGTCTCACTGCCCCGTTTCCCAATTTCTGAATAGTTATCGTGTCTTTTCTGCTTGCTTATTCCGAGGACTTCCCGTATTCTAAACATCACTGAGTATCATAGTACCAAGGTTGAATGCTTTTGTCAAATATACTCATGTTGCAGGTTGAAAGGAATAGACTCAGGCAAGTAAACGAAATGAACGCCTTTATTATCATTAAGAAATGGTTCGAACAAGTAGACAAAAATCAATGTCTATATTAAAAATGAAGGATCAAATAAACTAGGAGGAACATCTTCATCATTCGCAGCATTGCATTCTTCCTTGGCCTATGGTTCTCCACCGTTGTCATTCCCTATTACCATTAAAGAAGCTGAGTGGTTGAAAGCTTGGAGGACGAAGATTTCAGGTAGGCCGGAGTTGATCATGTAGGTGGGTGGGGGAACAGAGTGGTAATTTGGTAGAGGATTCATGTGTGTGTTTGGCCGTTTTTTTTCAAGGTCGGGTATTTTGTGGGCATCAATGAGGTCCTGGATTTCATGCTGGAGGCGGGTGCAGTTGTCGGTGTCATGGCCATGTAGTTGGTGGAAGTAACAATAAATGTTCACGTTGAGGTGCGGCGGTGGAGGGTGTAGAAGTGGTTTTCCTTCTAAAGGTTTTGGAGTCTCAAATACCTTAGAAAAAGGCTTCCCGAGGTTAGAGAAACGCCGGTTCCTGATGGCAGCAACCTCGGCAGTAGCGGGCTTGGTCTCAAAATGTCCCCCAAAATTCTTTCTATTCTGGCCGTAAAACTTTCTGTTCTCGGCTTCCTCCTCCTCAATGTCCATGACAGTCTCCCTCAACTGTCGAAAATCAGCAATCATTGAAGTCATCCTCCTCAGCTTACCATAAATAGAGGGCTTCGTGCCCTTGATGATCATTTTGATCTGGTCCTTCTCCGAGGGCCGAGTCTGCATTTTCAAAAGCTGGCTTCTCCAGCGATCCACATACTCTTTGAAACTTTCCTCCGGTTTCTGCTTGGTATTCTCTAATTCGCGGAGCGACAAGTCGATCTCCAAATCTGTAACATACTGTTTCAGAAAGGCATCTGCCAATTCCCTCAAATCTTTCTTAACCTTCATTTCAAGGCTATGGTACCACACTAAGGGTGCCCCCTCAAGCGACATTCCGAACATCTTTTGGACTTGGCATTGTGACAGGCCCACTGAACTCATTACCGAGACATATTGCCGCAGATGGACCATCAGGTCTCAATTTCCATTAAATTTGTCAATGTCAGGCATTTTAAACTGAGCCGGCAGCTGCTCCTCAAAAGTCATTACCTCATAGTCCAATAAGTCATCATGCTTGCCCATTAGGTTACGGGTAACTGACTCCACCTGATCTCGGAGCTTCTGTATCTCGGCCTGAGACCCGGCTATTCTCCCTGCGATATATTCAGCCATATCATCATCAAACACAGGGGCATCACCATTCAATCTGTTCGGAGGCTCTTCACGCCTTACATTCTCAGAGCTCCCCCCAGCACGGGGCACAACCATGTTAGCCATAGCAGCAGTTAAAGCTTGTAATTGTTCGGTAACCTTGGTAAGCCCATTCTCCAGCTGATCCACGCGAGATACCTCGTTCTCTGATCCACTCATATTTGCTGACGGTCTTTTGATGAGTCTCCCCTCTTCCCTAACCCAACGGATATCTATGATGGCTTTTAAGACACAAATGGTTAACATGATGCGTGTATGCATGAGATGTGTGCGATGTATGAGATATATAAGTTGGCCCATTATCATTTTAAAGTATTCAATCATACTATTACGCAGTGCAAACTTGTCCCAATTGAAAAGTCCCAACATGTTTACACCTTTGCGATAACATGGCTAAATGAATTCAAATGATAAGAGGCCCAAACATAAAATGGCCCATCGGCGTTTTAGAAGCTTTTGGCCCAATTTCCATAAAGCATGGACTCGTCCCAGTTTAAATGGCCCAACAAGCCCATACCTCATGACAAAAGGTCCAACTGTATCCAAATAACGATGGTCCTAAACATAGGCATAAACGGATAGTTTCTATTGGTCCTACAACTACAGTTCACATGTGGGTTTACAGGGGTGTAGACAAAGGCTCCCGCTGACGAAGGATTGCCCACAACTAGGACTCCCCACTCAAGGGTTTGAGCGACCAAGTGAGCGCACCTTTTTTATACCTTAAGGTACGTGCCAACGAGTTATGGTGCGTGACTGACTGGCAAATGGATTTCTCATTGTAGATTCCCTAGAGGGAGGGTGGAGCAAACTCTCTTAAATACCCAAGCCTCTTAGGCTCTTATTACCTTGGTGACATGAATAAACAACAAGTCCTCCAAATTAGTCCATCACAGTAAGCTTCGAGTAATGATTATCTAGGTGCCTTCACAGCTTTTCCTTATAGAAAGGTAGTGAATGAAAGAAGACACCAAACCATCACCTAGCCTTAAGAATGCCTTCGATTAAACCCCTTTCAACCCACTATAGACACGGTTAACTAAAGCACAAATCACAATCACTATAAGACATTATTTCGGGGCCGATTCTCTATCCCCAATGGAGTCGCCAGACTGTAGGACACAGAAATCGGCGACGCTGTTCTAGGCTCGCGGCCTAGTTGGGAGTACGGAATAGCTCGCGGGGAACTAAACTGGTTAAATAACATGGAGTCACCACCCGGTGTGAACTAGGACAAGGATTTAAGGCCGCACTCACCCCTCGCAAGGGAAGACCTTAAACCGTTGGGTTCAGAATGGTCCTTTACTTAATGTCACTTGTAATGATGTGATTTGTGCAATATCTCAACCGAATCTACGCAACATGTTTAAGAACAACCTATATCTAGTTCATGTTTATAAAGATAAATCCTATGTCTAAGTTTGCATGCTTGAAAAGTAAGTTATCACTACGCCAAACACACAATAACAAACTGCAATCTCATACTTTAATCATATAATACGGAAAGCAAATAACAACCTAAACATAATGCAAATCCCAACGTAAAATATTCTAACCATGATTAAAAATAAACAACTAAATCATACTTAAATAATAAATAACATACTAGACTAAATCATGCTCAAATACAAAGTTTGGATGAAACGAAATATGTGTTTCTCAAGTGGTACATGGCATTGTATCCCGAGTGCAAACCGCAATACCGTTCATTCTGATTCGGCTATGGAATTTACATCCGAGTTTCCATCCGATATACTACAGAAGAAAACACGCATTCCGTTCATCCGTAATTCACATCATGCCTCAATAAACGACTCTCATGTGATAATATATTAAAATAAATAAAATAAACGAAAGATAATAAATAAAGAAGGTGCCCTCAGGTCTAACCTCTTTTTTCATCTCTTGAAAGCGCGTTACACGGCCGTCGGAAGGGTTGATGTTCCATAACTTTTCTGGTTCGCTAATCCAACATTTCTCCTCGCTGTTTCGCTGTTTGGGCTGCTGTTTTCAATCTGTTTCGCTGTTGTTTTCGCTATATTTTTTGGTTACTACTTTAAGGTAATTTATGGACTGTTTTGGTGCGGTTTTAAGGGGTATTGGACTATTTTTTTAGTGCAGTTTTGGGGCAATATCTGGGCAGTTTTCAGGGTGCAGTTTTGGGTTAATTCGGGGACTGTTTTGGGTTATTGATTGTTTTATTTGGTCGGTGAGGGGGGCTTTAACGTGAAGGGATAGGTAGCTTCTGTGTGTGAGGGCAAGGGGCTTGTTATGTGTGCACTTGTGGAGGCAGCAACGTGATGAAATGGCAAGTTTGCGTGATGAAGGGAGGCAGCAACGTGAAGCAAGTTGTAGTGGCTTTGTGCGTGAGAGTGTTGAGGGCATGGCTATGTGCGTGAATTAAAGGAGGCAGGTGGCGTTGATCTTGGGGGAGCTCGAGGATTTGTCGTTGAGTGATGAAGGGGCAGGATTTGAAGGCTTGTACGTGTGGTGTTTGTGGAAGGTCGGCTGAGTGTTTGTTGTGCGTTGGTTCAATGGTGTGATCAATTTTATTTCCCTTGTTTGTTGATTTTGTGAGTCTCGGCTAGGGGTGTTTTCCTTGGGTTTTTTGTAAGAATGAGCTCCAAGGGTTTAATGTGTTGGTGAATGGTTCTTTTTATAGGCAAAAGGATGAAGACTTTCCTTGTTTGCGAAGGAGAAGGATTTGTGCATTAATGGGAGATATTTTTAATTAGTATTTGATAAGGAAAAATCTTTTAATTAGGGAAGTGATTTGCTTTAATTTGATTTATTCTCTTTTAGTTATGGATATGATTTGGTTTAATTAGGCAAGAGATCCATGGGATTTATTTAATTTTGGAATGAGATTTAATTTAATTTAATTTGTGTTTTAAATATGTTTTAATTATTTGGATTGGGCTTAGGCGAAATGGGCTTGGTGTATGGTTTGTGGGGGTTTTGGGCTAAAGGGTGTGTTTTAAAACGGAGGTCCAACAAGCGAACTCGAAGCTAATTCAGCGAGTTAAATCCAACAATGTGTCAATTCTTGACTATTCCCTTCCGACGTCCGTTTCCCGCGACTTCCACGACTAAAGAGGTTGTGTCTCCATACGAGACTCATCATCGAGACTTACATGCAAAAATACAGTGCCTACAATAATCGAAATATGCAACAATAGTAAGCATTATCTGAATGGATTTAATCATGGCAACGGGTGAAAAAGTTTCATCGTAATCGACACCATGACGTTGACGATACCCTTTAGCTACAAGCCTAGCTTTGTACGTTTGTATGTTGCCTTCCATGTCTGTCTTCTTTTTGAAGACCCATTTACTACCAATAGGCTTAATGCCTTCTAGTACATCAATCAGTGTCCAAACTTGGTTGGTATACATGGAATCCATTTCGGACTTCATAGCTTCTTGCCATAAAGCGGAGTCGATACCTTGTATCGCTTCCTCATACGTAGCCAGTTCATCTTCCTCAATAAGATTAATATCTACATGAGGTGAGATCAGAAACTCATACCTCTCAGGTTATTTTCTGACTCTCTCCGACTTACGCGGTTCTTGTATATTAAAAGATTATGGAACAGTCTCATCCTTGATGGACTGTTCGTGTTCTGTGAAGGGGTGGTGCCAGGAATAGTATCACTCTGATTTTCATCGAGTTCTACTTTCCTCCCACTTACCACTGCAATCATGAATTTCTTTTTATAGGAAAACTGCATGAAGATTAACAAATATTTTGTTCTCTTGTGGGTTGTAGAAATAATATCCTTTGGTTTCCCTAGGATAACCTACAAATAAGCACTTATCTGATTTAGGTTCTAGTTTGGTACTATCCAAACGTTTAACATATGCCCAGCATCCTCAGGAATAAGAAACCCGGTTTCTTTCCTGTCCATATTTCATATGGAGTCTGTCCAACAGACTTTGACGGAACCTTATTCAAAATAAGTATTGCACTGTTTAATGCATATCCCCAGAAAGAAATCGGTAGCTCTGTGAGAGTCATCATTGACCTTACCATGTGTAACAATGTTCGGTTTCTCCATTCGGACACATCATTCAATTGAGGTGTTCCGGGAGGAGTCCACTGTGAAAGAATACCATATTCTTTCAAGTAATCTTGAAACTCATTGCTAAAGTATTCTCCACCACGGTCTGACTGCAATGTTTTAATACTTTTGCCAGTCTATTTTTCTACTTCGTGTCGAAACTCTTTGAATTTCTCAAAAGTTTCCGACTTGTGTTTCATAAGATACACATAATCATAACGCGATGAATCATCGGTAAAGGTTACGAAGTATTCATATCCACCTCTAGCCTGGCTAGACATGGGCCCACATACGTCACTATGAACGAGGGCTAACAGCTAGGTGGCACGTACACTTTTACCACTAAAAGGTGTTTTAGGAATTTTGCCTAACAAACAAGATTCGCAGACATCATATGAATTAGGATCAAATCCGTCCAAGTATCCATTCTTCGAAAGTGTGGATATACGAGTTTTATTAATGTGTCCCGGATGACAATGACACAAATAAGTTTCATCCGTATTACTCAATTTGAGTCTTTTTTTTGTCATGTTATATGTTTGAGATTCGTTTATATTCAAAATATAAAGACCATTATTCACATCTGATGTACATATCTCAATATCATCTTTATAAATAAAACACCTAGTGTTCCTGAATACAAAGGTATACCCGCATCGGGTTAAACTAGATACAAAGATGATATTCCTAGTCAAACTAGGTACAAAATAACAGTCCCCTAATGTTAGTACATGCCCTGAGGGCAAGTTCAAAACATAGGTGCCAATGGCCAAAACAGCGACTTTCGTCCCATTTCCGACTCGCAGGTCGATCTCCTCTGAAGCCAGTCTCCTGCTATTCTGCAGATCCTGCACATCAGTACATATATGAGTACCACATCCAGTATCAAAAATCAAATTTTTAAAACTAGTTGTGGACATGTTTATTTCAATAACAAACATACCTGAAGCCGAAGCTTTGCCCGCCTTCTCTTCCTTCAAGTCTGCCTTGTACTTACGGCAGTCACGCTTTTAGTGACCTCGTTTGCCACAGTGTAGGCAGACGTCTTGGGATATTTCCTTTGTCTTCCCAGAAGACTGTGACGATTGAGCCTTGCCATTCTTCTTTTTCTTCTTCACACCCCAAGAAGCCTTCGGCCAAGCCCTGGCCTTCTTGGATGTCGAAGTAAGATGCGCCTTGTGCTTCTTGCCTTTCAGAAGCTCTAGCTCTGCCTCTTTCAGCATAGCCATTAACTCTCCAAGAGTTTTCTCTTGGTTCATCATATTATAGTTCATGATAAACCCGCCCCAATAGTCGGGCAGAGACTGTAAGATCAAATCTATGGAAGTCTCGACCTCGAAGGTAATGCCCAGCTGACCCAGCTGTTCGATGTCAGTAATCATCTGCGACACGTAGTGTTCGACAGATGTACCCTCTGACATATGAGAGCGAAAGAGCTTCTTCTGCAAATCATACTTATGAGATCTAAGATTAGATCTATGAAGATCCTTCAACTTTAACATCATCCCATAAGGATCCAATCCCTTGTTCTGACGACGAAACTGAGGATTCATTGTAGCAAGCATAACAGATTGAGCAGTAAAGTTATCATGCTCATGCTCTACTGGCTGCTCAAGTCTAGGCTCAAGCCTGAGAGGTCTCTCTATTACATAGAGTAACTTCTCAGCTCCCAGGACTATCATGAGATTCATTTCACAGTCTGGAAAATTTGTGCCGTTAAAGACATTCTCGCCCATGATTATGTCTCTAACGCTAATCTTTCCAGCCATTTTGATTGCTATAGTCCAACTATCCAATCAAGAGTTTCAGTGGTTACTATAGTCCAACTATATAACCAACTACAAATGGAATATTGTTGAATACAGTCTAACTGTTCAAAGAAAACAATAAAATAATATTAGTCCAACTAAAATATATAATAATGAGAAATAATAGAGCGCGCATATTAGCAAGTATTAAATGAAATTGAAAATTTAATACTAGCCTCCCACTATTTTTTGGCGAGCCTCTAACCCACCGTTGAGTACTTGGGAAACCTAGTTTCCTAGTGGGCTAGGATCCCGTTAAATAATACACAACCTTGACTTTGGCCAACAAGCTGTATAAAATTTAACTAGGTAGATCTCTAAGATCAATTGGATCATATCCACTTCCTAGATCCGGTAGGTGGACATCCAAGTCCGAAACATATATCCAATATATTTCCTAACTTGTTTCCTCTGAATTAACTAAGCCTTGGCTTTGGCTCAACAAGCTTAATGATTCCAGTTAAGCACGACCCATTGACAGTGGGAAAGCTTTGTAATCCACGTCGATGAACAAAAGTGACCTTGACTTTGGCCAACAAGTCACAATTGCCCAAGACATGCGATATTAACAAAGCTTTCATGGTTCAAACACATCCGCGATAGACAATGATCTTGACTTTGGCCAACAAATCAAAGCCAATCTTGGATTTTGAGAGAGAACTACTCAATAGAAGGAAACACTTAATATTAAATGTGAAGGTGTTTTCGTAAATTGGCAACCAATTTATTAACTTTGATTAGGTCTCATTATACACCCTTAAACATGCATTATAAAAGCATAATAAGGTGCGATAAATTTAATAATGATATGCGAATGGATATATACAATTTGTTCCTAGAACAAATCTCTCTCTCTTCCTCTCTCCCGCTAGCACTTTACATTCTTCTAAAACCTATTTACATAACACTATAAGAAACCTCATTTACATTAAGGGGAATTAGTGAGAAGAGAAATACAATGAGAATGAGAGGTGATAGGCTGGACGCGCAAGTCCAATTTCAAATAAATACGATATTTACAACAATTTCCTAAATTTCCCCCACCCATCTAATATCCATTCGATATACATTATTCAAACAAATACATCCTAACATTCACACATATCATGTTGTCAATCAATCTAATCCAATTAATTAATTCTTCAATTAATGACCATCAATGTTCATACAACGATTTGATTTGCGCGAGTCAAACTCGTTTAAGAATAAATACTCAAAGTAAGTATTCTTGAATTATATCGAACTATAATATTAAATCCAATTTTAATTGTATTCAATACTAATTCAAGTTTAATTCCAAATTAAACAATTACACTTATTTTATTAATGCCTTTTAGACTTGTATTCCAAATCCAATCCAAATGGTATCAAAGGTCCATTTAGCATCCAATGCCATTTCTATTAGGTCCAATGGGCTTTTAATTAATTCTTTAGGCATGGACTTTTGGCCATTATGGATCAAACTCATAATGCCTTGGCCCATTTAGGAATCACCCTATGCCAAAAATTAATTTTGGCCCATTAGGCCCAATTAAATTAATAAAGGCATAAAGTCATGTTTTGGACTTTTATGGAAATGGTTTAGGCCCAATTGGATCCAACCCAATTGTCCAAAACCAAACTTGGCCCAACCAAGCCCATTAATCCAAATATAACCAAATTATCCCAATTAGTATTTTAGGGCTAATTTAAATTAATACAATATTCCAAATATCACATTAATTCAATTTAAGTGTAATTAACACAACTAATTAATTAATCTAACATTTCCAAAATATTAATTAATCTAATTAATCATGTTTATCATTCCAATTCATGTCCAACAAAAATTGAAGCAAAATCAAGTCTCCAACAACATCCTTATCACGACAATTGACAAGAAATTAACATGTAATTTGATTCTAATCCAATTAAATCAACAATTAACATATATATCGAGTCATAAACACATCCAAGTGTTAAATTTTAAAAATACCATGAGTTACAATAGGGCAATGTATTCGGCCAATGTAAGGATTTAGGGAAAATTTGATCCAATCAATTTTTCAACAATCCAATGATGCACAACTCTAAGTTATCATCATCTAACATCAACCAAACATTCAATTTTGAATTTTCATGCTCCAAGCAAAAATACCCAAATAAAGTTTATAAACCCTAGAATTCAAAATCACATTTAGAAGGCTCTAGATAGAATTGTTAGTTTCTAAGACATGCTTCCAAGATCTTAAACATGATTTTAAGTGTGAATTAATCAAGTAAAGTTGCGGAAATACTTACATTGATTTTGGGAGAAATTTCAAAAATTTCCTTTGTAGGATGAAACTCCAAGCTTTTGATTGTGTTGTTTGACCCTTGGGTGAGTTTCCCTAACACCTCATTTGACTTTCCAAGTGCTAGCTTTTAGAAATTTTTGAAGCAAAAATTTATCTACCAAGAAGAAGAAGAATCGGCATTTGTAGGGGTAGAAGAGAGAGTGAGTTTTTTTTTTCAATTGGTTGTTGTGTGTGTTTAATGCCTTGAATTAATTAGCCAACTACTTCCATCATAAAATGACAAGTGATGTAAGTCAAGTGGTCCCACCACTTTTAAATTCAAAATTTAAGTTGGCTTTTTCAACACACAACTAAACTTGGGGCCCGAGTTCGTTTAATTCCGAATTAAACGAATTTATCGTCGCGACATAATTAAATCCAATTTAATTAAATAATTATGCCTCGTAAAATTATTACGATAGTCGCTTTCGAATTAATTCTAAATTAATTCGTTCGCCCGAATTAAAATCCAATTTTAATTTCATGTTGAAATCCAATTTCAATTAATATATCCGATATATTATTTTAGCCCAAATAAATAAATTAAATAGAAAAATCCAATTTGACTATTAAATTTATTTTATCGATTAATTCTAAATTAATCACGTTCTCTCTTTTATATGAACTTAATCCCAGATTAATTCTTACCGCAATTAATCCAAGATTAATTTTCTCTCTCATAATTAATCCGAGATTAATTCTATTTGAGTCAAATGTCATTGGTGAATCTTGGGGAAGCGACCCAAGAGATTCATGGATATGTTGGCAGTAAATACGATTGTCTGTCTATCCGAACACGTGCATACCCCGTACCACGTTCTCACCGATTTACAAGACATGGTTGGCTTCTAGCAAAGCACCGTGCCTACCTAATTCTCCAGAAATATTCGCCGAGGAATATAATCTGTATCAGGCGTAGTAATACCATGTAATGCGTAATACGATCCGGTCACATGTTAGGCCTAAGGCTAGCTCTGTGTCTTCCCCGTACGAAGCATATATCAGATCACGAGTAACTAGTCTCTGTAATCGGAAAGTCTTGACCTAGTCATACTTTCCCGATAGATGCAGCTTTTAAGAGTACTAGTTCCGTATCCTGTGTGACCATCATCTCCATATGACTGAAGTGATACTCCCATGTTGACATCACATCCAATACACTACGATTCTCAGTAAACCCAATAGAGGCATACACAGAACCTGTTAAAGCTCCAGACGACCAATACAAAAGTAAACTGATTGTCGCAAGTAATAGCGACATAAGTCTCAGGTTAAAGATCACATACACCTACCCTGATTCGGATTCCCATAGACACATAGTCATACTACCAATGGGATTCCGAGTGGGTCTATCCAGAGTGAACTGTTCCCGGTCTAACGGCTAACATAACCTTTTATTACACTTTCATAAGTATCCAATACTTAAATATATGAGAACTATGTCGTTAAGCTTACATAACACGCACAAGTGTAATACCAGTCTATTCCGCATTATCAATGTCCAGTCACGATAATACTTCGACTATGGATATTTAATGATTAAACTGCTCGTGGATTAATATTGTCTTATATTTTATTAATCCGATTTAACCATATGGACTTTTATCATTATATATATCCAAGTAATCCAATTACAATAATGATAAAATAACAATTTCCTTTTGTCACATAGTTAATTTGTACAAAAACACAATGTTCTTTACAAATAGTGATGCTATGGGTCATAATTGTCCAACATATTGATGGCAGTCACTGGGTGTTCAGTCCACCAGGTCAAGTCAGAGATAGAGTTCAGTCAAGTCAAGTGAAGTCCAATGTCAAATAATTGCATAATAAAGTTGTGTACAAATACTCATGTATATAGTGGTTAAGATAAGTGATGTTGAGTTTCAGTTGTGTATGTAATATTTTATATTCTATGTCATGATGAGTTGGGCAATGGTCCTTTGTATAAGTTTGCATGTGAAATGAGCTTAACAGTTGTTAGAGATTCAGAGGCTTAGGAGGATAAGATGACATATTCCCTGTTGGTGGCATCTTCGGATTGGGGATGTTACAAAGATGGTATCAGAGCATGGTCTAGGGAGTCAGTGACCATAGTGGGCAGAGTGTTGGGGTCCTGTATACGTAGTAAGCCCAAGATACTAGTATGCGATGCACTACCTCTCTAGTATTCGATCCTCGAGTACGTCCTCAAGCCTTATAGACAAGTTAGTAAGAATTCCTAAGTTATATGAATCTCCTTCCTAGTAAAAGTAACTAAAATTCTTGTTCTAGTTAAGGATTCTTCTGTAGTAATCCTGGCCTATTAGCCAAAGTTCAAGAAAAGTTGGGAGAACATATAGTAAGGTTCTAAGAATAGTTACGCAAAGAAGTGGGAAAATAAAGCTATAAGAAAAGTAAGGAATGATGCATAGATGTTCAAGCAACCAGAGACAATAAATGGGAAAGATACAAAAGTAGATGATAAAGAGAACACTAAAATTTATAGTAGCAAAAGAAATATAGCAAGCCTGAGTAAGAGTAAGAGTGACAAATAGATCTATGTAAGGTGTCATATTTCTTTTATAAGATCTCTTCTTCCTTAGAAAGTTTCTTCAAGCTAAACCTTTAGCCTTGAATACCCCATACATATAGCAAGTGTTAGGGTTGGTGCTCGGAGCGCCAATCCGGATCGTATTTATGTCCGATTCATGAATACGAGCAATACTTTTTTCCATAATATTACTTATTTATGGTTGCACTTGTCTTTTATTATATATTCAATCTAATTCATTAGATTGAAACTAAATCATGTTTAGTGATATATATATTAGACAGATACCCAATAATATATAATGTAGTGCGCAATTACAACATAGATTGTAATTGACATTGGGAAGTGTCACTACTAGATATATATTATTAAATAAAGTTTCTGGTCAAGATTTACTAACACGGGTTGGTTAGTAAAATCTGTTGAGACCAGTACATGTCGTATATCGGATAAACACTGAACGACTCACTGAAGATTTCTTAATAGATGGTACACCAACGTCAATAAGAATATTCTCAGATTGAGTAGCATAGAGATTCTTTGACTTGAGATACCACTGTAGATATATGAGTCATCCTCCACACTTTGATGGCAGTCACATCACTGATTTATTTAGATCAGACTTCTTCCTATTCATTGGGTGTGGAATCATGCTCATGATATCCTGTGAGTATCAAGATATGATCCGTCAGTTCTGTGTACAGAGCATAGATATTCATTATAGATTAGCAATCCATTAAATCCGATGAAACGAAGTAACATCAACCAGATCTTAAAATCTGTGAGTAGACACTTCTCTTTTCAAGTTAACTTTTTTTATTTATTCATTATGAAATGAGACTTACTTTTCAAAGTACATAGGGCGTTAGCCATATTTGATTTTAGATATATATATTGAACGTAATGTTTTATACATTTTTGAAATCTATAGTATGATTTCTTTTATGATTTTATAGGAATGAGGGAAAAACCTCAGCTCCGACTTAAGGATTTGACGGATAGAACATGTGCACTATTGGGAAGCGGCCGTGAGTGCGCAGCGGAAAATCAAAATTATTATGCCGCTTTCCCTTTGCCCAAGACCCATTTGTTTTAATTATTCTATAAGCCTATGCATGTTACTATATATTCTAAGCATAAAACTCATAAAACATACAAAGAACATAAACCTAAACATGCTAACTATCATAAGAACTCTAAATAAAATAAAGAAAGAAAAAGACTTACTTGAACCGTAGACTCCTCCAATCCTCCCTCCAATCTACAAGCTTTTCTCGAACTCAGCAAGCTCTTCCACGTTCCAAAAATCCACCCAAGTGTGTGGACTCCAAAGATGCACACACTAAAGCCAAAACTCAACGGCAAGACTACGCCTTGAGTGCACGGGTATTTTGCCATTGGTGCTAACCTAGGCAAATACCTCAAAACTTTTAACTCGAGGTTCCTCTAGTCAATTAGACTTAAGAATCCTCAAAATCAGTGGCTTACTTTTAAACTTTAGAGTTGCTCACTTATATAAACCCAAGATATGAAAAGTTTTGGTGTAAAAAATTTGTGAAGAATTCTTTGGGTTTATATAGTGCTCCAAAGACAACAAAATTAATTAAGAATCCGATGTGGGATAAAAGCTAATTTAATCTTAGCCATTGGATCTTAATTTAGTGGTTAAATGAGATTATAAAACCCTAATAAGAGTTTGGGCCGAATTGGAGTTCAAAACAAATAACAAATTTTTTTTACTATTAACATTACTATTCATGTGAATAATAATTTTTTTTAATTCCAATTCCCAAAGTGCCCCCATCGTCATTCACAAATCCCTTAGCCACTATGGAACCTCATAAATGATCTGTTCAATAATTAAACACATTGAACCATTTATGAACAATTCCTACAACAATCATATATGCTGTTATATTTGTACTGTGCACTGTTAACCATTGATTTTGACTTTGTTGTGTGTGACCTTTTGCGTTCCCCTTAAGTTGGACATGAAATGAATCATGATAATTTAATCAAACATAAATTATCCTCCGATCAGATGGTCGTTCGATTTCAATGACCAAGGTTGACATCTAGCAACATGTCAATGCCCCCAAATGAGAAGGAAAGATATATATACCCATTCTGTATGCGATTTACATATGATACGGTCCCTCGCCTCACTGTTTCCCCAAATATTGACCTAGGGTACGGAAAGTGTCTACCCATATGGTCAAAGGTATGATGTTGATACTATCATGAATCGTGCTAACCCAAGAATCTCACAAGATTCTTCCGCTGTGGCCACAGTCTTAAGCACTGATCGCACATATCAACCCGCGAACTGGAATACTACTCTTATAAGAAAATATTATCCGAGAGAGTGGCGATTCTCTGTTGTATCTTTACAAACTTCACGTGTTTCAACAAATGACCCAATTATACCCTTATGACCGGATCTTTTGAATCGAGAAAGGAGAATGTCAAAAGTATTTGATCCACACATAAGATTGTAAAGACCTCAAGTCTAAGGACTAGTCATATAATCGATACATGAAAGTTCTCACAGACACATGAGATAAACACTTCATATGAAAACTTTCAGCGGTTAGTTCGATGGACACGAGCAACTCATGCATCCATGTGATACACCAAGCGGACGAATCTCCGCTAGTAGCCTATGAGATCGACTACCCCACTTAAGGGTGGATCATATCATCATGCTAGTCTCTCCACTTTGTGAACGCCAAGATTATTCACAAAACTATGACTAGGAACATTTAAGAGTAATGATTCTCATAAGACATGGAAGCCATCATCTTATTACTCCAAGGGCTTTATTACAGTGTTGATGATTCATATAAGTTATGTAAGACACGTATAATAAAGATGGCCTTTTATTAATTAATGAAAATATTACAAATACATGTACATATAGCCCATCCACAAGTTGGGTATAGGGCATATCCCTAACAATCTCCCACTTGCACTATAGCCAACTAGTATGAATCTGGACACCATACTCTCGGGTGTGCCTATCATGCTTTTTTTGAGTCAGCCCTTTAGTCAGAGAATCTGCAAGATTATCTTCTGTGGGTATTTTCTCTATAATAACTTCTTTTCTCTCAACAATCTCCCTGATGAGATGAAATCATCTAAGTACATGTTTGGATTTCTGGTGGGACCTTGGTTCCTTTGATTGAGTAATGGGGCCCGTGTTGTCACAGTACATCGTGACACCATTCTTTATCGCGGGAAGCACTTCCAGCTCCGTGATGAACTTCTTTATCCAGACTGCTTCTTTAGCTGCCTCAGATGCTGCAATATACTCAGCTTCAGTGGTGGAGTCCGCTGTAGTTGACTGCTTTGAGCTTTTCCAACTTATAGCACCGCCATTTAAAGTAAACAGATATCCTGTTTGTGATCTGCTGTCATCCCTATCGGTCTGAAAGCTCGCATCACAGTAACCAATGACTTTCATCTCAGAACAATCTCAGTATGTCAAAAACACATCCTTAGTTCTTCTCAGATACTTAAGGATTGTTTTGACAACTGCCCAGTGTTGCTCACCAGGATTTGCCTGATACCTGCTCGTTATGCTAAGAGCATAAGAGACATCAGGTCTTGTACATAGCATGGCGTACATGATCGATCCTATTGCTGAAGCATAAGGGATCCTACTCATACGCTCTCTATCTGAAGGAGTATGTGGACATTGCTCCTTAGATAATTTGATTCCATGACAAGTAGGTAAATTACCTCTTTTGGAATCTTCCATTTTGAATCTTTTCAAAACTTTATCTATGTACGTAGATTGAGAAAGTCCTAACAACCTCTTAGATCTATTACGATAGATCTTAATGCCGAGGATGTAAGTTGCTTCTCCCAAATATTTCATGGAGAAATTCTGAGATAACCATTGCTTGGTGGCTTGCATCATGGGGATATCATTCCCGATGATTAATATGTCATCGACATATAATACAAGAAATACAACAACACTCCCACTACTTTTCCTGTAAACACAAGGCTCGTCTACATTTTTGATGAAGTCAAATTCTTTGATTGTCTCATCAAATCATATATTCCAACTTCTGGAGGCTTGCTTGAGTCCATAAATGGATCGTTTAAGCTTGCATACTTTATTATGATCATACTTAGATGCCAACCCCTCAGGTTGTGTCATATAGACTTCCTCTACGAGGTTCCCATTAAGGAAAGCTGTTTTGACATCCATCTGCCAAATCTCATAATCAAAGTGTGCAGCTAGTGCCAGTAAAATTTGAATGGAATTTATCAGTGCAACAGGCGAGAAGGTTTCGTCATAGTCAATTCCTTGGATTTGTCTATAACCTTTCACCACCAACCTAGCCTTATAGGTTTGGATGTTGCCTTCTGCATCAGTTTTACTCTTGTAAATCCACTTGCAGCCTATGGGTTTTCTCCCTTCAGGTGCATCTACCAAGTCCCAGACTTGATTCTGATACATAGAGTCTATTTCAATTTCATGGCCTCAAGCCACTTTACTGAATCAATGTCACGCATTACTTCGTCTTAACTGGTGGGATCGTCATTATCAATGACCTGATCATGTTCCTCATCAATATAGAAACCATATCTTTCAGGCACATGTCTTTCCCTACCAGACCTTCTAAGTTCATAACCTTGTGATTGTTCCGTCGCTGCCCTTTTGAGGGGCCTGGGGTTTAGTTCTATGTTAGTTTGTTCTTCTCGTAACTCATCGAGGTCAAGTCGACTCCCACTATATTTCTTAAGAAGGAATTCATTCTCTAGAAATTTAGCATTTCGTGAGACAAATGTTCTTTGTTCATTTGGGACGTAGAACATGTATGCTCTTGAGTTCAAGGCATATCCTACAAACTTACATTTAACTGCCCTATCATCCAATTTGTTAGTTTGTGTGAGCTTGACATATGCGTCACATCCCCAAACTCTTAGATAACTAAGACTAGGACGTTTCCCAGACCATAACTCATATGGTGTTTGACTAACAGTCTTGGAAGGAACTTGGTTTAGTAGTAGTGTTGCAGTTTCTAAAGCAAGACCCCAAAATAAAAGAGGTAGATCCGTGCCGGGCATCATTGATCGGACCATATCTAATAATGTCTAATTTCTCCTTTCGGAGACCCCATTATACTGTGGAGTTCTCGGAGGAGTCCACTAGGAAACAATGCCATTTTCTCTCAAGTAATCTTGAAATTCATTGCTTATGTATTCACCACCTCGGTCAGACCTTAATGACTTAATACTTTTATTAAGCTGGTTTTCTACTTCAGCCTTGAAGTCTTTGAATTTCTCAAAGGCTTCAGATTTATACCGCATAAGGTACACATACCCATATCGCGAATGATCATCGATAAAGGTAATGAAGTAAAAGAATCCTCCTCTAGCGGTGACTGACATTGGTCCGCATACATCAGAGTGTATGAGTTCTAATGTCTCTGTTGCATGCTGTCATTTACCTTTGAAGGGTAATTTGGTCATTTTACCAAGTAAACAAGACTCACAAGTTCCATAAGGTTCATATTTGAAGGGTCTGAAATACCCATCCTTATGTAGCTTAGTTAATCTTGTTTCATTGATATGACCTAAGCGACTGTGCCATAGAAGTGATTCATTGAGATTATTCGAGTTAACGTTGTATATATTAGAGGTTGAACATTCTTTGTTAGTTTGTAAGACATAGATACCATTATTCAAAATACCATCTCCATATTTTATTTCATTGAAATAAATAGAACATTCATTACAACTTATTAGGCATGAAAAGCCTTTATTACATAAAGAAGAAATTGAAATGATGTTCTTTACTAGAGAAGGTACATAAACACAATCTTCTAAGTCTAAAACTAAACCATTCGGCAAAACTAATGAATAAGTCCCCACGCACAATGCAGCCAGTTTTGCTCCATTACCCATGCGTAAGTCAACCTCCCCATGACAGAGTCTCCTACTGTTTCTCAGGCCCTGCACATTGTTACACAAGTGAGTCCCACAACCGGTGTCAAGCACCCAAGTAGAAGGTTCAAAGTTTCGAGAATATAGTTCAATCATATACAACATACCTGAAGCATTGGGCTTCTTGGCCTCTTGGGTTTCCCTAGCTTCCTTGGCTTTCAAGGATCTGCAGTCTTTCTTCCAATGACCATTCTTTCCACAAAAGAAATATTTCCCATTTCCCTTTTTCTTCTCCACCTTACCATTGGGATTTATGTGATCTGGAGCCTTGGCTTTGCCCTTATTTTTCTTTGGGCTCGAGGCTTCAGGTCCGTACCCGTAAGCATGACGGAGGTTTTAAGCTCCGGTTTCAAGTCATTCTCTGCTTGCTTTATCAGATTGTGCAATTCTGCTAAAGTAGCTTCTTTATCAGACAGATGAAACTGCATAATAAAGTTAGAGAATTCTTTTGGTAAGGATTGAAGAATTAGACCGTGATCTATCTCATGATCCATGATGAACCCGATGTTAGCCAATTTTTCAATGTCGCCAATCATCTTAAGCACATGTCCACTAACAGATCCTTCCTTATACCTTGTTTGGAATAAGACACGTGACACTTGAAATCTCACGGTATGAACGGAAGTTGCATACAACTCCTTCAAGTGAAAGATGATGGTTTGAGCATCCATATCTTCGTGAGCTTTCTGAAGTTCGTCCGACATAGAGCCAAACATTATGTAAACTGCTTGCTCATCATCATCGGCGTGTTTCTTCCAAGCATCAAATGTATCTTGGTCAGCATCTTCTGCGGGTTCATGGGGGAAATGGTCTTTCAAGAACATAGAAAATCTTTTCTTGTCGTAAGACAATTTTAAGGTTTCTAAACCAGTCATTGTAGTTGTCCCCTTTGAGCTTATACTCATCAAGGATGGAACGAAGTGATACTCTATTTTCCATTTGAATGTTTGTGAAATATTTTAACCCACCTGTTAAGAGAAAATGTTAAAATTAGGAATATGTTTTCATTATTGTTTCATAACAACATGGGCTTTTAATATTATGAAGTTGCTCCCACTCAATTGTTTTAAAATTTTAAGCAAATCGCATCAACCCCAATATGATGGATTTCTTGTGGGCAAGGATCCCATTATCATCATTTCATAACTCCAACTAGGGCCGGTCGTTATAAAATATGATAATTAGGTAGGTTCCCAACCAATTTATGATATAAACCACAATTCCTTGATCATTGGGTTGGGCAATCAAACATGCCATAACTTATGCTAGTCCTTGTGGACACCCAATCTTTGCCACTAAGTTATAAGACCACGCCTAAGGTTCGCTGCGTTTTATGACTCAGAAAAGTCAAATCATTGTCAATAGTATGATTTAGGGACAAATTGGTATTGGTCAGTCTGGTAAAGCCTAGTCCTGCCAATACGGTTTAAGCCCTTTGGGTCTATACTTTACAATGGGAGGCAAATTTTAGACTTAAATTATTATTGAGGATTTTAGCAAGTTTAAGTGAATAACTGTCAAATGGATTCCTCCATTGAAAATTCCCCAGAGGGAGTGTGGAGCGAACTCTCTTAAATACCTTTACCTCTTAGGCTCTTATTACCTTGGTGACAAGAATAAACAATAGATCCTCCAAATTAGTCCAACACTTTAAATATGCTTTAAGGTAAACATTGAGTAAATGATTATCTAGATGTCTTCACAACTTTTCCTTTTGGCTATAAAAAGGTAGTGAGTGAAGGAAGACACCAAATCATTATCTAACTCTAGTAATACCTTTGGTTAATTTAACTTTAGCTTGGAAAGTTTTATTAACCCATTGGTTAGGCTCCATTGAAAATTCTCCAGAGGGAGGGTGTAGCGAACTTTCTAAAATACCCTTACCTCTTAGACTCTTATTACCTTGGTGACATGAATAAACAATAGATCCTCCAAATTAGTCCAACACTTTAAATATGCTTTAAGGTAAGCTTTGAGTAAATGATTATCTAGATGTCTTCACAACTTTTCCTTTTGGCTATAAAAAGGTAGTGAGTGAAGTAAGACACCAAATCATTATCTAACTCTAGTAATACCTTTGGTTAAATTAACTTTAGTTTTGAAAGTTTTATTAACCCATTGGTTAGGCTCCATTGAAAATTCCCCAGAGGGAGGGTGGAGCGAACTCTCTTAAATACCCTTACCTCTTAGGCTCTTATTACCTTGGTCCCAACCCACTTGTATCTTTTAAAATTTCTTTTACTATAAACAAGTGATTTATAATTATTAGCCTTAAAGGTAATAAATCTCTAAGTTCATCACGGAATAATTACTTAGCTAAGGGATAAGCAATACACTCTCTATTTCTTAGAAAGTCTATAGATGCTTGCACCCTAAAATAATCATGCCAATTCTAATCATACATAGAATAATCAAGCATATGAGTTTTAATATGTTGGAATTATTTTAGGCATTAAATAACTTTGATTAATATTTAATTATGATATTGCATTTTATTTTATTCGAATAAATTTACTATTCACATTTTTCTGCAGATGCGTGAACTTTAAATGAAATTTCACAATTCAAAACTTAACCGAATCATGCAAAACTTGTGCCTAAAATTAAGTTCAGGGTGTTAGCTTTCCAACGAACTTTTAAACACCCAATTTCAAGTTCAAATGAGAGAGAACTAATCAAAACAAAAACGGCGCTCTGATACCACTGTTGGGAAGCGGCCGCGAGTGCGCAGCGGAAAATCAAAATTATTATGCCGCTTTCCCTTTGCCCAAGACCCATTTGTTTTGATTATTCTACAAGCCTAGGCATGTTACTATATATTCTAAGCATAAAACTCATAAACACATGCAAAGAACATAAACTTAAACATGCTAACTATCATTAGAACTCTAAATAAAATAAAGAAAGAAAAAGACTTACTTGAACCGTAGACTCCTCCAGTCCTCCCTCCAATCTACAAGCTTTTCTCGAACTCAGCAAGCTCTTCCACATTCCAAAGAGCCACCCAAGTGTATGGCCTCCAAAGATGCACACACTAAAACCAAAACTCAATGGCAAGACTACGCCTTGAGTGCACGGGTATTTTGCCCTTGGTGCTAGCCTAGACAAATGCCTCAAAATTTTTAACTCGAGGTTCCTCTAGTCAATTAGACTTAAGGATCCTCAAAATCAGTGGCTTACTCTTAAACTTTAGAGTTGCTCACTTATATAAACCCAAAATATGAAAGGTTTTGGTGTAAAAAATTTGTGAAGAATTCTTTGGGTTTATATAGTGCTCCAAAGACAACAAAATTAATTAAGAATCCGATGTGAGATAAAAGCTAATTTAATCTTAGCCATTGGATCTTAATTTAATGGTTAAATGAGATTATAAAACCATAATAAGAGTTTGGGCCGAATTGGAATTCAAAACAAATAACAATTTTTTTTTTACTATTCATGTTACTATTCACGTGAATAGTAATTTTTTTTTAAAATTACAATTCCCAAAGTGCCCCCATCGTCATTCACCAATCCCTAAGCCACTAAGGAACCTCATAAATGATCTGTTCAATAATTAAACACATTGAACCATTTATGAACAATTCCTACAGCAATCATATATGCTGTTATATTTGTACTGTGCACTGTTAACCAATGATTTCGACTTTGTTGTGTGTGACCTTTCGGGTTCCCCTCAAGTTGGACATGAAATGAATCGTGATAATTTAATCGAACATAAATTATCCTCCGATCAGATGTTCGTTCGATTTCAATGACCAAGGTTGACATCTAGCAACATGCCAATGGCCCCAAATGAGAAGGAAAGATATATATACCCATTCTGTATGCGATTTACATATGATACGGTCCCTCGCCTCACTGTATCCCCACCTATTGACCTAGGGTACGGAAAGTGTCTACCCATATGGTCAAAGGTATGATGTTGATAGTGTCATGAATCGTGCTAACCCAAGAATCTCACATGATTCTTCCGCTGTGGCCACAGTCTTAAGCACTGATCGCACATATCAGCCCGCGAACTGGAATACTACTCTTATAAGAAAATATTATCCGAGAGAGTGGTGATTCTCTGTTGTATCTTTACAAACTTCACGTGTTTCAACAAATGACCCAATCATACCCTTATGACCGGATCTTTTGAACTGAGGAAGGAGAATGTCAAAGTTATTTGATCCACACATAAGATTGTAAAGACCTCAAGTCTAAGGACTAGTCATATAATCGATGCATGAAAGTTCTCACAGACACATAGGATAAACACTCCATATGAAAACTTTCGGCGGTCAGTTCGATGGACACGAGCAACTCATGCATCCATGTGATACACCAAGCGGACGAATTTCCGCTAGTAGCCTATGAGATCGGCTACCCCACTTAAGGGCGGATTATATCATCATGATAGCCTCTCCACTTTGTGAACGCCCAGATTATTCACAAAACTATGACTAGGAACATTTAAGAGTAATGATTCTCATAAGGCGTGGAAGCCATCGTCTTATTACTCCAAGGGCTTTATTACAATGTTGATGATTCATATAAGTTATGTAAGACACGTATAATAAAGATTGCCATTTTATTAATTAATGAAAATATTACAAAGACATGTACATATAGTCCATCCACAAGTTGGGTATAGGGCATATCCCTAACATGCACATGTAGAAGACTAGGGAGACGACGATACGTGATGCCCCCAGATCCTAGTTCAGGACTAGGGATGACTGATGCCCCTAGATCCTAGTTCAGGATCAGGCAGTAACATAGATTCATACTCCTGCTCTAGTTCTGTGGCTTGGGAGACGATGATACGTAATACCCCAAGACCACTAGTTAGGCGTATGAGGGGACGGCGATACGTAACACCCTCATACGTCAGGTTTTTCAGACAGAGAATTTTCAAAGATAGTTTCAGATAAGGATTTGAAAAAGAAGGTTTTCAGAAAATAGATTGTTCATAAATGAATTTTCAGAGATAAATTTTCTAGAGATATCATTTTTGAAATAACAATAGTTATGAAGGAATTTTTAAGAAAGCTCAGTTTTACAGAAAAGATTCAGAGTTTTCCAAATAGAAAAGAGTTTTTAGAAGAATCGGGTTTCTTAAAGTGACTTTCAACTTCAAAATTTTGAGATTTAAATTAAGCATTTCAGTTTCAGATTTAGCCCGTCCACTCACTTAGATAGTTCAAACGATCTAACCCCCCACTCACAATTTCTTTATTTCGCAGGATTACCCAGATGACAAGCTCAGGATGATAGATACGGATGGCAGTCACTAGGGTGTTCGGTCCACCAGGTCAAGTCAGACATAGAGTTCAGTCAAGTCAACTGAAGTTCAGTTTCGGATAATTGCATTATAAAGTTGTGTACAAATACTCATTTATAGAGTGGTTAACATAAGTGATTTTGAGTTTCAGTTGTGTATGTAATATTTTATATTCTATGTCATGATGAGTTTGGAAATGGTCCATTGCATAAGTTTACATATGAAATGAGCTTAATAGTTGTCGGAGATTCAGAGGCTTAGCGGGATAGGACAACATATTCCCTGCCAGTGGCATCTTCGGATTGGGGATGTTTCCCACCCTCGAGCCCACAAATATTCCCCAAGCCAGCCAGACACCAACTCATGCCCCTAAGCTACAGACATCCATCAGCACAGCCAAACACCAACTCTCGCCCCCCGACCCTCCAGAAGACGCTTCCATCAAGTCGAGGGTGAGAAACATGAGGAAACCGCTGCAATTTCCCTAGGAAGAAAGCCATGGCCTAGAGGAGCAAGGCTCCAGTCGCCTCTTCTTTAGACCGACGGGGAGCACCAATGCTGGGGATGAAGGATGTTTCAGAAAATATGAGAGAAGACGTGGCCCATCTTTTCCCCATATTCAACTTTTTGGCCGAACACGTCAAATTGGACCAAGTGATGGCTTAGGAGAGCCTATCTTCTGAGGACGTCCTCAGCAAAATCGGCCGCTTCCAAGCAAAGTTAAATTTCTTCCATCCAAATTTCAACAACATTCTCTTATTCTTTTATCGATAGTAACCTTGTTTCTAATTGCCTAGCTGGCCTACCTCATGGTGACCAATATGGATGTGTTGGCCATCACTCTTTCTGAAGGGGGTTAGGCTCAACGGCTATAGAGCCAACTTGCTGAAAGGAGGTTGACTTGTTGAGAAAGCTAAATGAGGCCAAGGCTGAAATTACGGCCTTCTACCGATCTACCGGGGCCTTAACAAAATAGAGGGATGAAGCTTGAGCCAAGGCCGTCTCTCTACACCGAGCTTCAGCGATCATCAAGAGGGAGATGGATGAAGACCCAGTCGAAGATTCTCTGAAGACGACCAAACATAAATTTCAGCAAGTTAGAGCTGTCATAGTAGAGAGCAAGTTCCAGAAGAAAAAAGATGAATTGGAGAACGTTGTGAACGAGCTGGTAGCTGAGGAATTTACAGGCCGAGCTCCCAGACCGTTTGGAGGCCACCAAGGTGAAAGCTAAAATTGAAGGGCATGAGGAGACCTCGGAGCTAATTGAAATGGTGCAACCCAGCTTGGACTTGGGGATGATTCACAAGGTTCTGGAAATTGGCCAAGGGATAAATGTCTCATGATGATGCCTTCGGCCCAATCCAAGAAGAAGCTGAAGTCATCATTGACCTCCTCCAGTGTCTATAATGCCTCTAACTCAAGATCTATGCCTCTCGTCTTTTTCTGCTGCCCCTTCTAACCCCACTGAGAATGTGCATGGGCCCTCCATGTAGCTTGTATATTACTACTATTTTGTGGGTAATCCCGATGGAGCCCACTGTAAAAAATTTCTTAATGAATATTCAATTTTTTGCACATATTTTTATTTTCTATACCGTAGTATACACCGAAAAAAAACCCAATCCATGACAACTTTCACTTCAACATGTTGAATTAACCAACACTAATCAAGACTTGGTAAATTCAACCAAATTATTTCAACCATTCCCCTAAGGGACCACACCATGAACATAGACACCGACGCCCGAGCTTATCGCACCATAAATCTAACCTTCTGATGTCTCTATACTTGGAAGAACCCGAGTCCCTTGAGAAGTTAATACTGAGTTTTTTATGCCTGACCATCTTCAAATCTTTCCAAATTGATCTAGATTGGATAAGGTCGTGGGGGAGAAACTCAGACCTCATGCCAACGAACGCATCAAGGCCTTGATGGGATATACCCAATCTCGAGCCATTATAATTACTTGGCCACAAGGGAATGCTCCCTTCTTGTGCCATTCAAATAAGGCCATATGGGAGAAACTTTGACCCCATTCCAATGAACATAATAAAGTCTCGTTAGGACGTACCCGACCCCGAGCCATTGCAATCATCAGGCCACAAGGGAATGTTTCCTCATTGTGCCATTCAAATATGGCCATGAGAGAGAAACTCCGACTTCATGACAATGAACATAATAAGGCCTCGGTGGGACTTACCCAACCTCGATCCATTACAATCACCTGGCCACAAGGGAATGTTCTACCTTTGTGCCATTCAAATAAGGCCATTAAGAGAAACTCTGACCTCATGCCAATGAACACAATAAGCCTCGGCAGAAAAACCCGACCCGAGCCATTACAATCATCTAGCCACAAGGGAATGTTCCCTCACTGTACCATTCAAATAAGGCCATGGGGGAGAAACTCCTACCACATGTCAATGAACACAATAGGCCTCGGTGGGTTGTACCATACCCCGAGCCATTACAATCACTTGGCACAAGATAATGTTCCCTTCTTGTGCTATTCAAATAAGGCCATGAGGGAGAAACTCTGACCCCATGCCAATGAACACAATAGGCCTCGGTGGGACGTACCCAATCCCGAGCCATTAGAGTCACAATCGAGACCGACCTGGAAGGAAAACGTTTGACCTCTGGTTATCCCTAAGAACATTGGTAATGACATCCTATACTTAGTCATCCGAAAAAACAAAATGAGATGATAAGTGTAATGAGGTAATGTATCACACACTTCGTACCGAACAAAAAATATCAAGGGAACTGAGACTGCTTTTGGGGCGGTTGTGGGACAAATAGGGTCGAAACGGTGCCCTCACAGTGAAAGTGAATCTAACACAAGGATATCAGAGATAGGTATATTTTATTTTTCTTAAATATTTTAATGAAAACTACATTCTGATATGAGTCTGTTGGAAAAAACGGGGACCAAATCGGAGTTCGGAAACTCCGGAACAGAGAAAATGAAGTTTCAACGTTCATGGACATCAGGTCTCGTCGCATCATGATGCATAGGCCTGGGAGTCGCGACACCCAATATGTGAGAGCTCGGCATCGCGACACCCAAGGGTTAGCGTCGTGACTCCCAGAACTCTGAAAGTCGAGTGTTGTGACGTTAGAGATCAAAGTCGCGACGCTGCCCTGAATAAAATATTTGTAGTGAGCAAATTTGCCTTCAAATCAATTCGAAACGCTTCCAATTTTCTCCTATCACTTCAATACACCTAAACACCAATTTTAACATCAAAACCAACCACGACACATGTGATACAACAAACATATATGTATTTTAAATACATTTATGTATTTCTTTGAATCAAAACATAAATCAAATAGAATCCCATAATGAAGTGACTCATGAATAATTCTAGGTTACCCAAAGGTGGTCAAGTAATTCTAGAATGGTATCCATAGCTCTTAGCTTTCATATAGAGTTCTAAACTCTTATTTTATGTTCCATGTCCAACATGAGCATTTTTGACCCAATTACAAGTATATTGTTGTAACATCCTGTATTTATTTTAGCATGTCTGCGTATATTTTATTTTTCGCGCGTGAGGCCGAGTCCGAACGCGAGGTTAATTTTTATTGTTAAATGATGACTTTTTCAATAAATTAACTAGAAGATAAAAATAATTAAACTTGAGGGATTAATTTGAGATTTGTCTTACAAATATTAAATAAATCTTAGATGTTTCTACACTGTCCCACACGTGGGGCATATATTACACACACATTTTATTTTACACACACACACTTAAGCCACACACTCACGCACAACTCACATACAGAACACACACACACTCAGTTTAAACGCACAGACCGATAGAAGGAGAAGAAAGAAAGGATTCGAGAGAAGAAGCAGACCGAAAAAAAAAGTAGAAGAGAGAAACCGAAAGATGAAAAACTGGGGAGAGAGGGAAAGAAATAGAAAGAACGAGAGAGAGAAGAGAGAGAGTGAGAGCAGCTAAGGCCGAGAGAAGGGAAGCAGCAGAAGCAGTAAAGTGAGAGAGGGGCTGAGTCGAGAAGAAGGAGATGAGGAAGCCCAATTTCAGTGCTTATGGATGTGTGAGGATGGGTAAGTATTCTATGTGATGATTTCTTTGGGTTTGGGTGTTTATGGGTTTACTTGATTTGTATAATTATAAATGATTTTGAGTTAAGAAGGATGAAGAAGTATGAATTAGAGAAATACAGAATGATTTAATCTTGAAATTGAAAGAAATTTAATTGGTTAAGGAAAGAGATGAAATCGGCAGAACCCTAGGATAGAAATTGGGGGAAATTCGGCAGTGGTTACCCTAGTAATTGGGGGAAAATTTGGAATGAAGCACAAAATTGTGATTAGATATGTCAAGTATACTATTGATAATCTGAAGTATGAAATTGTGAAAATAATCATGAGAATATTTGTAAATAGCAAAAACAGTAGCTTTAGTTGCGATTTGGGGATTTTACTTTAATAGCTAAATGATTAAATTGGAAATAATATGAGATGGTGAGTGATAATAAGATATCTATTTATGCATTTGTGATAATAATAAAGTATGGGATAAACATTTGTCTAGTCGTAGTGTACAAATCACGAGTGGGCTTCACTCGGCCGAAAGGGTGTGCATATAGTCTAGGCTTGGTTTTGTGATGATGGTGATGTTATATTGCCCGGTTTTGAATCTAATATTGATAAAGAAGTGATGGTGACAAAGGTATAAGTATGAAGAGAATTAAGGCCGTGAGCTTCTAGTGTTGACTATAAGATGACAAAATTATTCAAGAGGTGTTATGATGTTCTTAGGTGTTAGTTAAATATGAAATATAAATTATTGATATGGTAAATTACATGAACAAGAAACAAGTTTAGCATGTGAAGCAAATCGTAAATTAATTTATGAAGTTCATGTTTATATTTTAAGTATGGCTATACTTAGGTTTAATATAAAAACTTAGGTATATAATTCGAGAATAGGATTTTACATACATGCTTTATGTTCACGAAACGATTGTATGATTAATATTTAAGTTATATATATATGTTAATATGTGACGTGTGTGTATTAGTTGTGGGATCATTATACTGGTTTGAATAAGTAATGAATGTGACATAATAGTTTGAAACCTTTCAATTTGAATTTGGGTTGAATGTCAAGGTTTGAAGATAAGAAGATGTCTTGACTTTGATTTAATTAGTTTTCTTGTCTAAACTAGATGAATACTTAATTGTGCTAGTGCTTCATTTTGTTTGAAATATTTATTGGGGAGAAGGGACTATTTGGCCGAATGCAAAAATAAAAAGGGTGTATGTATTTTGTGTTTTGGGTGAGCTTATTAGCATTGGTTTTGTGGGATATTTAAAGTGGTTGAAATGTATTTATGTAGGGTATGGTGATAATAGAGTTGGTATATGAATCTTAAGCCAGTTAAAGATGAAAGTATAAAGAGAAAAGGAATGCATATATCATTAGTTTGTAGTAATGCATGAATACATGCATATATATTTGTGATAATGTAAGATAAGTACATATTAAAATATGATTAGAATAAGTAAAAGCATAAGGAATGAGTATGCATAAATATGTACATGTATATGTATGACAATGTAAGAAAGCATGGCTAGGGTAGAAGGAAGCATGGGAATTACATATGCATATGTGTGTGTTAAGATTTTCAGAAGTTGAGCTAAAGTTAGAAATGTTTTCGAAATTTAAAATGTTTTAAAGAAAAGTTTCAGATGGTTTTGGAAAAAAATGTATTTCAAAAAATGTTTCTTTCTACAGTTTGAGTTACAGATTATGGTTTTATGGTTTTCGGGGCATGAGGTAAAAACTCACCCCAGTATGTAACTTGAGATACAGTTCGGAATTGACGGATAATTTGGAATTGACGGATATAGACGCATGTGCACATGTGGAGGACTGAGGGGACGCTCTCAGATCCTCGAGCAGGACTAGGGGCTACAGGGTCCCGAAATCCTGATTTTCAGAGATGCCCAGTTGAGTTATGGTCCTGGGCATCGAGTACACCCAGTTGAGTTATGGTCCTGGGTGCAGAGAGACGTCCAGTTGAGTTATGGTCCTGGACGTAGAGCAGTTTTCAGATTTCAGACTTTCAGTACACAGTTTTCGGATTTTCATTATAGAGTTTTCAGATCTTCAGTATGTAATTTTCAAAAGTTAAATTTCAGTAATCAGTTTTCAGAAAACAGGTTTTAGAAATAGTTTACAGAAACCAGAGATTTTAAGCGTGTTTTCAGAAAAAGATATTTTATTGAGAGACTTTCAGATTTTCATAAAAGAGTTTTCAGAAAGCAGTTTTTTCAGAAAAGGTTTTCAGAAAGTATTTTCTAAAAAGTATGGCATAATTAAAGTTCATTGCAGCTTATAGGTTATGCATATAAATCATACTTTATGGTTCATGTACGAGATGCATATAGTTGACATTGGAGTATGATAGCATGATTATATTTATGTGATTATGATTGATATTTATGTGTATTATATGTTTACATAAAAGGAACAGTTTTTAAGATAATAACGTGTGATCATATGGTTAATATTAATTTGCTGGATGTTTAATAGAAAGATTATTTTATAATCCGATTTGATGATATTTCAAATAAATAAAAGAAAGATAAGTATGATAAGTAATCAATCTAGAATAGCAAAAAGTAAGTAGGTAAGTAATAAGATAACAGAATAGTGCAGCAGAAGCGTAATGGAATTTATTTTGATGATTAGAGATATGGGAACTTAATAAGTATAATATGGATGTTGATCGTAAATAAGGAACAAAGCTTAAAATTCACGTATGAATAGTTAGAGACTAGTAACTAGTAATGAGTTTATAAATGGATAAGGAATCAGAAAAATAAATCAGACTGTGATATAAGTGCATAATCACGAAAATTTTAGATTATATAAAATGGAATTCAGACCTTGCTTGTGTTTGATGCTCAAGGAATGAGCATAGTTACTTACTGAGTCTTATGACTCACACCACTACAGTGTTTGGGTTTTGCAGGTTGGTGACCTGATCGGTCGACCACAGACACCAAAGCTTGAGAAGCCGGATAGCAGCGTTGCAGTCAGCCAGTCACCAGGTCTTGGGAGTATCAGAGTCAAGTTGTATAAGTTTAGTTATAGAGGATCGAGTTGTATAAGTTTAATTGTAAAAGTTTGTTATTTATACGTGTTTTCGGGCATGGAGCCCAATTGTATTGTCTTGAGTTATTTATTTTAGTGATATGATATGTGTTGGGCCCTATAGGTTGTATTGAGGTGCTGGACTTTGATCCAGGTTGCATGACTTTTAGCAAAGGTCATGCCGAAATTTCATCAGATTCAGAGGCTTATGGAGTCAGGATTAGCCTGTCTCCTGCCGGTAGCATCCTGGCTTAGGCGGGATGTTACAATTGTGTTTATACTTCCAAAACATTCTACACAATTAATTAGCCTAATTTCAATATCAAGCTATGTTATTATGTATCTAATACATAATTCATCACTATATGTTTCGCTAATGATAATTCACTAATGAAAAACATAGCTTTGGAGATGATCAAACTTACCTAGCAAGGTTGATTCAAAGATCCAATCTACTTCTCCTTGTAAAAATATTGTGGAGAAATTCCAAAGTTGGCAAGCTTGGCTCCAAGATCCAATCTTGATTCCAATGCTAGCAAGTTTCACTTCAAAATCCAATCTTGATTTCTCCTAGTTGAATTATTGTAGAGATCTTCCAAAGCCTCTCTAAACACTTCTCCAACTTAGGCAAATTTCTATAACTCTTGCTTGTTTTTAGCTTTCTTAAGCTTTACATTCTCAAGCTCAAGCTTATTTAGCTTAATTAAAACCTTGCTCAAATTTTCTATTTATAGCAAAACTTATGCAATTTTTAATTAATAAAAAATTTAATCAACTTTTAAGTAGGCTTAATCCAATGTGTATAATTAGGTGTGACTAATCACCTTTGTCTACCATTTTGATTTAATCCAACTAAATCAAGACAAAAATTAGCAAATAGATTAGTTAAATGTCTACCACTCTGATTTAATCCAAATAAATCAAGACAAATACACCTATTATTACATATTTGTAACTACTAAAATATCCTCCAATGGTAAAGATATTTATGAAATTACAACAAATCCATTGCCCATTGTGTGATTTTAGATTAATCTAATTAATCCAATTGGGTCAAAGTAAATAATTAATGTTATCCAATAACACTTAATTATTTTCATTGATAAATATAATATCGAATATTATTTATTATCAAAAATTATCGGCTACCCAATTACTCAACGAGTACACTTCATATTGTGGGACTCTCTAAGTCAAGACACGTTTGTCATATAAGCCTAACTAATATGTACACAATTCGGCCACCTCCGAATTTGCGAAGAACACGAACGACCTTTTTGAACTATACAAGTCAATGTCATCACATCTATTTAACAATCCATATGTCTTAGGTTATCCGAGTTGTGCTTAGGAAATATAGATTACACCGTCAAGTTTCTGAGGCATACATTTCATGTCGATGATTCTTTACAACTAATCAGAAACCATTTCTGATATATGCGATCCACCCTAGGTGATCGACTTTGGCTCAAAAGTCTTAAGAATCATGACTTACTCACATGGATACATAAACCCCTTATGGTATACATACGGGCCGATGGATACTATCTTGGTACACACTTGATTAATGAGTACATCGGTCCACACCTAACGAACATCTAGCCTTAGACCATGAAAGGTCTCTGACATATATGGCATCAAAGTGTGGAGGATCACACACAAAATCAATGCTATCCTATAGTCAAAAGGATCACATATGCTACTTGACTCGAGAAGATTCATATTGACAGTAGTGTGTACTTCCAATTATTATGAATCACCTGTGAGTCATTCAGTATTCGCTTCAACAAATACCTACACATTTATACGAGCTTCCAAAGCTCATGGTACATCTAGTTAAACCATTAGAACTCCAATTCCAATATATTATATGTGCTAATCTTTTAGGTTATTGGAATTCGACCGTATTCCAAAACCAACGACTATGAATATTTACTTTAAGAATAGTTTATAATAGTAATACTATCTCAATATCGGACAACCCAATGTCCAATATTATTACATGAATATTCTAAGGTCGATGTTATTTTCAACATATTTATATATATCAATCTAATATGCATAATGACATTACCATTAATAAGATGTGAAATGAAAATGTAATAATTTTATTAATAAATAATAAAATCTAATGTATAATACATTATTCGGATTGGCCCTTCAAGCACAAACTCCAACAAACTCCCACTTGGTTAGTGTCAATCCGGATGGTACCGTAGTCCCATATCCTCCACATGTTTATCGAATAACTTAGGAGGTAAGGCCTTAATAAGCAGGTATGCTATGTTGTCTTATACTTGAACCTTCAAGACCATTATGTCTTTTCGTTTAATGATCTCTCTAATCACGCGATATTTTCTTTCCACGTGTTTAGACTTGGAATGCACCCTCGACTCCTTAGCTTGCTCAATGGCTCAACTATTATCATAGTTTATTGGGATCGAATCCGTAATACTAGGCACAATGTCAAGCTTTGTGATAAAATTTCTAATCCAAGCAGCTTCTGAAGCCGCTATAAATTGAAAATTAGTGGTGGAATCAGTTGTTGAGCCTTACTTTGAACATCGCCAACTAACTGTATCGCTAGTAAGGGTAAATATGTATCTAGATGTAGACTTTCTTGTTGGGGTTTTTGGGCGAAGGGTGCGGCGGAAGCGCGGTTCGGGCGAAATCATAATTTTAAAACTTTTTCAAATTATCGAACAAATTATTCAATATCTAATATGAATAATTTATTCATATTTCACATAAACATATTTATTCGATATCTAATAACAACATAAATAAGGTAGAAACTTCGCGAAACTTTTATGAAAAATATTTTTCCGTAAAATGACGCAAAACATATTTTTGACCGAACCGACCACCCAACACTTATGGGGACTGCCCAGGTCAGCCCCAATAGTGTTAGGGCAGTTCATGGGCTGCTCGAATAGTGAAAAATTCACTGTTTGGATAGCCGTCACCCGGTTGGCTCAAAAGTCACCCGGTAACGCTGTTTTTCGCCGTTTTCGCTTATTTCAACACCGAAAAAATTTTCGGTAATTGTTTCAGCACCTAAAATACTTCCAATACGTTCATAAGATATTATTTTCATCACCATAGTAACAGTATTTCCAGATCTGATCCAGAAGCTATAATTATCAATTTTGCATGCTTTAAATCCAATTTTCCAATTAATCAAAACACCAATCAAAGTCACCACACATGAACCACCCAATAATAATTCTAGGCATTACTAGAGTGGTCATACACTCTAGAATGACAACATATCATCAAATGGTTAAATTGGACTAATATTACAATAATATCAACCAAATCAACTTCACACATGCTCAACACTTCCAATTCAATCCACCAAATCCAAAAGCCCCAAATTCTTAAGAAAAAGGAAACCCTAGAATCTTACTAAATCATCAAGAAAACAAGAAACATGCTTTCAAGCTCAAAGGGATATAGAATTACCTTTAATTCCTTAATTCCTTAAAGTTTTTTCTTGATTTTCTTGATTTTCCTTCTTGTTTCTTCAAACCAAATTTGAGAGCTTTTTCTAAGGTAGTATTCGGCCATGGTGTTTCTTAAAATGAAGAAAACAAATTTTTTGATTTAAAAAGCAAGATGACCGACTTACAAGGGGTAGAATGGTCATTTTCTAAAAATTTAATCCAATTAATTATATTAAACTTTATGTTAACCAATCATAATTGCACACATAAAGTTTATTTAAATCATGTCATGTGTTCCAATAATAATTAAACATATTTCATAACATTTATGAAATATAGATATTATTTAACTATTCAAATATTTAACAATTAAATATCTAAATAATTAATTAATATAATTATTATTATATATGTGTTTTTATTTACATTAAATAACAAATACATATATTAATGGCATGTGTCAAAATCTCATTTGATAAATAATTAATGTGTATCTAATCAAATTATGTATCAAATACAAATACACAGTTATTATTAAATGACCAAAAACCCCTAAAGCATGTGTTATTGTTTAACCGATTAAACGATTCGAATTAACTCATTTAATCCGATGAAGTATTATGAATAATCTGTATTATTCATAATGTGTTGCCCAAGTGCTCAACGAGTACACTTCATATTATGGGACTCTCTAAGTTTAGGTTTATCCGTCACGAAATCCAATTTCGTGTCCATAATTCACCAACTCATGAATTATGATGACCACAGATAATCTCGCTAAACTATACAAGTCGAGGTCATTACATACATATAATCCCTCCATCACAGGCTATCCATATTATACATGGGATATAGATAAGAACGTCAAATCCGTTCGGTATAATATAGTTGACTTTCAATTTATGATCTCTAAATAACACTCAGAACTGATTTCCGAAGTTATACCATGACCATGGATTTACTAGACCATAAACACATGTAGGATGCCTATGCCCTGTACACAAGACTGACAGATCCTCTCTTGATACACACATGATATCATGAGCATCAGTCCACCCCCAAAGAACAGGCGAAGGTCTGATTATGAATAGATCGGTGACGTGATTGCCATCAAAGTGTAGAGGATAACTCATATATCCACAGTGGTATCTCAAGTAGAAGAACAACTATGCTCACTCAACTCGAGAAGATTCCTATTAACGTTGGTGTACCATCTATTAAGAAATCTTTAGTGAGTCGTTCAATGTTTATCAAATAAACACCGACATGTCTATACGAGTCTCCCGAGACTCATGGTTCATTGGGATAAACCATCAGACCAAGTCATGATATACGACATATACTGGTCTCAGTGGATTTTACTAACCGACCCGTGTTAGTAAATCTTGACCAAGAACTTTATTTAAGGATATACATCTTATAGTGCGCTTCCCAATGTAAATTACAAACTATGTTGTAACTGAGCACTACATGGTAAATCCTAGGGTCTTTGTCTAATATACACGTATCACTAAACCAGATTTAGCTTCAATCTAATCGTAATTAGATATCTAATCGCAATTAGATCGAATATGTGTATAAAAGACAAGAGGTGCTACCATTAAATAAGTAATATTACGGAAAAAGGAATTGCTCATATTTATGAATCGGACATAAATACGATCAGGATTGGTACTTTGAGCACCAACCCTAACATTTCTATCATCTGGATTTCCCTGGTAGTCGGAATCTGTATAACCCTTAACTTGTAGCTTATCTTCTCCATATATGAAAAACTTGTCCTTAGTACCCTTAAGATATTTTATGACATGTTTCACGACTGTCGAATGATCATTACCTGGATCAGATTGATATCAGCTAGTCACACTGACGCTGAAACTGATGTCAGGTCTCGTACATAGTATAACATACATAATGCTTCCAATACAAGAAGCATATGAAAAGTTAGACATTATAACTCTTTCTTTTCCTCAGTCTGAGATGCCATTTTCTTCGAAAGATGTTTGCTATATCAGAAAAGTACATTTACCGCCTTGCAGTTGGTAAAACCGTTCATTTTTAATATTGTATCTATGTATGTGGATTGCGACAAACATATAAGCTTCATAACTCTATCCCGATAGAGCCTTATACCCAGTTTATATGAAGCTTCACCCATGTCTTTCAGAGAGAAATTCTTGCAAAGGTAGGCTTTCACACTTTGCATCAATCATATATCATTTCCAATGATAAGGATGTCGTCTACATACAAAACAGAGAATAATATCATATTTCCACTAATTTTCTTATAAACACACGGTTCTTCCTCGTTCTTGATGAATCCAGATAATCTAATTATCTCATCAAAATGACGATTCCAGCTTTGGGATGCCTATTTAAGTTCACAAATAGACTTCTGGAGCTTACAAACCAAGTTTGATGTCTCACTGGATACGAAACCCTTTGGCTGTTCCATATAGATATCCTCCTCTGGTTGTATATTTGATTTCAAAAATCAAAGTAAATGATATACCAAAAGTGGATTTGGTAATAGTCATTCAAAGCTTTCAAATGGAGTGTAAATTAAGTCACCAACAACTTCACCTAAACCCATCACCAAAAAGCTACTTTAAAGTGACAAGTGATGTGACATGTGGGCCCCACTCGATTCCAAATGCGAGTGGGCCCGCAAACACTCCCGGGCTCGGGTTCGCTAATTCCGAATTAACGAATTTCCGTCGCGACGTAATTAAATCAAATTTAATTAAATAATTTTGCCTAGTAAAATTACTATTCACGTCGCTAACGAATTAATTCTAAATTAACTCGTTCACCCGAATTAAAATCTAATTTCAATTCCGCGTCGAAATCCAATTTCGTATAATATATCGAATATATTATTTTATCGATTAATTCCAAATTAATCGTTCTCTCTCTTTTAATTAATATTTTATCCCATATAAAATATCTCTGTAATTAATCCCAGATTAATTTTCTCTCTCTTTATTAATTAATCCCAGATTAATAAAGTGCGAGTCATACGTCATCGGTAAATCTTCGGGAAGCGACCCATGAGATCCTCGGATATGTTGGCAGTAAATTCGGTCGTCGGACTATCCGAACACGTATGTACCTAGTACAACGCTTTTACCGATTTACAAGACATGGTTGGCTTCTAGCAAAACACCGTGCCTACCCAATTCTCCATAAATATTCTTATAGGAATATGTGATTTATATCAGGCATAGTATACGTAGTATTGCGTATTACGATCCAGTATCAGATGTCACGTGCAAGGCCTGAGGCTGGAATTGTGTCTGCCCCGTATGAAGCACATATCGGATCTCTGGTAACTAGTCTCTATTATCGGATAATCATGACCTAGTCATATTATCCCGATGACTGCAGTACATTAGAGCACCAGTTTTGTATCCTACGTGATCATCATCTCCACTATGACTGGAGTGATACTTCCGTCTTGACATCACACCCAATACACTACGATTCTCAATATACCCAGAAGAGGCGTACACAGAACCTGTTAAAGCCTTGGAAGACCAAAACCAAAGTATATTGATTGTCGCAAGTATTAGCGGTGCAAGTCTCAGGTTAAGACCAAATACACCTACCCTGATTCGGACTTCCATAGACACATAGTCATACTACCAATGGAATTCCGAGGGGTCTATCCAGAGCGAAGCTGTTCCGTACCATCGGTAAACACAACCTCCTATTACACTTGCATGAGTATCCTATACCCAAATATATGAGAACTATGTCGTTATGCTCCCACAACGCGCACTAGTGTAATACTAGTCTTTTACGCATTATCGATGTCCAATCTCGATAATACTCTGACTAGGGATATTTAATGATTAAACCTTGGTGGATTGATACTGTCTCATATCATCTCAATCCGGAACTAATCATATGGACCTTTTATCACTTATACATCTTGGTAATCCAATTACAAATGATAAAAGAGCAATTTCCTTTGTCACATAGTTAATTTGTACAACAACACCATGATCTGTACAAATAGTGATGCTATGGGTCATAATTGTCCAACAATCTCCCACTTGGCCTATAGCCAATCACTCAAGTGTCCTACACCCGAACTATGTACGGTTCGCTTAAACTTCTGCTGAGAAAAGGCTTTCGTCAGTGGATTTACAGTGTTATCATCTGATGCGATTTATCCAATCATCACATCGCCACGATGTATGATCCGAACGAATCAGATGAATATTTGAAGTATATATCTGGATCGTTGATGAGACCATTAATTCTTTAGCCTGTGCTGTAGCCTAGCTCAGCTGCTAAAAAAACTACTCCTAATCTGATTAGGATTATTATCGATCCAAAAGGCTTCTATTGCTGCCTCAGCTGCAGCAATAATCCACTTTTGTTGTTTATTCGGTAACAGTATCTTGCACGGAAGATTTACAGCTCATTGTTCCGTTATTCAAACTTTATAGTACCTTTGTTACGACTTATAGTCGTTTTTATCGATTAGGAAACTTGCAGCAGTGAATCCAATCACTTCAAGTTCTCATTCTCCATAGTTTAAGAAAGCATCATTAGTTCCTCTAAGATACTCAAGGATGTTCTTAACATCAATCCAATGACTATCACTTGGATTGGCCTGATTGTGACTCCATATGCTCAAAGTATATGAGACACCAGGTCGCATACATTTATTTCAATGTACGAGTTCTCGGAGAGTGCTAACAACCTTTAGATCTATCCCAGTAGATCTTTATTCCTAGAATAAAGGTTGTTTCTCCTAAGAATTCTACGGAGAATTTTCATGAAAGCCAAGCTTTCACCGATTATATTATGGGAATATCATTTCCAAGAAATGATATGTCATCATTTATTTAGGACATTCACTGTCAGTGCGCTCCCACTAACCTCCTTTTATATACAATAATCATTTTCGTTTTGAATTAAATCATATACCATTATGATTACATCAAAACGATATCGTTCCAAGAACGCAATGCTTGCTTCAATCCATAAATGGATCAAATTAACTTGCAAACCTTGTTTGCTCGTTTTGGTACGAAAAAACCGTCAGGATGTTGTAAACATCCTCCAAAAGGTTTCCGTTAAGGAAAGCGGTTTTGGCATTCAGCTGCCATATTTCATAAATGAAACATGCAGCATAAGCAAGCATTATCCAAATGGATTTAACCATGGCAACGGTTAAAAAGGTTTCGTCGTAATCGACACAATGTTGATAACGATACCTTTTTGCTACAAGCCCAGCTTAGTACGTTGGTATGTTGCCTTCCATGTATGTCTTCCTTGAAGACTTATATAGTACCAATAGACACAATGCCTTCCGGTACAACAACTAGTGTCCAAACATAGTTGATATACATGGAATCCATTTCGGACTTCATGACACTTTGCCATAATAGGGAGTCGATACCTTGTATCACTTCCTCATACGTAGTTAATGTTTCTTCCTCAATAAGATTGACATCTTTATGAGGTGAGATCAGAAACCCATACCTCCCAGGTTATTTTCTGACTCTCTCTGACTATCACAGTTCTTGTGTATTCGAAGATTATTGGTATAGTTTCATCCTTGATGAATTATTTGTGTTCCATTAAGGAATCGGTGCCTAGAATAGTATTACTCTGATTTTTCATCGAGTTTTACTTTCCTCCCACTTACCACTGCATATTGGTGTTCCTCTTAGGAAAACCGCATAGTGAGCAACAATTACATTGTTCCCTTGTGAGTTGTATAAGTACTATACTTAGGTTTCCCTAGGATAACCTACAAATTAGGCACTTATCCGATTTGGGTTCTAGTTTGGTATCATCCAAACTTATGCCCAACATTCCCAAATCTACAGGAATGAGAAAACCCGGTTTCTTTCTTGTTCATATCTAATATGAAGTCTGTCTAACATATTATTATGGAACCTTATTCAAAATAAGTTTTGCATTGTTTATGCGTATCCCTTGAAGGAAATGGTAGCTCAGAGCGACTCAGGATTAACCTTATCATGTCCAACAAAATTTGGTTTCTCTGTTCGGACACACCGTCAAATTGACGTGTTCCGGGAGGAGTCCTCATTGAAAGAATACTATACTCTTTCAAGTATATGAGAAACTTATTGCTTAAGTATTTTCCATCATGGTCTAACCGTGACTGTTTTAATACTTTAGCCGGTCTGTCTGTCTACTTCGTGTCGAAACTCTAAAAGTTTCCGATTCGTGTTTCATAAGAAACACATAACCATAACGCGATGCCATATCCGTAAAGGTTACGAAGTGTTCATATTCACCTCTAGCCTAGCTAGATATGGGCCCACTTTCGTCACTATGAACGAGGGCTAACAGATCGATGGCACTTGCACTTTTACCAAGTAAAAGGTATTTTAGGCACTTTGCCTAATAAACTAGATTCGTAGACATTATTTGATTAGAATCAAATCCGTCCTAGTATCCACTCTTCGAAAGTGTGGATATACGAGTCTTGTTAATTGTGTCCCAGACAACAATGCCACAAATAAGTCTTATCTGATCAAATCAGTTTGAGCTATTTGTTTGTCATAACATACGTTTGAGATTTATTTATATTCAAAATATAAATACTGTTATTCACATCTAATGTGTTTATCTCAATATCATCTTTATAAAATGAAACACTTTAGTGTTATAGAATATAAAGGTATATCCGCAACGGATTATACTCTGATATAGATATAATGTTTCTAGTCAAACTAGTTACATTTTAACAGTTTCCTAATTTAAGTACACACCCGAAAGGTAGTTCCTAAACTTAGGTTTCTACGGTTAAAACAGCGACTCTCGTCCCATTTTCGATTCGTAGATAGATCTCATCTGAAGTCTGTATCCTGCTCTCAGCAGATTCTGCACATCAGCACATATTTATGTACCACACTCAGTATCTAAAATCTAATTTTAATACTAGTAGCGAACATGTTTATGACAAATATATTTGAAGCCAGAGCCTAGCTCCTCTTCTCTTCCTTAATGTCTGCCTTGTCCATACGGCAATCATGCTTCTAGTGACCCCGTTTGCCACAATTTAGGCAGACATTTTGGGATGTGTCCTTTGTCTTCCCAGAAGATTATAATGATTTGGACTTTGCCCCTTTTCCACACCCCAGAAGCCTTTGGCCAAACCTTGGCCTTCTGGGACGTCGAAGTAAGATGCGCCTTGCACTTCTTGCCCTATTGCAAACTCTGGCTTTGTCTCATTGAGTATAGCCATTAACTCTCCAAGAGTCTTCTATTGCAATTTGTACTTCTAAGATCTAAGGATAGATCTATGAAGATCCTTCAATTTCATTATCATACTATAAGGATCTAATCCTTAGTTCTGATTAAGAAATTAAGGAGTCTTTGCGGCAAGCATAACAGATTAAGCACTAAAGTTATCATCACATGAATATTCCAAATATCATGTTCTACTATTTGCTCAACTCCGGGCTTAGGCTCGAGACGTCACTCTATCAAATAAAGTAACTACTCGGTTTTCATGACTATCCTGAGGTTTTATTCTCAATTTGAAAATTAGAAGTCGTTTAAATACATTTTCACCCAGGATTATGTTTTAAACACCAATCTTTCAATTATCTTGATTCTAATAGTCCAACTATTTAATCAACGATTATAAGTACTATTTATTATAATGATTACTATAGTCTAACTATATAATCAACTATAATTTAATTCATTAAATTCAATTATATTGATTACTATAATCCAATTATAAAATCAACTATTAATTGAAATAGTTTGAATACAGTCCAACTGTTTTAATTTAAAACAACATTAAATATTAGTCGAACTAATAAATAATTACGTATTGACGAAAAATTTATAATGAGCGTGTATGGCAAGTAACTAAACGAATATTGCAAATTTAATACATGCCTCCCACTATTTTTCGGCGAGCCTCTAACCCTCTGTGGAGTACTCGGGAAACCTTGTTTCCTAGTGGGCTAGGATCCCGTTAAATAACACATAATCTTGACTTTGGCCAACAAATTGTATGATAATTAACTAGGTAGATCTCTAAGATCAATTGGATCCCATCCAATTCCTAGATCCAGTAGGTGGACATCCAAGTCCGAAACATATATCCTATATATGCCAATATATCCAATATATTCCCTAACATTTTTCCTCTGAATCAACTAAGTCTTGGCTTTGGCACAACAAACTTAGTGATCCCAGTTAAGCGGAACTCATTGACCATGGAAAGCTTCGTAATCAATGTCGATGGACAAGAAGTGATCTTTACTTTGGCCAACAAATCACAACTTGGACAAGACAATGATATGGAACAAAGCCTTCATGATTCAAACACATCCGCGACGGACAAAGGTCTTGACTTTGGCCAACAAACCAGTGCCAATCTTGGATCTTGAGTAAGAATCACTCAATGGAAGGAAAAATGCTTAATATGTAGTGAGGGTTTTTCGCGTAAATTGGCAACCAATTTATTATCTTTGTTAAGGTATCATCATCATACACCCTTAAACATGCATTCTAAACACATAATAAGGCACGTAAGTAAAATATAATAATGATATGCGGATGGATACTTAACACATTGTTCCTAGAACAAATCTCTCATTTTCCTCTCTCCCGCTAGCACAATATTAACTTCTACCCGATTACATAACACTTCTAAAGAAACCTCATTTACATTGAGGGGAATATGTGAGAAGAGAAATACAAAGAGTCAAGAGGTAATAGGCTGGACACGCAGGTCCAATTTAATAAATTGTAAATTTATTACAACAATTTCCAAAATTGCCCTCACCCATCTAATATCCATATGATATGCATTATTCATACATCGCATCCATGTATTCACACAAAGCATGTTATCAATCAATCTAATCCAATTAATTAATCTGAAATTAATGACCATCCAATGTTCAAACAACGATTTGATTTTGCGCGAGTCAAACTCGTTTTGCGAATAAGTACTCAAAGTACGAATTCTTGAATTATATTAAACTACAATATTAAATCCAATTTAATTTGTATTTAATACTAATTCTATATTTAATTATAAATTAAATAATTACACTTTTTAATGTCCTTTACGACTTAGATTCTAAATCTAATCGTTACGGGTCTTAAAGCCCAATTAACATCCAATGTTAATTTAATTAAACTCCAATGGGCTTTTAATTAATTTCATAAGGCATGGACTTTTGGTCAATATGGGTCAAACCTAAATACCAAAGCCCATTTAAGGAATCACCCTTATATGCCAAGAAATCAATTTTGGCCCATTAGGCCCAATTAAAATTAAAGGTCCATTTTATTATATTTGGACTTTATGGATATGGTTTTAGGCCCAATTGGATCCAACCAATTAGCCTAAACGAAACTTGGCCCAACCAAGCTCATTAAGCCCAATTACAACTTTACAAGCCCAATTCCAAATTTGGCCCAATTAATTAAATTACCAAAATTCCAAATTTCATAATTTAATTAACCTAAAGTGTATGCCATAATTAATTAACCAAATTAATATTTCCAAAACATCAATTTACTCAATTAATTATGCTTATCATCATCAACTTATGTCCAACACAATTGAATCAAAAAATCAATCATTTTCATGCTTACAAGTCACGGCAATTTGGGGATTTCTTTGTCTGATTCGGTTTTAATCCAATTAAATCCTAAATCAACATTACCCAAATGATTTCAACTCATCCAATGATCAAAATCAAAAAATTCCATCACATTAGGGCACCAATATATTTTGGCCAAGCCTACATTTTTGGGGAAAAATTGATCCAATCCATTTTTCACAAAATTGATCACAAATAACTCCAAGTCATCCATTAACAAGCATGTTCAAACAAGTAATTTCACTCAAACATGCTCAAATTCAATTTACCCAAATTTTACCCTAATCAAATTTCATGCTCAAAATGGCTCTGATACCATTGTTGGGTGTCTACGATAGTCCCGGGATCAATTCAAGTAAGAAATCATGTGCGAATACAACAAAGAATCATGGCGGAATCATACTTACATTGATCGGCTTTGCGATGCGATGAACAAAACTTATCAAGCTTCTTGAACTCTCGGCTTTTGCTCCAATTTTTGTTCTCCAAATTCGGTCCTTCAAGCTCCAAGCTTGGTGTGCGTTCCATGCCTACGGGTGGGTTTCCCTATCACCTTTGTATGTCCTCTTTTGAGTGCTAGCTCTTGGTGATTTTTGCCACAAAAATCACCATCTTCATCCTTGAACATTCAGCCATGGAAGAAGAAAATTGAGAGAGGGAGAAAATGGCACAATGCCGTGAGGTTGGAGGAAGGAGAGAGTAGAAGACTTGTATATTTGATTTCAAAAATCAAAGTAAATGATATACCAAAAGTGGATTTGGTAATAGTCATTCAAAGCTTTCAAATGGAGTGTAAATTAAGTCACCAACAACTTCACCTAAACCCATCACCAAAAAGCTACTTTAAAGTGACAAGTGATGTGACATGTGGGCCCCACTCGATTCCAAATGCGAGTGGGCTCGCAAACACTCCCGGGCTCGGGTTCGCTAATTCCGAATTAACGAATTTCCGTCGCGACGTAATTAAATCGAATTTAATTAAATAATTTTGCCTAGCAAAATTACTATTCACATCGCTAACGAATTAATTCTAAATTAACTCGTTCGCCCGAATTAAAATCTAATTTCAATTCCGCGTCGAAATCCAATTTCGTATAATATATCAAATATATTATTTTATCGATTAATTCCAAATTAATCGTTCTCTCTCTTTTAATTAATATTTTATCCCAGATAAAATATCTCCGTAATTAATCCCAGATTAATTTTATCTCTCTTCATTAATTAATCTCAGATTAATAAAGTGTGATTCATACGTCATCAGTGAATCTTCGGGAAGCGACCCATGAGATCCCCGGATATGTTGGAAGTAAATCTGGTCGTCTCAGACCCTCACTCTTCCAAACACACAAATCGGCCACTCTCTCACTCTCCTAAGCCATGGCTGACTGCTCACAAGAAAGCAACTAAACCCTAACACAAAGACATGCCTCTCTCTCTCACTCTTTCTTAACGAACACACACAGGCCACATACTAAAAGAAATCAACAAAATTGAGACACGTTCAAACATCAACAAAAAAAAACTGAGCCTGACCGACAAAAAAACACCAATAAACTGCCCACAAATCATCAACAAACAACCACCAAAAACAGTCCCAATAAACAATTCAAAATCATCCCCGAAACAACCCTCTATGTCATTGAAAATAACTTAAAACAGTCCCCCAAAACAGTGAATAAATCACCCAAAAATAGTCCCCGAACACCCCAAAAAATAGTGAACAAAACAGCGAAGCAGCAAGTGAAAATAGAGAAAACATCGAATGGAAACAGCAAACTAAAAAAATAGCGAAAACGTTAACCCTTCCGCTGACGTCCCAACGCACTCCCGAGAAGCGACTTAAAAGGTAAGACCTGAGGGCACCCTTTGTTATATTTTATTTTTCCGTCCTGGAAACGGCCAAATTCTTTGGTCACATATTTATTATTCCGCATTTATTTCGTATTATTAGTATTTTATTATTTCGCATTTAATTTACATTTATTGTTATTTTATTGTTCCACATTTTCATTTTTGTATCATTTATCTTCCTTGTTATTTCACATGTTTGTCTCTTCGGTTATTTATGGTTATATACATTATCATATTTCATGTATGTCTACATTTGATTAATGCTTGAGTGTTGCCTCTCGTGGTATATCGGATGGAAACCCAGACATAAATTTCGTAGCCAAATCCGAATGGACGTTAGTGCAGTCTGTACTTGGGATACAACTCTACGTACCGCTTGAGAAACACTCATGCATGTGTTTATGTCATTATAGATGTCGTTTTTATAATCTCGTTCGAACGCGTTTCCGAATGCCACACGAACGTATGCATTCTGCCTCACTCCATTCGAACGTGTTTACGAACGTTACTCGAACGCATGCATTCAGCCTTACTCCGTTCGAACATGTTTATGAACGCTACTCGAACGCATGTATTCTGTCTTGTCATGCATCACATCCCATCCCGTTCGAACGCATTTCTGAACGCTACACGAACGCGTACATTCTGCCTCACTCCATTCGAACGCGTTCTCGAACGCCACTCGAACGAGCAGACACTTGACAGGTTCTTTTATCATGTTTTATGCATGTTTGCCTCTTTGGTTATTCCTTTCTGTATCATATGCTTAATTATCTGCCGTTATTGTCATTGCCACACTTCTCTGATTAAAATGTTTTTAGAATTATGCATTCGTTTTCACTTACATTTATGTTTATGGGTATGCAAACTTATATGTCATTTGAATTATTTTGCATGTGCTGCATAAGACATGGGTACATTATTGCATAAATCTGTTCATTACAATTGGCATAAGTAAGGGACTATTCTGAACCCAACGGTTTAAGGTCTTCCCTTATGAGGGGTGAGTGCAGCCTTAAATCATTTCCCAGTTCACACTGGGTGGCGACTCCATTAATTCTCCAGTTTAGTCCCTCGCGGGCTACTCCATGCTCCCGAATGGGCCGCGAGCCCGGACAGCATCGCTGCCCTGAGTAAAATGTTGGCATTGAGCAAATTTTCATTCAAATCAATTCAAAACACTTCCAATTTTCTCCTATCACTTCAATACACCTAAAATCCAATTTTAACATCAAAACCAACCACAATACATGCGATACAACAAACATATATATATTCTAAATACATTTATGTATTTCTTTGAATCAAAACATAAATAAAATAGAATCCCATAATGTAGTGACTCATGAATAATTCTAGGTCACCCAAAAGTGGTCAAGTGATTCTAGAATGGTATCCATAGCTCTCAACTTTTATATAGAGTTCCAATTCTTATTTTATGTTCCATGTCCAACATGAACATTTATGACCCAATTACAAGTATATTGCCTTTATACTTCCAAAGCATTCTACACAATTAATTAGCCTAATTTCAATATCAAGCTATGTTATTATGTATCTAATACATAAATCACCACTATATGTCTCGCTAATGATAACTCACTAATGAAAAACATAGCTTTGGAGATGATCAAACTTACCTAGCAAGGTTGATTCAAAGATCCAATCTACTTCTCCTTGTAGAAATGTTGTGGAGAAATTCCAAAGTTGGCAAGCTTGACTCCAAGATCCAATCTTGATTCCAATGCTAGCAAGTTTCACTCCAAGATACAATCTTGATTTCTCCTAGTTGAAATATTGTAGAGATCTTCCAAAGCCTCTCTAAACACTTCTCTAACTTAGGCAAATTTCTATAACTCTTGCTTGTTTTTAGCTTTCTCAAGCTTTACATTCTCAAGCTCAAACGTATTTAGCTTAATTAAAACCTTGCTCAAGTTTTCTATTTATAGCAAAACTTATGCAAGTTTTAATTAATAAAAAATTTAACCAACTTTTAGGTGGGCTTAATCCAATATGGTTAATTAGGTGTTACTAATCACCTTTGTCTACCACTTTTATTTAATCAAATTAAATTATGAAAGATACACATATTATTATATATTTGTAATTACCAAAATATCCTCCAATATTAGAGATATTTATGAAATTACAACAAAGTCCTTGAGTGATTTTGGATTAATCTAATTAATCCAATTAGGTCAAAGTAAATAATTAATGTTATCAATAACACTTTATTATTTTTGTTGATAAATATAATATCGAATATTATTCATTATCAAAAATTATCAGCTACCTAAGTGTCCAACGAGTACACTTCATATTGTGGGATTATCCAAGTACAGATACGTTCGTCATATAAACCTAGCTAATATGTACGCAATTCGGCCACCTCCAAATTTGCGAAGAACCCAAATGATCTTTCTGAACTATACAAGTTGAGGTCATCATATATATATATATATATATATATATATATATATATATATTTAACAATCCATCCGTCGTAGGCTATCTGAGTTGTGATTAAGAAATATATATTACACCGTCAAGTTTTTGAGGTGCACACCTCATGTCGACATGTCCATATTTTCTTACAACTATTCAAAAACCATTTTTGATATATGCGATCCACCCTAGGTGATCGGTTCTGGTGCAAAATTCGTAAGGATCGTGACTTACTCATATGGATATCTAAACCATTTATGTTACACATACAGGCCGACAGATCCTATCTTGATACACACTTGATTAACGAGTGTATCGGTCCACACCCAACGAACATCTATCGGTCAGATGATGAAAGGTCTCTAAAATATATGGCATCAAAATGTGGAGGATCACACACAAAATCAATGCTATCTTATAGTCAATGGATCACATATGCTACTCGACCTGAAGAGATTCCTATTAAAGGTGGTGTGTACTTCCAACTATTAGGAATCATATGTGAGCCATTCAATATTCGCTCCAACAAATACCCACACGTCTATACGACCTTCCAAAGCTCATGGTACATCGGGTTAAACTATTGGAACTCAAATTCCAATATACAATATGTGCTAGTCTTCTAGGTTATATTAATTCGACTGTATTCCAAAATCATCGACTAGGAATATTTACTTTAAGATTAGTTTATAATGGTAATATTATCCCAATATCAAACCACCAATGTCCAATACTGCTACATGACTATTCTAAGGTCGATGTCATTTTCAGCATATTTATATATATCAATCTAACATGCATAATGACATTACCATTAATAAGGTTTGAAATCAAAATATAGTTATTTTATTAATAAATAATAAAATATAATGTACAATATATTATTTAGATTGGCGCTCTAAGTACAAAATCCAAGAGCAGCATCCTGCCCTAGGTTCCCCAAAATGATACTTTTGAACCTTATAGTCCAACATCTCAACGAACCGAGCTATAGACCGGAGGGGTAATCCAATGCCATAAGGAGTGTTCCTATGCTAGGAAAAACCCCAGCCTCGCAAACGCCATGGAGGCCTTATCGCCCTCCATATACTACGTTCGGCAAGTCCAAAATGGGATGGCCAGTGCCACGTGAGCATTTCCCTTCCCCGTCATAAGCATGTCCCGAGGCTACAAACGCCCCGGAGGCTCATGAGCCCTCATTGTGCTATGTACCTCCAATATTGGGCGGTAAACGTCGTGGGGGAATTATCCATCCCCACGCTATGAAAGCCCTATGATACTGCAGTATTTCATAGATGTCTTCGATCCATACATGCTATAGTTACATGGGGTGTCAAATGCCATGTTGGCCCTCCCACCAAATGTGATATGGTTACCTAGAGGCGTTAAACGCCACTCAGGTCTTCATGCTATGTCTCGCAAAGGTGCAAGTCATTGGGTACTAATATTCCAGTCCAGGGGTTTAATAATGACATAAGAGAGTGGCGTGCTAGGGAGATCACGACCTTTCCAACTATCCTACACCTCTTGACGAATCCCGATCACAAAAATCTCATAACAATAGTAAACACGTCTTTCCCATCCAAATAACAAACAAGCGTAGATTAGCAAGCCTTTATTTAAAAATGGGAAAACCCTATTTATATTCTTGAGATCTACTGTCATTTTACAACTCTTCGAGGGTCATTCTAAGAGAGGCACTATTGAAAATACCTCATCAACATCTCCGTGTTCCACAACTTCTTGAGTCGGGTGCCGTCCAACAGTTTCAGGTGATAGGGACCCAACCTGACAACCTCGGTAACTCTGTAAGGCCCATCCCACTTGGAACCTAAGGAGCCCTCCTTAGGCCTTCTTGTATTCAGAGTGACCCGCCTCAAGATCAAGTCTTCAGGGTGGAAGGTTCACACCCGAACCCTTTTGTTGTAGAAATGATCCATTCTTTGCTAATATCCCGCCATCTTGAGCGCCGACCTCTCTTTCTTTTCTTCGATTAGGTCGAGGTGGTGTCTGATGATTTTTTCATTGTGTCCTCCCTTAAATTGCTGAAGCCGATGGGTCATAATCCCGATCTCTGCTAGAATAACTGCTTCGTATCCATACGCCAATGAGAAGGGGTTTCTCCTGTGGAGTCTTTGTAGGTCATCCGATATGTCCATAGAACTTCTAGCAGCTTCTCCACCCACAAACCTTTACATGACCCGAGCCTTGCCTTCATATTATTCTTTATGGTCTTGTTCACCGCTTCTACTTGTCTGTTTGACTTCAGGTGGGCAGGTGAGGCAAATTGCAAGGCAATCTAGAGATCCTCATAGAGTTTCTTGAAGCCCGTCATGTCAAAATGCTTTCAATTTTCTGTGATGATAGCCATGGGAATCCCCAATTAGCACACAATATTCTTGACACAATTTGTGGATTTCTTCTCTGTTATAGTGGATAGTGGCTCGGTCTTTACCCACTTGGTAAAATAGTCATTGCCATGATTGCAAACTTTACTTGACCCCGACCTATAGGTAAAGGTCCAGTAATATCCAGCCCCCATTGTGCAAATGGCCAAGGACTTAACAGAGTGGTAAGCTGTTCGGGTGGCTGGTGAGGCACATTGGCATTTCTCACATGCTCGGGCAATCCCGACCCCATCCTGATGCATCGTCGACCAGAAAAAATCATGTCTAAGTGCTTTATTGGCGATCGACCTACAACACAAGTGGCTCTCGCAGATACCTTCATGGATTTCTATGAGCACGTAGTTTGCCTCCTCAAGCCTCAGACACCTCAGATACGGCATCGTGCAGTCCTTCTAGTACAATACCTCATCTATCAAGAAGAATCATGTAATCAAACACTTCAACCTTATGGATTCTTTCTTGTCCTCTGGTAAGTCCCCCGACTTTAAGTATCTCATGATCGGGTCCATCCAGGTAGGGTTGGTTTCAATTTCCACCCCCATTATGCTCGGTCCCCTATGCTTTTTGGTCCCAAAATCTCTAGGGGATGAACCGTGGAATTTTAAACTTAATGGATGACGCAAGAAGAGCCAATGAATCTACAATTGATTGTTCTATCATCTAATATGCTCGAAGGTCACATTTTCTGTTCCTCCAATTAGTTTTTTCACCTCTGTCAGGTAAGCTATCATTTTGGGCTCACTCGCCTAGAATTCATCATTCAGCTGCTGGACAACCAATTGGGAGTCACTTTTCACCACCGTATCTCTCACCCCGAACACCTCAAAAGCCTTAACCCGGCCATAATTGCTTCATATTTTACCTCATTATTGGTTTCTTCAAAAGAAAATATCAGTGCATAGCTAAACTCTTCACCTCCGTCGCCTCTGAGAATAATCTCAATGCCGCACTGATGAGCGGAAAATATATCAATATTTACCGCCCCTTTAACTTAATATTTTGTTTAGTTTCTCGGGTTTGATTAACGTTTTGATGTGTTTTAGTTTATTTTGCAGATAAAATAATATCGGGTCTCAATGAAATCATTTAGGATGAAATATTGGTCAAATAAGGGTAATTATTGGACTTGATATATTAATTTTGGAGATTGGAAACTTGAAAGGGCGTTTTGACGAAGTGCAGTTTTGGGAATTCCAGTTTTGCGCATTTGTCGTATTTTGGGCATAACGTTTTACTCAGATATCGGATTGAGTTATTCAAGTGCCAGATTAAAGAAGACTCAAAGATCTACAACTTTGAAAGAGAAAATATTTTCGAATTCTGAAGAGTTCATGGCTGAAATTGATGAACCATCCAGAAGTGTGTGATGTGTAATTATTAAAGTCATTATCAATCATTTTCAAAGCAAAATATAAATTAATAAATAATTAATAAAAATTATCAAATCAACACCAAACAAGATAAGCAATTAGTGGAGCAATTATGGATTTGGTGGAGTAATTAGTGGAGAAATTAATAATGGATTTGATGGAGAATTTGATGGATGATTTGATATAGGCAAAATTTTGCCTATAAATACCAAGCCATTTCATTTGTAAAATTCATATTTTCTTCTTTGAAATTCCTAATGAATAAATAAGAAGATTGTATCTTGTTTGTTTATTTACAGCTTCCAGTAATTAATTTCCGCTTTCGCACTTTCTTTTCTTTACTTTTCAGTTTTTACTTTCCGCAATTTACTTTTACGCACAAACATTTTCTTTCTTTACTTTTGCAGTTTTTATTTTTCAAGCAATAAAAGGTAAAGCTTTTATTATTGCTATCTAGATTAATCTCCCTTAAATATAAAATATAAACTATTTAAAATCTGACTTAATGAGGATACCGCTATATTGGCCGGTTGGAAATTAATTATAAATTGGTTTTAACCTGACTAAGTATGGATACCGCCTGGTTGGTCGGTTGGTAATTAATTATTAATTTGACTTAATCAGGATACCGCCTATATGGCTGGTTGGTAATTATCACGCAAAGTTAATATATTATATTAAGGGAGATATCTAAAATAGTAGTAATAAAAGTTGATCCTCTAACCCCAGCATTTTCTTTTATTGTACTTTTACTTTATTTAATTTCAGTAATTTACTTTTCAGCATTTTACTTTCAGTAATTTACTTTTATTTTTTGTACTTTTTACTTTTACTTTTACTTTTACTTTTTTTTTTTACTTTTCAGCAATTTATTTTCAGTATTTAATTTTCAGAATTTACTTTATGTCTTTTATTTTATTTAAATTTTTACTACCCGTAAATATGTGTCGTAACTAAGCCAGTTATCTGGGGTTGTGATGAAATCCAATTTCACCGGTTTATAAGGGGTTAAATTATAGTTTGGGTAATATAAAAGTTTATTTATTGAGTCTTAATCTTAATGCTTTTTATTAACTGACCATTAATAAAATTGAACTGGTAAACTTAAAATGAACTAGACATAGGTATTTTAAGTTTAAGACCTTAGACTCAATAACCCACGATCTTCCTTGAGGATAGATAACCCTTTAATAGATTTCCTTACAGGATAGGAATATACCTGTCGGGCGGGGGTAGCCATAATTGGAAATTAATCTTAATGAATCTAGGTAATTTGGTTGACATAGACATATGGTTCAATTGGGTTAAACTGGGTATTTGTGTCTGACCATCGACAGAGGCTCACACATAATTTAGTATTCCAGGTTAATAAATCAATATATTACCCAACTTTAAGATAACCACTTCATCTTTAAAATGATATTGGAAGAAATCACAACCCTAGATAGTTTTTAATATTGAATTTTCTTAAAACCTATTTTCGACAATTTTATTTACTTGCTTTTAAATTTAGAATCGTCACCATTTCAAATCAATCAATCAACCTGTTAGATACTAGTAATCATTTGACCTCATAAAATTAATAGATTAGATATTAAGTCCTCGTGGGATCGATATTTTTTATACTACTTGAACGATACGTGCGCTTGCGTTATACGTGTGTGTTTACGCCGGTCAAGTTTTTGGCGCCGTTGCCGGGGACTTATTTATCTTTTACTATTAGTTTAGGGGTTAGATACGTTACTCGTATCTAATTTCTTTTTACTTATTGTCGTTGTTTTCTTGTGTTTCAGGTTCTCAGAAACTTCATGAGACGAACTAGAAGCTTTGAACTCCGACCGCTTGACCCGGAAATTGAAAGAACTACCAGACAGTTGAGAAGGGAAATGCGAGAAGGCCAAGAAGCTTTAGTCAACATGGAACCTGAACCTTTGAACGTTGCACCACCAATTCCCATTCGAGACAGAACCATTCTAGTGGTTGACAGACTCATTTCATGTATTGTACTTCCTCCCTTACTAGCAAATGCGTGTGACATCAAAACATGCATTCAGATGATTCATCAGTCAGTTCAATTCGGAGGGAATGCAACTGAAGATCCTAATGCCCACATCAGTAACTTCCTGGAAGTTTGCGGCATTTTTAACTACAACAGAGCATCAGAAGAAGGAATGAGACTGCGAGTTTTTCCATATTCCCTGAAGGACAGAGCTAAAGCTTGGCTACATTCACTACCAGCAGGTTCCATAACAACTTGGAACACTTTAGCCACCAAATTTCTTGCAAAATACTTTCCACCAGCTAGAACCGGAAAGCTGAGGAATGACATCACATCCTTTGTACAACAAGATTCAAAATCCCTCTACGAAGCTTGGGAAAGGTACAAAGATTTGCTCCGGAAATGTCCTTACCATGAGATTCCAAAATGGCTTCAAGTCCAAACATTCTATAATGGGCTTTCTGGAATAATGAGAACCACAATCGATGCTGCTGCTGGAGGAGCCTTGATGGCAAAAGGAGAAGATCAAGCCTGGGACCTAATCAAAGAAATGGCCAACAACAATTCTTTATGGCCAACAGAAAGGAGCATGATCCAAAGAATTGCAGGAATTTATGAAAGTGGAGCCAATACAGCAGTCAACGCCAAGCTGGATCAAATATGCAAATTTATGGAGACTCTTACCAATGGATCCACAAGTTCACCATATGGAGGAGCACCAGAGTCAAACCAACTTGAAGAAACGGTGAATTTTTTCAACAATTTCAACAGACAAGGGAACAATCCATATTCCAACACCTACAACCCAGGGTGGAGGAATCATCCCAATTTTTCATGGAGCAACAATTCAGGCCAACAACAGAACTATCCACCAGCTGAATTCCAGCAACAGAACAAAAGCCAGGAGCAAGCAAATGAACCAGGAATAACAGAAGTGTTGACCCACTTGAAAAAGTTAGAAGCAAAACACGACTCTCAAGCAGCAAGATATGATGCTATGTTTCAATCCCAAGCAGCATTAATTCAAAGTCAATCTGCTTCTATTAAAGCACTGGAGAATCAAATTGGACAACTGGCAAATGCTCAGAGTTACAAACCGCCAGGTACCCTTCCTACCAACACAGAGCCAAATCCAAGAAACATGGGGAAGGAGCAATGTCATGCCATCATGTTAAAAAGCGGTACTGAAATCAACAAAGATGTTGGAGCCAAAACAGCTGTTGAGGAAGTTCCAAAAGAAACAAAGCAACAGATGGAGGAAAAAGAAGCAAAAGAAAAAGAACAGATCATTCCACATCCACCTTTTCCTCAACGTCTTCAGAAGAACAAATTGGACAAGCAGTTTTCTTGGTTCCTGGAGATCTTCAAAAAGCTGCATATCAATATTCCATTTGCAGAAGCGTTGGAACAAATGCCCACCTATGCCAAATTCATGAAAGATATTCTTTCACGAAAACGGAGATTGGGAGATTACGAGACAGTAGCATTATCAGAAGAATACAGCGCTATCATTCAGAGGAAACTTCCCCCAAAATTGAAAGATCCTGGCAGTTTCACTGTTCCTTGCGTCATAGGAGAACATAACTTTGGTAAGGCTTTGTGTGATTTAGGTGCGAGTGTTAACTTGATGCCTTTTTCTATTTTCAGGAAATTACAGATTGGAGAAACAATGCCAACTTCAGTCTCACTACAACTTGCTGATAGAACGCTCGTATTTCCGAGAGGTGTAGTTGAAGATGTGATGGTCAAGGTTGACAAATTCATTTTCCCAGCAGATTTTATTGTCCTTGATATGGAGGAAGACGCAGACGTGCCAATCATCCTCGGGAGACCATTATTGGCTACAGGTCGAACCATTATTGATGTACAAAAAGGAGAATTAACCATGAGGGTACAGGACCAAGAAGTAACATTCAATGTTTTCAAGGCCATGAATTTCCCAGATGATGAAAAGAAGGAGGAATGTTTCAAACTCGATGTGATACACAGTACCATTCAGAACTCTGATGAAAGACAAAGTTCTACTGACAAACTTAAAACATGTCAATTACCTGTAAAGCCTAAAGATAAAGCATCTTTTGTATTGAAGGAGCCAATTCTTGCACTACAAGCAACAGAAGAGAAAAAGTTCCACCAGCTCAATGAATTGGAGGAATTTCACAATCAGCCTTTTGATGATGCCAAATTGTACAAAGAAAAGGGCAAGAAGAGACATGATGAGAAGTTAGTGCGCATACAACTGGAACCAGGGCAGAAGGTACTGTTAAACAAATCAAGGGTGAAATTCTTCCCATGGAAGCCAAAATCACGGTGGTCAGGTCCATTTGTGATCACCAAAGTTTTACCAAATAGAGCCGTTGAGATACATGATCCTGATGCTAACAAAACTTTCAAGGTTAAAAACAAGCGTGTCAAACACTACTGGGGAGAATCATTTGAGCGACAAAAAGGAAAGTGTCACACTTTCAGATCCAGCTTAACGTTCGAGAAGTCAAGTCTGGCTGACGACTTTAAACTTAGCGCTAGCAGGGAGGCAACCCATGCAATTTGTGTATATATTGTGATTTGGTGTGTTTTATTTTTGTGTATTTAGTCTTTGCAGGTTTAGTCATTTCAAGATGGAAGATGCTCTCGCAAATCTTCACAAGCAATTTTCTTCTCTCCCTCAAAAATCTCTGATGAAAGTTTACAAAGCTCGCTTAGAACGGATGAGGTTACTAACAATCAAAGGTATTCCTAATGACATTCGTTGGGTAATTGAAGCACGAGTCCGATTGGCAGGTGAGTCTTCTGACTCTTTTATTTCACATCTGTCTGGTTTAGGAAAGAGCACATATGCTAAAAAGAGAAGAGCCAAAAGAATGTGTATTTGTTATAAATATGCTCGCATGTTTTGTAATACTCGTTGTCGTTCTTTAGGAATGGTGTCTGATAACCGCGAAGATAAGATTAACTTCATTAGGGATGGCTTGAGTAAGGAGTCTTTGGATGACATATCTAAAACTCTTGAGACGCATCCCAGTGGATGTGTGTATCATGAAATTCGCATGTTATATGCACAATTCCAAAAGGAAAGACAACTGTTAAGTCTCGAGAATCTGACTCAAAAAGACCCTGTTTGCCAATTTATAAGAAAATTGGATGGGAAGCTTGTCCCTGACGCATAAATCAAGCCGCTACTTTTCTTGTAAATATTATATCTCTTTGTCTTTTCCTAATAATTGTAATTTGTTTTGTTATATTTTCTCCGACAGGATCCAGACCTTTTTGACTATCACGATTTGTTTAACTAATAATTGTCATTTGGCAGGTACTAGTGCTATTATTTTACTCACCCTTTTCAGGTATTATAAATTCAACTCATCATTGTACTCTTGAAGACATCCAGAGTAAAACATGGAAGCCACTTCAAGAAGACGAGTTAAAAACATCTGTGTTTTGCGGTAGTAGTGTTGGTACTAAACCACAATACGAGTAGAAGCAGCACAGGAATGGGTCGAGTCTTAGCTGCAAAGAATATGCACTTAATATATGGCGGAGGACAATCTCGAACTTATAGGATCGTTTCAAAGGCTGTACAGGAAGGAGACAGTCACGTCTTGGGAATCATCCCAAAACCATTGGCAGAGGCAAATCTTATTGGATCATCAAACGGAGAGGAACTGATCGTGCCAGGTATGTCTGAACGACTGGTAGAAATGATTAACCGTGCTGATGCTTTTATCACTTTGCCAGGTGACTTGGGTACATTGGAGGAAATTTTTATAGTACTATCTTGGGCGAACCTGAACATACACCAGAAACCAATTGGACTGCTCAACATTGATGGATTTTATGATTTTCTTTGTGTGTTTCTTGATGATGCTCGGAGAAATGGGTTCGTGTCAAAACCTATAAAAGAACTCCTCTTCACTGCCAGAACTGCTCCGGATCTAATAGACCAACTCATAGCCTATGAACCACAAGTTGACCCTATCCTTTCAAATATAAATTGGTCCGAGGACGATCGTGGTAAGAGGCGTCAGATTAATCTGGATCTTAACCTTTAATTTCCTGTAGATTTCAGCTAACCAGGTACGACCTTCTTAACTCTCATTTTACTGTTTAAGACATTGGGGACAATGTTTCATTTAGGTTTGGGGGAGGGAATTAGTTGATCAGTACCTTGTCTTTAGTTTGTGTGTTATTTTTATTTTCAGTCCAAAATTTTTCGAAAAAAATACAAAAAAATTGAATTTGTTTTAAAAATTACAAAAATATTTTGTGTTTTTGTGTTTTTTTATTTTGACTAAAAAGGTGAAATTGGTAAGAGATAGCTGAGTAAGGAGTTTCCACTCCTGAGACGTATCTCAAGCCTATTTCGAAACAAGTTAATTTTTGTTTATTTCATTTTGAATTATTTAATTTGTAAATTCTCCATAAAACTGACTAAAATGGATCTTCATATGCTCAGTTACCAGATATTATCAACATATATAGAAACATACGGACATGAGCTAAAATTGAAAAGTTTGTAATATTCAGTGCTATAGTTTAATTGGAGGAAACATCTCAAAAAACAATGGAGTAAAAAAAAAAAAAAAAAAAAAACGTCTGAGATCCGAGTTATTAAGTCTGTAAGGGTGTTTTAACACCTAGTACCCTAAAGCCAATTGGTTTGGGAGTCACTGGCCCAAATCTCGTTACATGGATCGAAGATGCTGCAAAATATATATATATATGAAGTCTGAGTAATTAAGTCTGTAGGGTATCTTAACACCTGGTGCCCTAAAGCCAACTGGTTTGGGAGTCACCGACCCAACACTCGCTACATAGATGGAAGGTATTGTATATAAATAAAAAATATAAGAAAAAAATTCAGAAAAATGAGAAAAATTATTCCATTGCTACAAAAAAGTGTGAAATCTGATAGAACTTAAGGACAAAAATATTACTCTCTTATCAACTGCACTTATGACTGTTGTGGGCAAAAATGAGTTGTTTAATATTTTGTTGGCTGTGTATATGAAGAATGGTAAAAATAATCGGAGAATTTACTTATTCAGTAATTTAGAATAAAACAAAACAACTAGTAACTTGAAGTAAAAGTTTCACCTGATTAGTCCCTAACATCTTTATTCTCTTTTCGCTTGTCTTTTTGCTTTTGTGTGCATTAGTTTTACTACCTTCTTACTTTTGTAAAATGTTTGTGGATATCATTGCTGTAAACCCTCACGAGACTACAACTCGTCCATTAGGGACACCTAGGGGTTTAAAGGCTTGTTGCATATGCTAAATGCAACCGTGATCCCTACGAAAGTGGCTTAGTTTAATTTTAATTGTTTCTTTTATTTTATTTTGTTGTTTTGCTCGAGGACTAGCAAAATGTTAGGTTTGGGGGTGTGATGAGTGGAAAATATATCAATATTTACCGCCCCTTTAACTTAATATTTTGTTTAGTTTCTCGGGTTTGATGAACGTTTTGATGTGTTTTAGTTTATTTTGCAGATAAAATAATATCGGGTCTCAATGAAATCATTTAGGATGAAATATGGGTCAAATAAGGGTAATTATTGGACTTGATATATTAATTTTGGAGATTGGAAACTTGAAATGGCGTTTTGACGAAGTGCAGTTTTGGGAATTCCAATTTTGCGCATTTGTCGTATTTTGGGCATAACGTTTTACTCAGATATCGGATTGAGCTGATTCAAGTGCCAGATTAAAGAAGACTCAAGGATCTACAACTTTGAAAGAGAAAATATTTTCGAATTCTAAATATTTCATGACTTAAATGGATGAACCATCCAGAAGTGTGTAATGTGTAATTATTAAAGTCATTTTCAATCATTTTCAAAGCAAAATATAAATTAATAAATAATTAATAAAAATTATCAAATCAACACCAAACAAGATAAGCAATTAGTGGAGAAATTATGGATTTGGTGGAGTAATTAGTGGAGAAATTAATAATGGATTTGGTGGAGAAATTGATGGATGATTTGATATAGGCAAAATTTTGCCTATAAATACCAAGCCATTTCATTTGTAAAATTCATACTTTCTTCTTTGAAATTCCTAATGAATAAATAAGAAGATTGTATCTTGTTTGTTTATTACAGCTTAGCTTCCAGTAATTAATTTCCGCTTTCGCACTTTCTTTTCTTTACTTTTTTCATTTTTTACTTTCCGCAATTTACTTTTACGCACAAACCTTTTCTTTCTTTACTTTTGCAGTTTTTATTTTTCAAGCAATGATGAGGTAACACCCCTTTGCTGGGGTAAAAGGTAAAGCTTTTATTATTGCTATCTAGATTAATCTCCTTAAATATAAAATATAAACTATTTAAAATCTGACTTAATGAGGATACCGCTATATTGGCCGGTTAGAAATTAATTATAAATTGGTTTTAACCTGACTAAGTATGGATACCGCCTGGTTGGTCGGTTGGTAATTAATTATTAATTTGACTTAATCAGGATACCGCCTATATGGCTGGTTGGTAATTATCACGCAAAGTTAATATATTATATTAAGGGAGATATCTAAAATAGTAGTAATAAAAGTTGATCCTCTAACCCCAGCATTTTCTTTTATTATACTTTTACTTTATTTAATTTCAGTAATTTACTTTTCAGCAATTTACTATCAGTAATTTACTTTTTTTTTTTTTTACTTTTTACTTTTTACTTTTTACTTTTTACTTTTTTTTACTTTTCAGCAATTTACTTTTCAGTATTTAATTTTCAGAATTTACTTTATGTCTTTTTTATTTATTTAAATTTTTACTACCTACCGTAAATATGTGTCGTAACTAAGCCAGTTATCTGGGGTTGTGATGAAATCCAATATCACCGGTTTATAAGGGGTAAATTATAGTTTGGGTAATATAAAGGTTTATTTATTGAGTCTTAATCTTAATGCTTTTTATTAACTGACCATTATAAAATTGAACTGGTAAACTTAAAATGAACTAGATATAGGTATTTTAAGTTTAAGACCTTAGACTCAATAGCCCACGATCTTCCTTGAGGATAGATAACCCTTTAATAGATTTCCTTACAGGATAGGAATATACCTGTCGGGCGGGGGTAGCCATAATTGGAACTTAATCTTAATGAATCCAGGTAATTTGGTTGACATAGACATATGGTTCAATTGGGTTAAACTGGGTATTTGTGTCTGACCATCGACAGAGGCTCACACATAATTTAGTATTCCAGGTTAATAAATCAATATATTACCCAACTTTAAGATAACCACTTCATCTTTAAAATGATATTGGAAGAAATCACAACCCTAGATAGTTTTTAATATTGAATTTTCTTAAAACCTATTTTCGACATTTTATTTACTTGCTTTTAAATTTAGAATCGTCACCATTTCAAATCAATCAATCAACCTGTTAGATACTAGTAATCATTTGACCTCATAAAATTAATAGATTAGATATTAAGTCCTCGTGGGATCGATATTTTTTATACTACTTGAACGATACGTGCGCTTGCGTTATACGTGTGTGTTTACGCCGGTCACGCACCATGTGAGTTGACTTACCCATCAACAAAAAGTTTCCACTTTTCTTCCCCAACTATCATAACTTGGGGTCTAGTGAACTCCGCTACAGAATCTGCTAGAGTATGCCCCTTGATTGACACCGGGGCAGATAAGACACATCATATCCACTAAACTCCACATACCACTTTACAAGACGTCCCGAGGTCTCAATTTTATGTAGTATTTTATCTAAGGGGGTGGTTGGTATATACCTTGATGGGGTGAGCTTGGAAGTAGAGACGCAACTTCCTTAATGCAGTAACCAAGGACAAAACCACCATCTTATGGGCGTGGTAACGAGTTTCCGCACCTATCAAGTCCTTACTATTATAGTACATGATAAGTGTGTTTATACCCACTTATTCTTGAACTCTTAGATTATTATTTTGTTAGTTTCCATATAATTTAATATCATTTATAGTTTATTTTATGTCTTATTTGTAGGAAGCATTAGAACATCGATAATAGAGTAAATACGTGTGTTTCGGGACCTATTGGAGCATCAGACTCAAGAAGCAGCAAAAACCAGCAACAGTTGCGCACTGAACTTAAGAAGACTATAACTTTTGATCTAGAAAAAGTTATGAGACCCATAATATATCGATTCATCTACTCGAGGAGATATATCCAATTATGGGCACCGGAACTGCGCAGCCCAAGGATTAGCGCTGCGGCGCCTAGAATTAAAATGAGAATGACCAAAATTGAAAATGCAGCCACTATATTTGACCAAAAATGCACACGTGGGGCATATTTATGAAGCAATACCAATTTAAGGAAAGAAAGAGAGTGGGGCCGCAGGTTTTAAGCACATGCAAGGTGGGCTTGCAACTTTTGACCCAAAGAGAAGAGAGCATCACGTGGACTAATTCAATTAGGCTTCAAATGTTGGTTACAAACGCAACACAAGCAGCGCCAATTCAAGAGCCGCGGCGCCTCAAGCAAGCACAATTCCCATACAAATTACCGAGAGTTTAGCGCCGCGGCGCTGCGAAGAAGACTGACACGTCCGGGAAAGTGATTGTAGGGTTTTTAATAATCCTAATGCCACCCAAAGACTCCCAGACTCAACTATAAATATAACATTACATCCAACACTCAAGGGGAGGCTAATACACTGCACAAAACACAAAATACACATATTTTTAGAGATCCAAGGAGAGGATTGAAGAGCGACAAGAGGAGACAAAGGCTGTAATATCCGGAGAGGAAGAGATTCAATTCGGGTTTTATCTTCTTATTTCTTTCTTAAACTCTAATGATTTCCATTAAATTCGTGGCTTGATTATTTATTGTGTTTATCTTTTGTCATGAATTTACTCCTTAATTTTGGAGAACGAATGTAATTGATGCTTGAACCTTGTATTTTTGTTTATCAATTTTGTAATGAAGTTTTATTAATTATTTATATTCTTTTGAGTTTAATGCTTCTTGATTGCTGGCCACAATTTGAGATGATGAATGTTTAGAATCTATCACTCGAGAGAGGGGATTTTGAATAGATCTAGAGAATATAACCTAGGATTTTATAGAGTTCGAGAGAATCTGTAGTCCTTTGAAGTCGTTAAAATAGAATCACAAATCATAATGAGTTGTTAACTATTGGATTTTTATAGAGATATCGAAGTCTATAGTTAATGATATTTTCACTCGGCACTCGAGAGAGGGAGTGAATATTTTAGGATCTTGACTTATAAATAATATAACCGAACAATGGTAATTGGCATAACAAATACAGGTGACAGTTAGGTGAAATCAGGATCCAGAGTCTCTATCGTATTAGTTCCTCCTATTTTATTATTTTTTATATTTTATTTATTTATTAAAATCTTTATCATTTATTTTCTAAATAAAGTTAGGATTATCAATTGTAGTACTTAGTGCGAGTTAACGCAATCCCTGTGGGTTCGACACTCTTAACTCATATTTATACTAAAACTTGACACCGTACACTTGCGGTACGATATAAAATATCACAACAAGTTTTTGGCGCCGTTGCCGGGGATTGTTTGTTTAATTCACATTAATACTACTACCAAGTAATTTTAGCTTTAATTTAGAATTTTATTTTAATTTTATTTTAATTTTTAATTTTATTATTTTTATTTCCTTTATTTTTGTCTTAAGTTTTATTTTTTTTTGTTATTATTTTTTTTTTTAATTTGATTTGATTTGATTTTATTTATTTTTGTTTTATTTTTTTCTTACGAGGTGAGTTTGAAAAGAACCAATGGCAGATCCTGTTAGTGCACTGATAGCTGAAGTATCGTCCTTCAGACTCATCTAGCAGTATTGATAAATCAAATGAGTCAACCGTCTATTGAAGCTGTTTCTGCTAATGGAATGTTTTTATCCAACAGAGGAGCAGGATTTGAACAAGTACAGTATGTGAACAATTGGAACTTCAACAACTGTAGAGGCAGTCATATGCTTAATTATTATCATCCGAATTTTTCATATGCTGATATGGAGAACATTTTGCAACCTCCTCATGGCTTCAATTATCAAAAGTTGAGCAGAAACCTTCCTTAGAAGACCTCATGATCACGTTTGTAGCTACAGCTTCAGAGAGGTTTGAGAAGAATGAGTCAATGCTGGATAATATCGCAACACGAATGGGCAATATAGAGGCAAATATGAAATCTTTAGAAGCAAAAATTGAGTTGCTTGCTTCTTCCATGGCCAATCAACAGACATGGGATTTTCCGAGTGATACTGAAGTCAACCCCAATGAGCAAAGTCAAAATATAACCTGTAGGAGCGGAAAAGAGTTTAAAGACACCTCTCAGGACTTAGGCAGTAAAGAAAATGAAATGGTATTTCAGGAGGAAACAGTAACAGAAGAAGAGAACAAAGGTGAATTGATAATGAGAGGTCAATATGAAGAAATCACCTTCAGTGTTTTAAGAGCCATGCCGAGTTCTCAAGGTGATGCAGACTGTCACATGATAGATACAGTAGAAAAGAGAGTTGAAACCAGACAGGGTGAATCAGTATTTCAACAGCCTATGAGCATAATGCAACCATGTATAAAGGAAAATTCTCTGCAGCTAAACTCGAAACCACTCCCAAAGGGTCGTAAAAAGAGGAAAAGAAAGGCCAGTTCTAACTTAGAGATAATTCCTGGAAGATTAAAAAGAAAACCGAGCCAATTTTGCCGAATGTGCAGTCCAGAATTTCCAATTGAAGGGAATCTACATATCCTGGGGGACCATCTATAGATAAATCACCACAGCCTGCCAAGCTGTCTTTTTCATGTCATAAGAACCGGTGGATACCAAAGAAGAAAACAGATGAGATTACCCGGTTCACTACTTTTAAGCCACCATAACCATTTGGGTGGTTGCGTCTGGCTGAAGACGTTAAACTTAGCGCTAGCGGGGAGGCAACCCTTGCATTTTTTATTATTATTATTTTCTTACTTTTTATTTTATTTTATCTTATTTTATTTTATTGTGTGCTATTTATTTATTTGCATGTTATTTATGCAGGTAGCATGAGACACACAAAGCCCGCGCAACCAAATTCTAACCAGCAAGAGTCTGATCAACTCCATGCACGGTAGTGTTGTTCCTACTCTTGTTCTTTAATTTTTATCTTACATTGAGGACAATGCAAATTTTAAGTTTGGGGGTGTGTGCATGTTGTTTACTTGCTATTTAGTTGTTTAAATTTATTGAAAAAAAAAAAAAATTTGTTTTAGTCTTTGATAGTAAAGCATAAATCTGTGATAATATTGGTTGTTTATGAGTGAAATTTTAGAAACGATAAGTGCCTAATTTACTTTTATCTGATGCCTTGAATAATTGATCTATGTTAGACTCGTAAGCACTTAAAAATAGGTTCTTAGCAGTAAAACTTAAGTAGTTGAAAATGTGACTAGTTGACGAAATTGTATGTCGATGAATGACCGTTTGCTTAGATATCTATCTTGATTTGCTAGTGTTATGAAGTATGGTATAGCTAAAAGAAAAATGTCTCTAAAGAAAGAAAATAAACCACCTATAACCGATAAGCGTGAAGCTACCCATGGGCGAGTATTAGGACCACCATGAGGAGAAATGCTACCTTAAAGGGTAGGTGAGTTGAAAAAAAAAAAATGAGTGCAAAAATGAGAAAAGAAAAAGAGACAGGAAAAGAAAAGAAAAATCATACCATACTGAGCACGAAATAAAGCAATTATAGAGCATAATTGAGATATCTAGGTTGGTTTGACCCATCGATTCTAATTTTTAAACGAAATCATTGAGTTAGCTTACTTAAGATCAAAGCTGTGAATGAACCTTTACACACACACACCGTGAGTCTAGCTTAGATGATTTACTCAAGAATTTGGATTCGAGTTGCAATTGCGTACTTTGAAGATTCTTTGATTTCATTTATAAGCTTTCTTTGAGGATAGTTTTATGTGTAACTATCGGGACTATGTTTTTATTTGTTTTATATTTTTTTTACATGATTGTGTGTGAATGACGTTTGTGGGTGTCGTTGCTGTAAGCCCTCACGAGACTATAACTCGTCCACTAGGGCCGCCTAGGGGTTTAAAGGCTTGTTGCATATGCTAAATGCAATCGTGATCCCTACGAAAGTGGCTTAGTTAATTTAGTAATTTTTATTTGTTTATTTGAATTTAGTTTTTTTTATTTTATCTTTTGCTCGGGACTAGCAAAACCTTAAGTTTGGGGGTGTTTGATAAGTGTGGTTTATACCCACTTATTCTTGAACTCTTAGATTATTATTTTGTTAGTTTCCATATAATTTAATATCATTTATAGTTTATTTTATGTCTTATTTGTAGGAAGCATTAGAACATCGATAATAGAGTAAATACGTGTGTTTCGGGACCTATTGGGAGCATCAGACTCAAGAAGCAGCAAAAACCAGCAACAGTTGCGCACTGAACTTAAGAAGACTATAACTTTTGATCTAGAAAAAGTTATGAGACCCATAATATATCGATTTGCATCTACTCGAGGAGATATATCCAATTATGGGCACCGGAACTGCGCAGCCCAAGGATTAGCGCTGCGGCGCCTAGAATTAAAATGAGAATGACCAAAATTGAAAATGCAGCCACTATATTTGACCAAAAATGCACACGTGGGGCCATATTTATGAAAGCAATACCAATTTAAGGAAAGAAAGAGAGTGGGGCCGCAGGTTTTAAGCACATGCAAGGTGGGCTGCAACTTTTGACCAAAAGAGAAGAGAGCATCACGTGGACTAATTCAATTAGGCTTCAAATTGTTGGTTACAAACGCAACACAAAGCAGCGCCAATTCAAGAGCCGCGGCGCCTCAAGCAAGCACAATTCCCATACAAATTACCGAGAGTTTAGCGCCGCGGCGCTGCGGAAGAAGACTGACACGTTCCGGGAAAGTGATTGTAGGGTTTTTTAATAATCCTAATGCCACCCAAAGACTCCCAGACTCAACTATAAATATAACATTACATCCAACACTCAAGGGGAGGCTAATACACTGCACAAAACACAAAATTACATATTTTTAGAGATCCAAGGAGAGGATTGAAGAGCGACAAGAGGAGACAAAGGCTGTAATATCCGGAGAGGAAGAGATTCAATTCGGGTTTTATCTTCTTATTTCTTTCTTAAAACTCTAATGATTTCCATTAAATTCGTGGCTTGATTATTTATTGTTTTATCTTTTGTCATGAATTTACTCCTTAATTTTGGAGAACGAATGTAATTGATGCTTGAACCTTGTATTTTTGTTTATCAATTTTGTAATGAAGTTTTATTAATTATTTATATTCTTTTGAGTTTAATGCTTCTTGATTGCTGGCCACAATTTGAGATGATGAATGTTTAGAATCTATCACTCGAGAGAGGGGATTTTGAATAGATCTAGAGAATATAACCTAGGATTTTATAGAGTTCGAGAGAATCTGTAGTCCTTTGAAGTCGTTAAAATAGAATCACAAATCGTAATGAGTTATTAACTATTGGATTTTTATAGAGATATCGAAGTCTATAGTTGATAATATTTTCACTCGGCACTCGAGAGAGGGAGTGGATATTTTAGGATCTTGACTTATAAATATATAACTGAACAATGATTAATTGACATAACGAATACATAGGTGACAGCTAGGTGAAATCAGGATCGAGAATCTCTATCGTATTAGTTCCTCCTATATAATTATTTTTATTTTTATTTATTTATTTATAAAAATCTTTATTAATTGTTTTCTAAATAAAGTTAGGATTATCAATTGTAGTACTTAATGCGAGTTAACGCAATCCCTGTGGGTTCGACACTCTTTCACTGATTTATACTAAAACTTGACACCGTACACTTGCGGTACGATATAAAATATCACAACAAGTTTTTGTTGATTAAAAAAATAAAAGAGCAAAAAGAGAAGCAAAATCTTAAGTTTGGGGGGTTTGATAAGTGTGTTTTTACCCACTTATTATGGCATTCTCAGCTTATTATTTTGTTATAATTCGAGATATTTAATATGATTTATAATTTATTTTATGTTTTATTTGTAGGAGCATTAATATATGGATCGGGGAATAATTGCACGTGTTTTGGGAAATTTCGGGAACACAAGACGAGTATGGGAGCTATAGGCGCCATGACGCCTTCAAGAATATCAAACCCAGCCAAAAGGCCGAGTAATTGGCGCCATGGCGCCACTTGAACAAATGAATTAGGTGCCATGGCACCATTTGAAAAGAAAATAATGTGAGTGTGAATGTAAGGTGGGGGCCGCACCTTTGACAAACCTTAGAGAAAGAAAACAACAAATCCATGAAAGTGGGGCCAATTGTTGTTAAAAATAAATAAAGAATAAAAAGGCAAGAAGACCACGTGAAGGAGAGTTTGACTTAGAAAGAAATTAAGAGAAGAAAATGTACAGGCGCCGCGGCGCCTTCCAAAACTCAAAACCCATACATTTTCCCGGAAGTTCAGCGCCGCGGCGCCCACTTATACAATGATCCGGAAGAAAACCTACACGTTCCAGGATTCACTTTTTAGGGTTTTTTAATAATCCTAATGCCACCCAAAGACTCCCAGACTCAACTATAATATAACATTACATCCAACACTCAAGGGGAGACTAATACACTGCGCAAAACACAGAATTAAATATTTTTAGAGATCCAAGGAGAGGATTGAAGAGCGACAAGAGGAGACAAAGGCTGTAATATCCGGAGAGGAAGAGATTCAATTCGGGTTTTATCTTCTTATTTCTTTCTTAAAACTCTAATGATTTCCATTAAATTCATGGCTTGATTATTTATTGTTTTATCTTTTGTCATGAATTTACTCCTTAATTTTGGAGAATGATGTAATTGATGCTTGAACCTTGTATTTTGTTTATCAGTGTTGTAATGAAGTTTTATTAATTATTTATATTCTTTTGAGTTTAATGCTTCTTGATGCTGGCCACAATTTGAGATGATGAATGTTTAGAATCTATCACTCGAGAGAGGGGATTTTGAATAGATCTAGAGAATATAACCTAGGATTTTATAGAGTTCGAGAGAATCTGTAGTCCTTTGAAGTCGTTAAAATAGAATCACAAATCATAATGAGTTGTTAACTATGGATTTTTATAGAGATATCGAAGTCTATAGTTAATGATATTTTCACTCGGCACTCGAGAGAGGGAGTGAATTTTTAGGATCTTGACTTATAAATAATATAACCGAACAATGGTAATTGGCATAACAAATACAGGTGACAGTTAGGTGAAATCAGGATCCAGAGTCTCTATCGTATTAGTTCCTCCTATTTTATTATTTTTTATATTTTATTTATTTATTAAAATCTTTATCATTTATTTTCTAAATAAAGTTAGGATTATCAATTGTAGTACTTAGTGCGAGTTAACGCAATCCCTGTGGGTTCGACACTCTTAACTCATATTTATACTAAAACTTGACACCGTACACTTGCGGTACGATATAAAATATCACAACAGTACACCAGCCTCTGTATTTTGTCTATCTCTTGCACTAATACTGAGCTTACAGTACACTCAGAAACAACTAAGTATAGAAATAACATCTCACCCGGAATTGGCTTAGCTAGAAGTGGGGATCAGGTTAAGTATACTTTAAGCTGTTGGAAAGCATTCTCGCACTTGTTTGTCCAATTAACTTCCCTTTTCGCCTTCTTGATCAGCTGGAAGAAGACATGGAACTTGTCAATGGCCCTGTAGATGAACCGGTTGAGCACCGACACTCGACCAATTAGGCTCTGTACCTCTTTCACCGTCCTCAAAGGTTTCAGATCCAACATTGCTCTGATTTTCTATGGGTTTGCCTTGATGCCTCTTGCATTGATCATATACCACAAGAACTTTCCTGAAGATACCCCAAAGGCACATTTTATGTGTTCAGCCTTATATTGTACTTCTTTAAGAGTTCAAATGTTCAAATAAGGTCCCCCAGATGGTCATCGGGCTTCATAGTCATAGTGATGATGTCGTCGAAATAGACCTGCACCTATTCACCGACCTCTTATATGTAGGCCCAACATTATTCAGTCTAAAGGGCATCACATTGTAACAATATAACCCTTTGTCAGTGATGAATGATGTTTTTTCCTCATCCTCAACATGCATCCTAATCTGATTGTATCATGAGAAGACGTCTATAAAGCTGAGCAGCCATGGAAGGCATTTGAATCCACTAGCTGGTCCACACTCGGAAGTGGAAAGCTATCCTTCCGGAAAGCTTTGTTCAAATCAGAGAAATCTGCACACATCATCCACTTTCCGTTGACCTTCTTCACCAATACCATATTTGATACCCATTTCGGGTACTTAACTTCTCTGATAAACCCAACCTTCGTTAATCTTTCCACCAATGCGTTGATAGCCTTGTACCACTCTTGGTTGAAAATCCTTCTCTAATGCTTCACCGGTTTATGAGCACGATCTATATCCAGATGGTGATTGATGTATCAGGGATCAATCACGGGCATGTCGTCGTGACCCCATGCAAAATTATATGTGTAATCTTCCAGAAAACCCAACAGCTGCTCCTTTAGACTTGACTCCAGCCTGAACCCGACCTTAACAACCTTCTCGGGGCTAAAAAGCTCCACTGGCTCCAATTCCTCCCATGTCGTATCTGTGTTGGGTCCTCGGGTCGGGGTAGGCTGACTTTACTTCTGCTGCTTCCTCATATCTTCCTTCATTTTCACCCTCATTTCTTCAATGCATAAGGTTTCTTTTGAAACGGCTGCAAAACAACTCCTTGCCATTTTATGGCTTCCACAAACTATCCTGACTCCTTCTTTTGTCAGGAACTTCAGTTTCAAGTAGTAGTTTGACATGGCTACCATATACTTCATTATGAAGGGCCACCATAAAATCACCTAGTAGTTACTTAAAAAATCCACTACTCTGAAATCCATCATAATGATTCATGTATGAAGGGATGTCCAAATACTCATTGTTAGATGCACCCAACCCAATGGAACAAAAATTGCTCCTCCAAATCCATATAGTAGAGTTGCGTCTTAAAGCAAGGTGGTGAACTCCACACCCAAGTTATCCAAAGCTATTTAGATATGATATCTACTACACTCCCTGGGTCCACCAACATCTTATCCACCTCCGATCCACCAATATTAGCTTTGACTATCAATGAATCGTCTTGAGGGTAGCTCACTCCCTGAGCATCTTCCTCGGTGAACATTATGGCACTGATCTGGCTTTTTGAATCCCCGAGGCCTTCTTTTCCTTCAGTACCTCAAAGGTGTTGATTCAGTAGTAATTCTTCCTTGCCTGGTTTGAATCTCCGGCTAACGTCCTTCCCTCAACTATGGTGAACATATGCATTTGCATCATTCGCTGCCCGATTCTTACAGCCCTATGATCAATGGTAACTATTCCTCACAAAGTCCTCTACCTGCTTCTACAAGTCCCTGCATCTCTCGGTGGCATGTCCTCTTATATTATGATGTACACAATAATCCTTGTAGACCCTCTTCTCAACTGGGAATCTCCTCGGGTCGGGCTCAGTTAGCAGTCTCTTATCCTGGATTTCTCAAGCTATCTGCGCCAACAGTCTGTTTATGGTAGTATAAGCTGTGCCCCCAGCAACCTGAGCAACCTTGACTAGGTGCCTCCTTTCTAGTACGGGGTTACCTTGAGTGATTGGCCTAAAATCCTTTAGCCTCAGGATCATTCTTCTCTGACCTTCGCCAATATCACGTCGATTCTCCTGCCTTGGCGCCTTCATCGCCTGAGCGACACCCCTTCGGTCTATATTCTCTTATTCTTCCAATAACATAAATATCCTCACATACTCCAGTGCTACAACATGTTCGAGTACCTTTTGGATCCTCAAGTGAGACCACAACTTCCCAATCCCCAAAGCTCATTTAAAGCTCTCCAATGCCTTCAGGGACTCATACACTCGACCTCCAATACCAAGCTGTGGTATATACCGATGAAACTCTTCAAGGGCTCATCATCCTCAACATTCTAATCGTCTTCCTCTAGGCTCATGCTCCTTTGAAAGGGTGCACAAAAGATTTTCTAAACTGTGAAAAACTTCTAATACTCATCAGGGTCATGTTTATGATCCACAAGTTGGACGAGCCTCCCAGGGTTAAAGAAAACACCTTGCAAACTGCCTCTCCGACCATACATTGAATTTCCAAGAGTTAAATAAATTTTTCAATATATGACCGATAATTTGTGTTACCCTTGAAGACGTCTATCGTGGGCATAGCGAATCTCCTTGGGAATTCCACTTATAGTACTTTTTTAGTAAAAGGGCATGCTACTTCCGTATATCAATCATCTCGAGCACCGCCCGGTGTGTTCTCCTCTCATTTCTCAATCTCTTTCCGAAATCACTCTCTCATCTGGCTTTCGGTATTTCATTCCCATCGACCAAAGGATTCTTTATACTCGCCTCTCTGGGTATGGTATCTCCCACTTCTGGCAGCTTTATGTCCTCACTCCATATATTTCTTTAACTTGCTTTCCCTAAAAACAGATTGTTGCCAGCAGATTTATGGGGTTTTCCTATCGTCATTCTCCCATCATTTCTCCTCTACAAGTGTGGTGTCAGCCACGACCATCGACCTTACCCTTCCAGCATTCCTTCTCCCCGTTTCTTGAATTACTTTAATACCAGCTACCCTCTTCTCATTAGCAATTTCTTCATTCTTATTGGGGCCTCCATGATCTTGCTCTCCTGCTTTCTTTTCCATCTTCTCAATTTTTTTCCATCACTGCTTTCATGAAGTCTTGGGTTATCTCTTTCTTTTCGAGCATCTCTCTTTCATGTCGTAGAGTTTCTTCCATCTTCTCCATCCATTCCATCGTCGAAGTCTCCAAAGCCCTATGGTTTCTGTCTCCTGCTTTTCTTTTAATTTATTTACTGCTTTTTATACTACTCTTCACAGACGGCGCTAATTGTTGACAACTGTTTTCCATTCAATAGATGATTTAAGGAATCAACTCATTGAACAAACCTCCCCCAAGCAGTGAATTTTTTTGGTTAGTTTGGAACCAAAGCAAACATAGCAAGTAGATAGAAAATCATCGAGGAAACAAAAGTTAACGTGGTTCAGTAGAGAGTGGCTCTAACCTACATCCACATGAGTAAAAATGGGGAATTTTATAACTTGCTCGGGGTCGAAACCGATCAACTTTCTCTCTCTCTTTCACTAGACTTTTAGACCTATTTTACAAGCAGTGAAATGTGAAAATTGCTAACCCCTAAATCTGTGGCTTCAATATCTTTATATAGGATTCCAGATCTACTATTCCATCAACCAATGATGTCAGCTCTTGTCACCCTGTCATCATCGCCCATACTTTTTTTCCCTAACCACTCAGCAAATAGTTGCTCTAACATCTGACTCAACCACCCACAGTCAGCAGAAACCCATCATTCTAACCTTTTATCTACTGCTATATGTTATGTCGATGTGACAACTGGTGGTTCAACTACTCCAATATTATTCCGTCTGAAAGAGCCATTCCATAGAGAGAGTCCTTAACTTAATCATGTCACATCGGTGTAGGGCACATAAATCGGCGACGCTGTTCCAGGCTCGCAGCCTGGTTGGGAGTACGGAGTAGCCCGCGGGGGACTAAACCGGAGAATAAAGGAGTCGCCACCTGGTGTGAATCGAGAAAATGATCTAAGGCCGCACTCACCCCTCGTAAGGGAAGACCTCAAACCATTGGGTTCAGAATGGTCCCTTACTTATGCCACTTGTAATGAAATGATTTGTGCAATAACTTAACCAAATCTACGCAACATATATATCCAAGAATAACCTAGATCTAGTTCGCATTCATAAAAATAAATCCTATATCTAAGTTTGCATGCTTCAAAATTAAGTCATCATAACGGCAAACATACGATATCACACAATAATCTCATGAGCATATTGATTCATCAAACACAAACGAATAAATAACAATCTAAACATAAACGTATATTAAACTCCTAATGTGAAAGCAAATAACTAAATCATGCATAAAGAAATAACATAATCCTACTTAAAAATAAATAACATACTAGACTAAATCATGCTAAAAAATAAATAACCTACTAGACTAAATCATGCTCGAACACAAGGTTGGATGAGACGAAATATGTGTGTCTCTCAGTGGTACGTGGAGTTGTATCCCGAGTGCAGACCGCAATACAATCCATTCAGATTCGGCTATGGAATTTACGTCCGGGTTTCCATCCGATATACCGCAAGAGAGAACACATATTCCGTTCATCTGGAAATCACATCATGCACCAATCCACAATACTTATGCGAAATAAAGTAATAAAAAAATAAAAATAATAAAGGAGAATAAATAAAAAGGTGCCCTCAGATCTAACCTCTTTAGTCGTCTTTCGAAAGTGCGATATGTGGTTGTCGGAAGGGTTGATGCTCCGCAACTCCTCCGGTTCACTGGTTCAACGTTTTCCTTCGTTGTTTCGCTGTTTGGGCTGCTGTTTTTACTCTGTTTTATGGATGTTTCTGGTCGTTGGGTTTAGTTACTGTTTGCGATATTCGGGGACTGTTTTGGGGCTGTTTTGTGCGATTTTTGGGACTGTTTTTGTTTGGTTTGGAGGGGTCCTGGATGAATATTATTAGGCGTGAATGAAGGCTTGCTGGATGGGTGTATTCAGGCATGAATGGCTTGCTGTTTGAGTGTTATTAGGCATGAGGAATGGCTTGCTGGATTCGGCTTATGGGTTGCTTTGCTTTCCATTCGGCTAAGGGCTTGTTTTGGACTTAGGGGGCGCACGCTGGTTATTTGATTTCACGTCCAAGATGCATGTTTTGGTCTTCACGAACTGGTGGCTTTGCTTCACCTGTTTTGGCCCCCTTTTTGTTGTTTGCGTGAGTGGTTATGAAAAGAGTCGTTGCATGGGTGGTCTACGTGGGTTCTTTGAGTGGATAGAGAGAGGTGAGGCGTGAGTGGGGTCTGAGTGCGTTTGAGTCGGTTGAGGGCTTCACGTGGAGAGTGAGTTGTTTGAATGTGTGGTGGGCAGATTTGTTTCTTTGTGAGTTGGCTACGTGGGGGCTGTGAAGTTTATTGTGTGTGTGGCTTATGACCTGTGTGTGAGTGTGTGTCAGTGAGGCCTGGCCGAGAAGGGTGATGAGTTTGTGAGTGTGAGAGGGTTGTTGGCTACGTGAGGGCTTTGAGCAGTTTATGGTTTCTTTGTTATTATTTGTGCTTGAGAGAGGTCAAGGGGCGTGAGTGAGCTAGGTTATTTTCTTTGTGTTTTCGTGAGAATGAGCCAGGGTTGAAAAGGTTGGGTTAAGGCTTCTTTTTATAGGCAAAGTGTTGGGGTCTACCTTGTGCGAATAGGGAAATGATTTGTGTATTTATGGGGATATCTTTTAATTAGGAATGTCTTTTAATTTGATTTGATTTCTTCTCTTTTGATTAGGGATATGATTTGATTTTATTTGATTTGATCTTTTTTAATTAGGAAAGGTAATTTAATCAAATTAGGAAAGCGTTTGATGAGATTTGATTTGATTTGTTTTATTTAGGCATGTGATTTAATTTAATTAGGAATGTGATTTATGAGATTTGATTTGATTTATTTAATTTAGGAATGAGATTTGTTTTGATTTAATTGGATTTTATTTAATTTAATTTGATTTTATTTAATTTTTGACATGTGTTTTAAATGTTTTAATTATTATTGGATGTGATTTAATGGGCTTGGGCTAGGTGGGCGTATGGCTTTGGTTTTGGGTTAGGGATGTGTTTTAAAACAGAGGTCTAACAAGCAAACCCGAAGCTAAACAAGCGAATTAAATCCAATAAGATGTCAATTCCTGACTCTTCCCTTCCGACGTCCGTTTCCCGCGACTTCCACAATTTAAAGAGGTAGTGTCTCCATGTGAGACTCATCATCGGAACTTACATGCAAAAATGCAGTGCCTACAGTCGCCCCCACTTTGATGGGACTTGTGCAGTGTGTGACAATGACAATCCTATCAAAGTTTATGCAATGCATTTTTACTTACCTGGCTCGCCAGCTGTTGCTTGACTTTCCGGTTGCTTTGAACTGAGTTGATATGGTGGTGATGTGCTTCGACCCCTGGTTCATTCCCGAATCGTTATTGTGAGATGGTCCATTCCCGAACCGTTGTTGTGATGTGGTCCATTCCCGAATCATTACTGTGAGGTGGTCCATTCCCGAACCGTTACTGTGATGTGGTCCATTCCCGAGCCGTTACTGTGAGGTGGTCCATTCTCGAACCGTTATTGTGAGGTGGTCCATTCCCGAACCGAACTGTGAGGTGGTCCATTCCCGAACCGTGCTCCATTCTCGGAGTGCCATTCTCGGCTTGTTCATTCCCGAACCTTGCTCTATTCTCGGAGTGCCATTCTCGGCTTGTTCATTCCCGAACCGTGCTCCATTCTCGGAGTGTCATTCCCGGCTTGTTCATTCCCGAACCGTTCTCCATTCTCGGAGTGCCATTCTCAAATTTTTTTATTCCCGAACCTTGCTCCATTCTCGGAGTGCCATTCCCGGCTTGTTCATTCCCGAACCGTGCTCCATTCTTGGAGTGCCATTCCCGGCTTGTTCATTCCCGAACCTTGATCCATTCTCGGAGTGCCATTCTCGGCTTGTTCATTCCCGAACCTTGCTCCATTCTCGGAGTGCCATTCCCGACTTGTTCATTCCCGAACCGTGCTCCATTCTCGAAGTGTCATTCTTGGCTTGTTCATTCCCGAACCTTGCTCCATTCTCGGAGTGCCATTCTCGGCTTGTTCATTCCCGAACCATGCTCCATTCTCAGAGTGCTATTCTCGGCTTGTTCATTCCCTAACCTTGCTCCATTCTCGGAGTGCCATTCTATGCTTTGTTCATTCTCGAACCGTGCTTCATTCTCGGAGTGCCATCCCAGCGTGCTAAACCCCATACCCGAGGTGTCGCTATTGTGTCTCCATACCCGGAGTGCCATACCCAGCATTCTGATGATGTATGGGCCTCGACCCTGGGACTTATCCCAAAACTGATACTGATGATATGGGCCTCGCCCCCAAACTGATACTGATCTAGGCCTCGCCCCAAACTGATACTGATGTGGGCCTCGCCCCCAAACTGATACTGATGTGGGCCTCACCTCCAGACTGATACTGATGTGGGCCTCGCCCCGGGACTCATCCCCAAAACTGATTCTGACGTGGGCCTCAACCCTAGGACTCATCCCCAAACTGATACTGATGTGGGACCCATGCTCCATCCTCAAACTGATACTGATGTGGGCCTCGCCCCAAACTGATATTGATGTGGGCCTCGCCCCTACACTGATACTGATGTTGGTCTCGCCCCCAGAATGATACTGATGTGGGGCTCGCCCCCAGACTGATACTGATGTGGGCCTCGCCCAAAATTGATACTGATGTGGGCCTCACCCCTAAACTGATATTGATGTGGGCCTCACCCCAAACTGATACCGACGTGGGCCTCGCCCCCAGACTGATACTGATGTGGGCCTCGCCCCGGGACTCATCCCCAAAACTGATTTTGACGTGGGACTCAACCCTGGGACTCATCCCCAAACTGATACTAATGTGGGACCCATGCTCCATCCTCAAACTGATACTGATGTGGGCCTCGCCCCAAACTGATACTGATGTGGGCCTCGCCCCCTAACTGATATTGATGTGGGCCTCGCCCCCAGACTGATACTAATGTGGGCCTCACCCTCAGACTGATACTGATGTGGGCCTTGCCCCAAACTGATACTGATGTGGGCCTCACCCCCAGACTGATACTGATGTGGGCCTCGCCCCCAGACTGATAGTGATGTGGGCCTCGCCCCAAACTGATACTGATGTGGGCCTCGCCCCTGGGATTCATTCCCAAAACTGCTGATAATGTGGGCCTCGACCTTGGGATTCATTTCCGGATTCATTCCAAAACTCTAACGACGTGGGCCTCGACCCTGGGATTCATTCCAAAACTCTGACTATGTGGGCCTCGACCCTGGGATTCATTCCCTATACTGCTGATAGTGTGGGCCTCGGCCCTGGGATTCATTCCCGAAACTGATGATGCTATGTTGTTGTTTCTGGTTGGCTTGCATTTGCCGCTTTCTCTTTTTCTTTAAAACCTGTGAACAAAAACAAGACAAAGATTGCGTGTATATGACGTGTATGCATGCATGCATGAATGTGTTTCCTATTCCGATGGGTTAGGTCTTCCCTGTGCTCTTTGGTGCTTCTTGCCTACAAAAGTCTTTGGTCGCCCCCTGGGTCTTCTTGCAATTTCCTTCTGCCAGTTCTCTTATGGTGATTGGTTGGTTCTTTTTTGTCTCATGGCTCAAGATCTCGTTGTTTCCTTTATTTACGGGGTGGTAGACTGGTCGTCCCCAGTCTTGATTTAGTTTTCTGCTCTTCGCTGCTTGTAATAGGTCAAAGTGAACCACGTGATGTGGCATTCCATATCATCATACTATATCATATTCTACGAAATAGTCCCAATAGTTACACATATTATTGCCCTCAAAGAATGCTCAGTAATGAAACCAGAGAACCTTCAAAATATTCAACGCAACTCAAATCCAAGTCTTTGAATAAATGATCTAAGCCAGACTCAAAGTGTGTGTGCAAAGGTTCATTTGCAGATTCATCCCCAGGTGAGCCAACTCAATGATTTCGTCAAAAAATTGGGATCGATGGGTCAAACCAACCTAGATGTCTCAATTATGCCTACAGTTGCTTTTCTGTGCTCAATGTGGTATGATTTTCTTTCTCTTTTGTCTCTTTCTTTTTTCTTTTCATTTTGAACTTTTTCTTTTTCTTTTTCTTTTTTTCTTTTTTCTTTTTTCTTTTTTCTTTTTTTTTTTTTCAACACACCTACCCTTTAAGGTAGCATTTCTCCTCATGGTGGTCCTAATACTCACCCATGGGTAGCTTCACGCTTATCGGTTATAAGTGGTTCAATTCTTTTCTTTAGAGATTTTTCTTTCATTTTCAACCATACCACACATCATAACATAAGCAAATCAAGATAGACATCTAAGCAAACGGTCATTCACCGACCTACAATTTCTTCAACTAGTCACCTTGCCAACTATTCAGGTTTTCACCGCTAAGAACCTATAGTGAAGTGCTTACGAGTCTAACATAGATCAATCTCTCAAAGTATCAGATAAAAGCACATCAAGAGTTTATCGTTTCTAAGTGTAGGCATTGCATTTTCGCATGTGAAACCCGATGATGAGTCTCAGTTGGAGGCACTACCTTTTTTAGCTAAGGATATTGCGGGAAACGGAGGTCGGAAGGGGAAATTCAGAATAAGTACGTCATCTAGTTCATTTCACAAGTTCAATGTCTTCGTTAGTGCTGCGTTCGTTACTTCGTTCGAACGTCAGGCAGATTGCGGACGTTCGTGCCGCGTTCGAATGGGCGTTCGAACGAAGTCGGTATTTCTGGTTTTGCTGCCAGCCTCGCACCCCAGCCCAATCATCCCCCCAAAGCCCATAAAACACATCCCAATTTAATTAAATTAAACATTAAATATTAAATAAAATATTTAAACCATTTACCAATTAAATAAAACATAAAATATAATCATACCTAATAAAGATAAATCAAATATATTAACTTCCTAACTAAACAAATCACATACTAAATTAAAAAGAAGTCATGCCTAATTAAAATCAATCATAACAAATTAAAGATATTGACTTCCTAATCTAGCCAAGATTTATCCCCCCTCAATCTTTGACTTTCCTTGCTCAATGCCAAATCAAATCCTTGCTCTTAATGCCAAATCCCTTCCTTGTGAGACAAGGTGAAGCCGTAGCCCTTCTCTATATAAACAACCCCTCACCAAGACATGCACTCCTCTAGCTGAGACACTACTCACACGCAAGTCATAGCAAGAAACCTTAAGACATCACACGCCAATCACAAGAAAGATAGCAAATCATTCCATTCATCCTTACCCTCACATCACTGAAAATACAGTAGCCATTCACACCCCCTACAACCACCAAAACAACCCCTAATCACCACCGAAAACCAGCCCCATAAACCTCCACACATCACCAAAAATCACACCAAACACAGCAGCCCAAAATCACCTTAAAAGAGCGGTAAACTATGTCAAAAACAGTAGCCTAAAACACCAAAAACAAGACCTGAAACAGTAAGCATAAAATACAGAGGAAACGGCAGCAAAACCACAAGGAAACAGCAGCAAAACGGAGTCTAAACAGTAGCTTGAGCGGCAAAACAACGAAGGAAAAGGCAGACCAGTGAACCAGAAATGTTGCGGAGCTTTACCCCTTCCGATCTTCGTGAAACGCGAGTCCGAGAGACGGCTTAAAAGGTTAGACCTGAGGGTACTTTTCACACTCATCTTTATGTGATTTTTGTTATTTATTTTGATTGTATTTTACTTATTTGTTGAATCTTGTTTGTGTATGATGTGTGTTGTGGGTATTGGATGAATAAAAGAGTGTCGTCTCTCGTGGTATATAGGATGGAAACCCAGACGTAAATTCCGTAGCCGAATCCGAATGGACGGTAGTGCGGTCTGTACTTGGGATACAACTCCACGTACCACTTGAGTAAACGGCACATTCTCTTGTTTCATGTTGCTTTGATTTATTTATTTATTTTTCGTCACTCGAATTCTGCATGTTGCTTATGTATGCATGATTCAATCGAGCGCATGGGCTTAGTAAGTGGAATGAAAGATCCCCTATGGGGAAGGGTTAAAACCCTTTACCACGATGCTTCGCCGCGCCGGTTGATGTGTGTTCGGTTGAATGCAAGACACGTTCAATCGGGCATACTAGTTTGATATTATTCTTTCAATTCTATGTATGCATGATTCAATCGAGCGCATGGGCTTAGTAAGTGGAATGAAAGATCCCCTACGGGGAGGGGTTAAAGCCCTTTACCACAATGCTTTGCCGCGCCGGTCGATGTGTGTTTGTTTGAATGCAAGATACGTTCAATCGGGCAAGCTAAGTTTGATACTATTGCTTTTAATTCTATGTATGCATGATTCAATCGAGCGAATGGACTTAGTAAGTGGAATGAAAGATCCTATACGGGGAGGGGTTAAAGCCCTCTACCACGATGCTTTGCCGTGCCGATTGATGTGTGTTCGGTTGAATGCAAGATACGTTCAATCGGACATGCTGAGCTTGACATTGTTGTCTTTATTCTTTGTGTTACATGAATCAGGTCTGGCTCCGTTCGAACGCGTTCTCGAACGCTACACGAACGCGAACCTTCTGTTTATCGTTCGAACGCGTTCTCGAACGCTACGTGAATGCACACGCACTTTCTTAGTCTTATCATGCATCAGGTCTGGTTCCATTCGAACGCGTTATAAAACGCCATACGAACGCGAACCTTCTGTTTACCGTTCGAATGCGTTTACGAACGCTACACGAACGCGAACACACTGAACTGAGACATATTCATCACATGCCATGTATAATTGTTTCTTAGGTGATTTTTTTATGAAACCCCATATAGTCATTCTTATCTTTGTGCACATCGTAATGAAAAGCATGTTTATTCCATTGGTTGCGTCATCTGCCTTAGTCTTGATTTAACGCATTACGATTCATATACCTATGTCATGATGACTTCGGAGTATTATTTCTTGTGGTATATCGGATGAAAACCCAGACATAAATTCCGTAGCCGATTTCGAATGGACGGTAGTGCGGTCTGTACTTGGGATACAATTCCACGTATCACTTGGAAAAGTGATCACATGTATGCTTGTATGGTTAGTATGTATGCTTGTGTTTTCCGTGAACATGATATGCTAAATGAAGTTGTATGTTCGTTGTTACTTTGAGGTATTTTCAAGCATGCAATCTTAGATGTGAAAAGTATGTGTAAGTTTCATTTTGTACATGTGAATTTAGAAGCATGATACTCTTGGAAATAAGTGCTACTTAAGCCTAATTAAATTATTACATAAATCCTTTCATCACAAGTGGCATGAGTAAGGGACCATTCCGAACCCAACGGTTTGAGGTCTTCCCTTGCGAGGGGTGAGTGCGGCCTTAAATCTCATTTTCCCGGTTCACACCGGGTGGCGACTCCATTATTCTCCGGTTTAGTCCCCCGTGGCTACTCCGTACTCCCGACCGGGCCGCGAGCCCGGGACAGCATGCGTCGCCCAGATTCCTGTGTTCCCACAGTCTGGCGACTCCACTGGGGATAGAGAATCGGCCCCGAAATATTGGCTTGTGATGTTTGGATTTATGTTTTAATTGACCGTGTCTATAGTGGATAAAGTGAGGGTTTAATCAAAGGCATTTTGAGGCTAGGTAATGGTTTGGTGTCTTCCTTCATTCACTACCTTTCTAGAAGGAAAAGCTGTGAAGGCACCAAGATAGCCATCTACTCGTAGCCTTTTGTGATGGACTAATTTGGAGGACTCGTTGTTTATTCCTGACACCAAGCGATAAGAGCCTAAGAGGCTTGGGTATTTAAGTGAGCCTCGCTCCACCTTCCCTCTGGGGAATCTACAACGGGAAATCCATTTGACAGTCCGTCACACACCATAGCTCATTGGCACGTACCTTAGTGTATAAAAAAGAGTGCGCTCACTTGGTCGCTCGAACCCTTGAGATGGGAGACCTAGTTGTGGGCCATCCTTCGCCGGTGAGAGCCTTTGTCTATACTCTTGCTAACCCACCCATAGACCGGGTTGGCTAAAGTAACAATTATTTCCTTGAGTATGTGCTTGTGGACCATCCTCATTTGGATACAGTTGGACTATTGTCAGAAATGCGGACTTGCTGGGCCATTTAAACTGGGGCGAGTTCGTACCTTATGACTATTAGGCCCAAAGCTTCTGAAATGTTGATGGGCCATTGTGTAGAAATTATTACGTTATGTTTGCATTATCTTTTTTCTATGCTTGTGTTTGGGAACATCGTCGTTTGGATCCATTTGGACCATTTTCCATGGGATATGAGCTTGTTGGGCCATTTAAACTGGGACAAGAACGTATTTCATGACGATTGGGCCAAAGGCTTCTAAGTGTTGATGGGCCACTTTGTGCTTGTGTTCGGAACATTATCATTTGGATTTAGTTGGGCTCATTGCCATGAGACGTGGACTTGTTGGGCCATTTAAACTGGGATGAGTTCACTCATATGACAATTAGCCCGAAAGATTCTAAAATGGTAACGGGCCGATTTGTTTGAAAATTTAATTGATTTAATATGTTATATATGTTACATGCATCTCGTGCACCTCATGCATACATATATCATGTTAACACCGTCTATGTCTCAAAAAGACAACATAGATACCGTTTGGGTTAGAGAAGGGACAAGACTCACTAAAAGAACAAGTATGAGTGAATCCGATAATGAGGTGTCCCGTATGGATCAGTTAGAGAACGGTCTCGCCAAGGTCACTGAACAGTTGCAAGCTTTGACTACTGCTATGGCTAGTATAGACGGGTCTCGTGCCGGGGTTAATTCTGGGGATGTGAGGCAAGAGGAACCTCCGAACAGATTGGGGGATGATACCCCCACTTTTGATGATGATATGGCAGAGTATGCAGCGGGCAGAGTATCTGGGTCTCAGACAGAGTTACAGAAACTTCGGGATCAGGTTGAGTCGGTTACCCGCAAGATGAGGGGTAAGAATGAAGATTTGCTGGATTATGACACACTGACTTTCGAGGAACAGTTGCCGGCACAGTTCAAGATGCCAGATATGGCTAAGTTTAACGGGAATGGGGATCCGAGGGTGCATCTCCGACAGTTTGTATCAGTCATGAGTTCAGTTGGCTTATCTCAGCGCCAAGTGCAGAAAATGTTTGGAATGTCGCTTGAAGGAGCTCCCGTGGTATGGTACCACAGTTTGGAGAAGAAAGTGAAGGAAGATTGGAGGGAGTTGGCCGATACTTTCCTAAAGCAGTATGTCACTGACTTAGAGATCGATCTGTCACTCCGTGATCTGGAGAATGTTAAGCAGAAAGCGGAGGAGAGTTTTAAGGAGTATGTGGACCGGTGGAGGGGTCAGTTATTGAAGATGCAGACTGGGCCTTCGGAGAAGGATCAGATTAAGATGATTATCAAGGGCACCAAGCCCTCCATTTACAGCAAGTTGAGGAGGATGACATCCATGATTGCAGACTTTCGCAAGTTGAGGGAAACTGTCATGGATATTGAGGAAGAAGAGGCCGAGAATAGAAAATTCTATGGTCTGAACAGGAGGCCCATTGGGGGAACATCGGGAACAAAGCCCGTTTCTGCTGAGATTGCCGCTATCCGGAACCGCAGTTTTCCAACTTGGGAAGGCCCCTGTCCAAGGTGCTAGAGAAACTGAAGAGGCAAGGGCTCTTAAAACCCTTGGAAGCCAAACCATTACCCAATCCCCTACCATCACATTATAACCTAAGCCTTTACTGTCACTTTCACCAACAAAAGGGCCATGACACTGACAATTGCGCCCGACTCCGCCATGAAATCCAAGACCTGATAGACTCCAAGAAAATACCTGACCCAGAAACAGAACAGCCTGACACACACAGAAACCCCTTACCCAATTACCGCCCGTACCACCACCAGCCTAAATGATCAATTCTGGCCTCCCAGAAAACCTTGTCCTGAAATCCTTCCACCATCAAGCCTTTTGCCTGGGAATCTGGGATAGTGCTAGTGAAGATGAGACTGAGCAAGGGAAAAACTTTTGGCTTGATTTCTCTAGCAGTGACGAGGAAGAAGTAAGGGGAATGACGCGCAGTGGTCGTTTTTACAATGATGTGGCGGAGAAGGGTAAGGAAGTTTTGACAGATGGTAGAGAAGTGGTTGAGACTGCAGAAAACACTGAGGGGGATATAGTGCTGAGGCAATTGAGGAAGACTAGAGCACAAGTGAGTATCTGGGAACTGTTATGTGCATCTCGAGAGCATAGGCAGACCATGGTTGAGGCATTGAGCAAGATTGTGGTACCGGAAGACGCCAACCCTGCAATGTTTGTTGGGTCAGTTCAGAAAGAAGCTTTGCAGATATCTTTTTCTGAGGATGAACTCCCGGCGGAAGGAAGAAATCATAATAGGCCTCTATTTATCAGAGCCGAGGTGAGGGGCAAGAGAACTTCATGTGTAATGGTGGATGACGGTTCGTCCATCAATGTGTGCCCGTTGAAAATTCTGGCAAGATTGGGTATGAAAGCAACAGACTTGGACCCCTCCAGCATGACTATCAAGGCTTATGATGACAGTAAAAGGGGGGTTGAGGGTACTTTTGTGGCTATGGTCAAGGTAGGGCCAATTGAAGATGAGGTTGAGTTCACAGTGCTAGACATCCCAGCCACTTTTGCCTTATTGTTGGGAAGGCCTTGGTTTCACAAACTTGGGGGCGTGCCTTCCACTTTGCATCAGATGATCAAGTTCCCGTATGAGGGAGAAGTTGTTACTATCCAGGCTGAGGTAGATAATGCCGTGGCTGCCTTGGAGATACAACCTTTCACAAGGTTTCAGGTGTCAGCTACTTTTGAGGAATGGGTGGATCCTAGGGTGGCTAGGATCATGAAAAAAATGAAGTTTGAATCGGGTGAAGGTTCAAAGTTGCCAGATTTCAGAGGACAGACCACTCGGAAAGGTTTGGGGTATAGATCTGATGAAGAAAAAACCGAAGGTCAAGAAAAAGGGCCTGAAACTGATGGAATGTTTTGTGAAAGCTTCAGGATATCAAGGGGAGCCTGAACCTGTGGAAGTTAATGAGATTGTGGTACCTGGATTTGAGATCTTCCAGGATTTGTTGGGTGAGAAACCGCTGATTAAAGAAGCTGTGGAAGCAGAGAATTGGGAAGAAGAATTGATGAAGTTGGAGAGCCTGACTCTGGGAGAGGATGAAAAGCCTGAGGAAGACCTGATTGCAGAGGAAGAAGTGTCTATAGATGATGAAGACATTTACCTTCTGATTTGTTTGAATGTACTTCCGCATTATCCAATAATAAAGACATTTCTTTTGCTTACTTGCCTGAGTCATTTCCATTTACTCTGCACGAATCAAGCATATTTGATATCAGTTCGGCCAGAACTACTGCATTTAACTTGGGCACGCTTGAGAACCCCAAGGAAATTCTGATTGCAAGTGAAGTTACCTCTGAAGAGAGGGCAAAACTAGAAGAAGTGTTGGTCAGATATGCCAAAGTGTTGCTTGGTCCTATGAGGACATGCCCGGGGTAGACAGAAACATTGCCCAACACACAATACCAACTTATCCGAATATGAGGCCAGTAAAACAGAAACTCCGACGGATGAGACCAGAATGGGCTGAGAAAGTCAGAGAAGAAGTTAAGAAACAGATAGATGTGGGGTTCCTGGAAGTAGTAAAGTATCCTGAATGGTTGGCTAATATAGTACCGGTGCCAAAGAAAGACGGGAAGGTCAGAATGTGTGTAGACTACAGAGATCTCAACCAGGCTTGTCCGAAAGATGATTTTCCTCTGCCGCATATAGATGTTCTGGTTGATAGTGCAGCTTTATCTGCTATGTATTCATTTGCAGATGGGTTTTCAGGTTACAATCAGGTTCTCATGGCCGAGGAAGACAAACATAAGAATGCATTTGTTACTGAGTGGGGTACTTATTATTACAAGGTTATGTCGTTTGGGCTTAAGAATGCGGGGGCTACCTATCAGCGGATGGCCACTACATTATTCCACGACTTGATGCACAAAGGGATTGAGGTGTATGTGGATGACATGATGGTGAAATCAGAGACAAGGGTTGGGCATATTGAAGCACTGGAAAGGTTCCTTCAGAGAGTTGACAGATACAACCTGCGGCTTAATCCCAAGAAATGTGTGTTTGGGGTGACATCAGGGAAATTTCTTGGTCATACAGTGGGAATGGGCGGAATAGAGGTAGACTCCGAAAAGATCAAGGCAATCACAGAAATGCCTGCACCGAAGACAGAAAAAGAAGTCAGAGCATTCTTGGGGAAGATTCAGTACATCAGTCGGTTCATTGCCAAGTTGACATCGGTATGTGAGCCTATCTTCAAACTGTTGAGAAAAGATCAGCCAGTGAGATGGAATGAACAGTGTCAGACAGCCTTCGACAGAATCAGAGAGTACTTGGTAAAGCCACCTGTATTGAAACCTCCGAGACCGGGCAGACCTTTGATATTGTATTTGGCTATAGAATCAGGAGCACTAGGGGCAATGATGGTACAGGCAGATGAGACGGGGGTAGAACATGCCGTTTACTATCTGAGTAAGAAGATGCTCCCGTATGAGGCTCGATATCAGGAGGTTGAGAAGATCTGTCTTGCAGTGGTATGGGCTTCCAGAAAGTTGCGACATTACTTCCAGTCATACAAGATCCAGGTAGTGGCAAAGGAGAATCCTCTGAAGTATCTTCATTCGGTGCCTTCACTAGTGGGAAAATTGGGCAGATGGTTGGTATTGCTGACAGAGTTTGACATTGAGTATCTCACCTCCAAAGTGATCAAAGGGCGAGCAGTAGTAGAGTTTCTGGCAATGCAACATGTTGAGGGGGATCAGTATAAGTTTGAATTTCCAGATGAAGAGATCCAAGCAATAACAGTTCAGAGATGGAAGATGTACTTTGACGGAGCAGTGAAATACAAGGGAGCCGGAATCGGGATCGTGATAGTAACCCCCGAGGGAGAGACTTTGCCTTTGGCCAAGAGGTTGACATTCAGAGTGACTAATAACATGGCCGAGTATGAGGCATGTGCTTTTGGTTTGACGGCATTGATAGCCTTGAAGGCCGGGAGTGTGGAAGTCTACGGAGATTCTATGTTGGTAGTCCAGCAGATGCGAGGAGAATGGGAATTGAAAGAAGAACGGTTGAAACCTTACATTCTTCACCTCAGAAAGTTGGCACAGGTTATCCCCGAGTGTAAGTTTCAGCACTTACCGAGAGAAGAGAATCAGATGGCAGATGCATTGGCTACACTTGCAGCGACTTGGGAAAATCCAGAAAAGTTAGTGATGAGACCGTTGATACTGACAATAGCAAGCCAACTTGTTTATGAGATGGAAAGAATTCTGGAAGTTGAGATTGACGACGGTAAACCTTGGTATTATGACATTCAGTATTGCCGGTAGAAGTGGAAATACAGTCTATGAGGGTATTAACAGAGGCTGAATTACCGGAACAGGATTGGGCCGCACAGAGGTTTGATCAGTTAGCACTATTGGATGAGAAGAGAACGAAGTCTTTGTATCACATGCAGTTGTATCAGAAGAGACTAGCCCGAGCATTCAACAAGAAAGTGTGTCCTACCAAGATCAGAAAGGGTGATTTGGTACTTAAGCAGTCAAGGCCGTCGACGACAGATCCGAGAGGAAAATTCAGACCAAACTGGGAAAGACCTTACATAGTGCAGAAGGTAATGGGAAATGGAGCAGTGAAGCTATCAGACTTGGAAGGAAACGAGTTCACCGAGCCGATCAACGTAGACAGATTGAAGCAATACTTTGCCTAAGGGGGAGAAGACCGAACAGTTACCACGGGAATTAGCAGAAGACCTAACCCAACGGAATAAGAAAATCATTCATGCATACACGTAACATTGCATTCTCTTCGTGTTTGTTTCTGTTTTGTGTTCGCAGGTTCGAAGAAAGGAGAAAGCGGCAGAAATGAGCCAAGCAACGTCAACGCAATTTCAGTTTTTGGGATGAGTCCCAAGGGGCGAGGCCCATATCAGCTTGGGGGCGAGGCCCATATCATGTCATCTCCGGGTATGGAGACACATCATCAGTTCAAGGGCGAGGTCCCTATTGACAGCGGTGTTGGGTCGAGGTGCCCCCGTTGTCAGTTGTAGTTCCGGGTCGAGGTGCCCAGGGTCGAGGTACCCGCTACATCATCAGTTCGAGGGTGAGGTCCCTATAGTCAGCGGTGTTGGGTCGAGGTGCCCAGGGTTGAGGTGCCCCCGTTGTCAGTTGTAGTTCCGGGTCGAGGTGCCCAGGGTCGAGGTACCCACTACATCATCAGTTCGAGGGCGAGGTCCCTATTGACGGCGGTGTTGGGTCGAGGTGCCCCCGTTGTCAGTTGTAGTTCCGGGTCGAGGTGCCCAGGGTCGAGGTACCCGCTACATCATCAGTTCGAGGGCGAGGTCCCTATAGTCAGCGGTGTTGGGTCGAGGTGCCCAGGGTCGAGGTGCCCCCGTTGTCGGTTGCAGTTATCGGGATGCGTCCCAGGATCGAGGTCCGCTGCAGTACCAACTCAGCTCGAGGCAGCAGCCGAGCCAAGTAAGTGAAAATGCATTGCATAACTTTGATAGGATTGTTCAAAGTCACACACTGCACAAGTCCCATCAAAGTGGGGGCGACTGTAGGCATTGCATTTTCGCATGTGAAACCCGATGATGAGTCTCAGTTGGAGGCACTACCTTTTTTAGCTAAGGATATTGCGGGAAACGGAGGTCGGAAGGGGAAATTCAGAATAAGTACGTCATCTAGTTCATTTCACAAGTTCAATGTCTTCGTTAGTGCTGCGTTCGTTACTTCGTTCGAACGTCAGGCAGATTGCGGACGTTCGTGCCGCGTTCGAATGGGCGTTCGAACGAAGTCGGTATTTCTGGTTTTGCTGCTAGCCTCGCACCCCAGCCCAATTAGCCCCCCAAAGCCCATAAAACACATCCCAATTTAATTAAATTAAACATTAAATATTAAATAAAATATTTAAACCATTTACCAATTAAATAAAACATAAAATATAATCATACCTAATAAAGATAAATCAAATATATTAACTTCCTAACTAAACAAATCACATACTAAATTAAAAAGATGTCATGCCTAATTAAAATCAATCATAACAAATTAAAGATATTGACTTCCTAATCTAGCCAAGATTTGTCCCCCATCAATCTTTGACTTTCCTTGCTCAATACCAAATCAAATCCTTGCTCTTAATGCCAAATCCCTTCCTTGTGAGACAAGGTGAAGCCCTAGCCCTTCTCTATATAAACAACCCCTCACCAAGACATGCACTCCTCTAGCTGAGACACTACTCACATGCAAGTCACAGCAAGAAACCTTAAGACATCACACGCCAATCACAAGAAAGATAGCAAATCATTCCCTTCATCCTTACCATCACATCACTGAAAATACAGTAGCCATTCACACCCCCTACAACCACCAAAACAACCTTAATCACCACCGAAAACCAGCCCCATAAACCTCCACACATCACTGAAAATCACACCAAACACAGCAGCCCAAAATCACCTTAAAACAGCGGTAAATTACGTCAAAAACAGTAGCCTAAAACACTAAAAACAAGACCTGAAACAGTAAGCAGAAAATACAGAGGAAACGGCAGCAAAACCACAAGGAAACAACAGCAAAACGGAGTCGAAACAGTAGCTTGAGCGGCAAAACAGCGAAGGAAAAGGCAAACCAGTGAACCAGAAAAGTTGCGGAGCTTTACCCCTTCCGATCTTCATGAAACGCGAGTCCGAGAGACGGCTTAAAAGGTTAGACCTGGAGGTACTTTTCACACTCATCTTTATGTGATTTTTGTTATTTATTTTGATTGTATTTTACTTAATTTTTGAATCTTGTTTGTGTATGATGTGTGTTGTGGGTATTGGATGAATAAAAGAGTGTCGTCTCTCGTGGTATATAGGATGGAAACCCAGACGTAAATTCCATAGCCGAATCCGAATGGACAGTAGTGCGGTCTGTACTTGGGATACAACTCCACGTACCACTTGAGTAAACGGCACCTTCTCTTGTTTCATGTTGCTTTGATTTATTTATTTATTTTTCGTCACTCGAATTCTGCATGTTGCTTATGTATGCATGATTCAATCGAGCGCATGGGCTTAGTAAGTGGAATGAAAGATCCCCTATGGGGAAGGGTTAAAGCCCTTTACCACGATGCTTCGCTGCGCCGGTTGATGTGTGTTCGGTTGAATGCAAGACACGTTCAATCGGGCATACTAGTTTGATATTATTGCTTTCAATTCTATGTATGCATAATTCAATCGAGCGCATGGGCTTAGTAAGTGGAATGAAAGATCCCCTACGGGGAGGGGTTAAAGCCCTTTACCACAATGTTTTGTCGCGCCGGTCGATGTGTGTTCGTTTGAATGCAAGATACGTTCAATCGGGCATGCTAAGTTTGATACTATTGCTTTTAATTCTATGTATGCATGATTCAATCGAGCGCATGGGCTTAGTAAGTGGAATGAAAGATCCCCTACGGGGAGGGGTTAAAGCCCTCTACCATGATGTTTTGCCGTGCCGATTGATGTGTGTTCGGTTGAAAGCAAGATACGTTCAATCGGACATGCTGAGCTTGACATTGTTGTCTTTATTCTTTGTGTTACATGCATCAGGTCTGGCTCCGTTCGAACGCGTTCTCGAACGTGAACCTTCTGTTTACCGTTTGAACGCGTTTTCAAACACTACGCAAACGCACACGCACTTCATTAGTCTCATCATGCATCAGGTCTGGTTCCGTTCGAACGCGTTCTCAAATGCTACACGAACGCGAACCTTCTGTTTACCGTTCGAACGCGTTCTCGAATGCTACGTGAACGCACACGCACTTTCTTAGTCTTATCATGCATCAGGTCTGGTTCCATTCGAACGCGTTATCAAACGCCATACGAACGCGAACCTTCTGTTTACCGTTCGAACGCATTTACGAACGCTACACGAACGCGAACACACTGAACTGAGACATATTCATCACATGCCATGTATAATTGTTTCTTAGGTGATTTTTTTATGAAACCCCATATAGTCATTCTTATCTTTGTGCACATCGTAATGAAAAGCATGTTTATTCCATTGGTTGCGTCATCTGCCTTAGTCTTGATTTAACAAATTACGATTCATATACCTATGTCATGATGACTTCGGAGTATTATTTCTTGTGGTATATCGGATGGAAACCCAGACATAAATTCCGTAGCCGATTTCGAATGGACGGTAGTGCGGTCTGTACTTGGGATACAATTCCACGTATCACTTGGAAAAGTGCTCACATGTATGCTTGTGTGGTTAGTATGTATGCTTGTGTTTTCCGTGAACATGATATGCTAAATGAAGTTGTATGTTCGTTGTTACTTTGAGGTATTTTCAAGCATGCAATCTTAGATGTGAAATGTATGTGTAAGTTTCATTTTGTACATGTGAATTTAGAAGCATGATACTCTTGGAAATAAGTGCTACTTAAGCCTAATTAAATTATTACATAAATCCTTTCATCACAAGTGGCATGAGTAATGGACCATTCCGAACCCAACGATTTGAGGTCTTCCCTTACGAGGGGTGAGTGCGGCCTTAAATCTCATTTTCCCGGTTCACACCGGGTGGCGACTCCATTATTCTCCGGTTTAGTCCCCCGTGGCTACTCCGTACTCCCGACCGGGCCGCGAGCCCGGGACATCATGCGTCGCCCAGATTCCTGTGTTCCCACACTAAGATTTCACCCTAAAGCAATCAATTTCATCATCGGACTTATGTCTAACTATTAAGGACTAAAAACAAACAATTTTTTTTTTTTTTTCACAATGGTCTTTCTATCCTTGCTGTAAAGTTTTCTGTCCCTCGGTTTCATTTTCCCCGATATCCATGTTTGCTAAACTCTTTTTGACAAATCTTTCTTTCTTCTCTAACCCAACAGATATCTATGATGGCTTTTAAGACACATGGTTAACATGATGCGTGTATGCATGAGATGCATGAGATGCGTGGATGTATGGAATATATAAGTAGGCCCATTATCATTTTAAAGCATTCAATCATACTATTACGCGGTGCAAACTTGTCCCAGTTGAAAAGGCCCAACAGGTTTACACTTTTGCGATAACATGGCTAAACAACTTCAAATGATAAAAGGCCTAAACATAAAGTGACCCATCGGCATTTTAGAAGCTTTTGGCCCAATTTCCATAAAGCACGGACTCATCCCAGTTTAAATGGCCCAACAAGCCCATACCTCATGAAAAAAAGTCCAACTGAATCCAAATGACGATGGTCCTAAATGTAAGCATAAAGGAATAGTTTCTATTAGTCATACAACTACAGTTCATGTGCGGGTTTATAGGGGTATAGAAAAAGGCTCTTGCCGGTGAAGGATTACCCACAACTAGGACTCCCCACTCAAGGGTTCAAGCGACCAAGTGAGCGCACATTTTTTATACGCTAAGGTACATACCAACGAGTTATGGTGTGTGACTGACTGTCAAATGGATTTCCTATTGTCGATTCCCCAGAGAGAGGGTGGAGCGAACTCTCTTAAATACCCAAGCCTCTTAGGCTCTTATCGCCTTGGTGACAAGAATAAACAACAAGTCCTCCAAATTAGTCCATCACAGTAAGCTTCGAGTAAATGATTATCTAGGTGCCTTCACGGCTTTTCCTTACAGAAATGTAGTGAATGAAGGAAGACACCAAACCATTACCAAGCTTTAATAATGCCTTTCATTAAACCCCATCAACCCACGGTAGACATGGTTAACTAAAGCATAAATCACAAACATTACAAGACATTATTTTGGGGCCGATTCTCTATCCCCAGTGGAGTCGCCAGACTGTAAGACACAGAAATCGGTGACGCTGTTCCAGGCTCGCGGCCTGGTTGGGAGTATGGAGTAGCCCGCGGGGGACTAAACCGGAGAATAAAGGAGTCACCACCTGGTGTGAATCGGGAAAATGATCTAAGGCCGCACTCACCCCTCGTAAGGGAAGACCTCAAACCATTGGGTTCGGAATGGTCCCTTACTTAGCCACTTGTAATGAAATGATATGTCCAATAACTTAATCGAATCTACGCAACATATATATCCAAGAATAACCTAGATCTAGTTCGCATTCATAAAAATAAATCCTATATCTAAGTTTGCATGCTTCAAAAGTAAGTCATCATAACGGCAAACATACGATATCACACAATAATCTCATGAGCATATTGATTCATCAAACACAAACGAATAAATAACAATCTAAACATAAACGTATATTAAACTCCTAATGTGAAAGCAAATAACTAAATCATACATAAATAAATAACATAATCCTACTTAAAAATAAATAACATACTAGACTAAATCATGCTCAAAAATAAATAACCTACTAGACTAAATCATGCTCGAACACAAGGTTGGATGAGACGAAATATGTGTGTCTCTCAAGTGGTACGTGGAGTTGTATCCCGAGTGCAGACCGCAATACAATCCATTCGGATTCGGCTATGGAATTTACGTCCGGGTTTCCATCCGATATACCGCAAGAGAGAACACATATTCCGTTCATCCGGAAATCACATCATGCACCAATCCACAATACTTATGCGAAATAAAGTAATAAAAAAATAAAAATAATAAAAGAGAATAAATAAAAAGGTGCCCTCAGATCTAACCTCTTAATGCGAAAGCAAATAACTAAATCATGCATAAAGAAATAAAAAATCCTACTTAAAATAAAAACATACTAGACTAAATCATGCTTAAAAATAAATAACCTACTAGACTAAATCATGCTCGAACACAAGGTTGGATGAGACGAAATATGTTGTCTCTCAAGTGGTACATGGAGTTGTATCCCGAGTGCAGACCGTAATACCGTCCATTCGGATTCGGCTACGGAATTTATGTCCGGGTTTCCATTCGAGATACCGCAAGAGAGAACACATATTCCGTTCATCCGGAAATCACATCATGCACCAATCCACAATACTTATGCGAAATAAAGTAATAAAAAAAATAAAAAGAATAAAAGAGAATAATTAAAAAGGTGTCCTCAGGTCTAACCTCTTTAGTCGTCTCTCGAAAGTGCGGTATGCGATTGATGCTCCGCAACTCCTCCGGTTCACTGGTTCAACGTTTTCCTTCTCTGTTTCGCTGTTTGGGCTGTTGTTTTTACTCCGTTTTATGGTTGTTTCTGGTCGTTGGGTTTAGTTACTGTTTGCGATATTCGGGGATTGTTTTGGGTCTGTTTTGTGCGGTTTTTGGGACTGTTTTTGTTTGGTTTGGAGGGGTGCTGGATGAATATTATTAGGCGTGAATGAAGGCTTGTTGGATGGGTGTATTCAGGCGTGAATGGCTTGCTGTTTGAGTGTTATTAGGCGTGAGGAATGGCTTGCTGGATTCGGCTTATGGGTTGCTTTGCTTTCCATTCGGTTAAGGGCTTGTTTTGGTCTTAGGGGGTGCACGCTGGTTGGTTGATTTCACGTCCAAGATGCATGTTTTGGTCTTCACGAACTGGTGGCTTTGCTTCACGTGTTTTAGCCCCTTTTTGTTGTTTGCGTGAGTGGCTATGAAAGGAGTCGTTGCATGGGTGGTCTACGTGGGTTCTTTGAGTGGATAGAGAGAGGTAAGGCGTGAATGGGGTCTGAGTGTGTTTGAGTCGGTTGAGGGCTTCACGTGGAGAGTGAGTTGTTTGAAGGTGTGGTGGGCAGGTTTGTTGCTTTGTGAGTTGGCTACGTGGGGGGCTGTGAAGTTTATTGTGTGTATGGCTTATGACCTGTGTGTGAGTGTGTGTCGGTGAGGCCTGGCCGAGAAGGGTGCTAAGTTTGTGAGTGTGAGAGGGTTGTTGGCTACGTGAGGGCTGTGAGCAGTTTAGGGTTTCTTTGTTATTGTTTGTGCTTGAGAGAGGTCAATGGTCGTGAGTGAGCTAGGTTATTTTCTTTTTATTTTCGTGAGAATGAGCTAGGGTTGAAAATGTTGGGTTAAGACTTCTTTTTATAGGCAAAGGGTGGGGTTTACCTTGTGAGAATAGGGAAATGATTTGTGTATTTATGGGGATATCTTTTAATTAGGAATGTCTTTTAATTTGATTTCATTTCTTCTCTTTAGATTAGGGATATGATTTGATTTTATTTGCATTGATCTTTTTTAATTAGGGAAGGTAATTTAATCGAATTAGGAAAGCGTTTGATGAGATTTGATTTGATTTGTTTTATTTAGGCATGTGATTTAATTTAATTAGGAATGTGATTTATGAGATTTGATTTTATTTATTTAATTTAAGAATGAGATATGTTTTGATTTAATTGGATTTGATTTAATTTAATTTTTGACATGTGTTTTAAATGTTTTAATTATTATTGGATGTGATTTAATGGGCTTGGGCTAGGTGGGCGTATGGCTTTGGTTTTGGGTTAGGGATGTGTTTTAAAACTGAGGTCCAACAAGTAAACCCGAAGCTAAACAAGTGAATTAAATCCAATAAGATGTCAATTCCTGACTCTTCCCTTCCGACGTCTGTTTCCCGCGACGTCCACAATTTAAAGAGGTAGTGTCTCCATGTGAGACTCATCATCGGGACTTACATGCAAAAATACAGTGCCTACAATCGGCTTCTAATAGCCCAAACTTCCAAGTATGGCATTCGTCATATGCTTGTAAAAATAGGATATCGTGATCTCAACCGAGCTCATCAGGTCAGCTTACCAGGTTGGATGGTGTTTGCTCAAATATCTCTTCAACTAGGTCACTTCGACAAGTTCGGACTACCTCGGGTCGGCCTCCACAAATGCTCAAATGTCATCGAATCAATGGAGCGATCGAGGGTGGTAACTCATAGTACATGCGGAAATTTTGCACAATGATCGAGAGTTCTTGCCATGTACTTACAATTGAAAAATCCGAAAAATTGAACCGAACGTATAATTTTTTATTTTAAAAATAATTGTATGATTTTTCACTAAAAATATAATTGAACCGAATTCATTCAGAATTTTTACCTAAAAATTGAATTGGACTGATTTAACTGAATAATTTGATTTTATTATTATTTTTTAAAAGTTTAATCATATTTTTATTATTTTATATATTTTTTATATATTGCATTATTAATTTGTTTGGGTCGGTTGGTAAATCCGCAAGATTAGTACATGTTGGTAAGTCGACGAGATCGCGGAGAATCTCTCCCTCCTATTTAAGATACATTTAAGATAGAATTAAAACCCTATAAATTATGGATAATTATGAAAATGTAATTCTGTGATTGTCTCCCCCAAAGGTTACATTATTTTACTATTGTAACGCCTCCCCAACAATATAAATAGGGAGAATTCACTATAACAGACATCTAAAAAAATAGAGAACCAAAACTCTGTCAAAATCAAGACAGAATTGTAAGTTTTTGAGAATTCACAAACATCATAAATAAAATTGACTCTTGGACGTAGGCCTTAGTTTAACCAAACCACGTTAAAAACAGTGTTCATTTTTGTAGGCACTGCATTTTTGCATAAAAGTCCCGATGATGCGTCTCACATGGAGACACTACCTCTTTAAGTTGTGGAAGTCGCGGGAAACGGACGTCGGAAGGGAAAAGTCAGAAATTGATATCTTGTTGGACTAAATTCGTTTGCTTAGCTGTGGGTTCGCTCGTTGGACCTCTATTTTAAAATTCATCCTCAGCCCAAACCCCCGCGAGCCACACACCACCAAGCCACACACCAAGCCCACCAAAAAGAACCAAACCCACGCCCAAATAGACTAAACCCCACGCCCAAAGCTTCCAAAATAACAAAATCACACATTAAACACATGCTAAAATCAAGACAAATCACCTTCCCAAATTAAAGAAATCAAATCAAATCAAATTAAATCATATTCCTAATTAAAAGAGATCAAATCAAATCAAACCAAATCACATCCCTAATTAAATAGATTTTTCCTTATAACACACTAATTAAAATATCCCCCCATAATTACATAATATTCTTTCCATATTCACATAAGGTAAACCCTAACCCTTGCCTATAAAAAGAAGCATAAACCAACCCTTCACACCCTAGCTCATTCATGAAACAACTCAAAACAAATAACCAAAAACCTAGATCTCTCGGCTCATCTTCCCCTTTCTCTAACCTTTCTCCTTTCGGCAATAAACCCTAGAGTATCCCTCTGCTCCACTCACGCGACCACTCTCTCTCCAACCTCTCTGGTTCACGACCACAAACACAAACAAAACCTAGCTCACATCATCTCTCATCCTTGACGCAACACAAAAAACATAATCCTCACTTTTCCTTCTCCCAAACTCAGCACACCATGAAGCCACCAAATAAAAGACGATAATGCAAACCGACAACACAACCCATCTCACACTGACCAAACGCACGAATTTAAACACACACACCACTCGGCAGTTACACTCACACACAGCCACGTGAAAATAAAGGCACAAAAAGACACAGCACACACCCCCCCTTTTATGTAACACACATGCACAGCCTCTCTCTTCTCTCATTCACAGCCAAGACACGCACAAATCGAACCCACCACAAAACTGCCCAGCTTCACGCACTAAACCCTACATAGCCGAGAACAAATAATCACAATCCAGCAGCCCTAAACCCATGCCAAACAGCAACCAATACAGCCCTGGACTGCACCCTGAAACTGTCGCAAACCAGCCCCTAACATGCACCTAAACTACCAAAAAACACCCCTGAACTGCACCCTGAAACTACCGAAACTGCACAACCTGAAACCACCAAAACTGCACTGTCTTGACCACTGAAAATAGTCCCTAAAATCTGCCCATTTACCACCGAAATTCTGCCCTGAAACATAGCCCAAATACCGCCAAAAACAGTGAGCAAACAACAGTCCAAAACAGCGAGGCAACGAAGGAAAACAATGAACCAGTAAATCGGAAAATTTGTGGAGCATAAACCCTTCCGAAAACCGCGTAACGCATTTCCAAGAGACGAATTAAGAGGTTAGACCTGAGGGCACCCTTTTATATTTATCTCCGCTTATTTTCTGTTATTTTTTAATATTCCTTCGCATGAGTATTGTTGGTTAATGTATGCTATAGCCATGTGATGAATGAAATATGTGTTATCTCTTGTGGTATATCAGATGGAAACCCGGACTTAAATTCCGTAGCCGAATCCGAATGGACGGTAGTGCGGTCTGCACTCGGGATACAATGTCACATTCCGTTTGAGAAACGCACATATTTCGTGTCATCCAATCTTATGTTTATTTGTTGTTTATTAGAAATAGTATGTTACTTTAATGCATGATTTAATTGATTATTTCCAAGCATGATTAGTTATTTCTTTCGTATTAGGAATTTAATCTATGTTTACGTTTAGATTGTTATTTATTTATATTTTTGCGTTCGTTAATTCAATAAGTTCATGAGATTGTGTGTTTGCCGTTATGACGATTTACTTTTATGCATGCAAACTTAGATATAGGTTTTATTTTCATGTACGTAAACTTAAAACATAGGGTACTCTTGGGAACGTATGTTGCGTAGACTTGGTTAGATTATTGCACAAATCCATTCATTACAAGTGGCATAAGTAAGAGACCATTCTGAACCCAACGGTTTGAGGTCTTCCCTTGCGAGGGGTGAGTGCAGCCTTAAATCTTTTTCCCAGTTCACACTGGGTGACGACTCCATTTTATTTCTCCGGTTTAGTTCCCCCGTTGGCTACTCCGTACTCCCGACTGGGCCGCGATTTTGGAACAACATCATCAAATTATGTGTCCTAAAGTCTAGCGGCTCCACTGGGGATAGAGAATCGGCCCCGAAATAATGTCTTGTAATGTTTGTGATTTATGCTTTAGTTAACCGTGTCTACCGTGGGTTGAAGGGGTTAAATCAAAGGCATTATTAGAGCTTGGTAATGGTTTGGTGTCTTCCTTCATTCACTACCTTTCTATAAGGAAAAGCCGTGAAGGCACCTAGATAATCATTTACTCGAAGCTTACTGTGATGGACTAATTTAGAGGACTTGTTGTTTATTCCTGTCACCAGGGCGATAAGAGCCTAAGAGGCTTGGGTATTTAAGAGAGTTCGCTACACCCTCCCTCTGGGGAATCTACAATGAGAAATCCATTTGACAGTCAGTCACGCACCATAACATGTTGGCACGTACCTTAGCGTATAAAAAAGGTGCGCTCAATTGGTCGCTTGAACCCTTGAGTGGGGAGTCCTAGTTGTGGGCAATCCTTCACCGACGAGAGCCTTTGTCTATACCCTTATAAACCCGCACATGAACTGCAGTTGTAGGACTAATAAAAACTATCCCTTTATGCTTGCGTTTAGGACCGTCGTCATTTGGATTCAGTTGGATATTTTGTCATGAGGTATGAGGTTGTTGGGCCATTTAAAATGGGATGAGTCTGTGCTTTATGGTAATTGGGCCAAAAGCTTCTAAAATGTCGATGGGCCATTTTATGTTTAGGCCCCTTATCATTTGAAGTTGTTTAGCCATGTTATCGCAAAAGTGTAAACCTGTTGGGCATTTTCAACTGGGACAAATTTGCACCTCGCAATAGTATGATGGAATGCTTGAAAATTATAATTGGCCGACTTATATATTCCATATATCGCACGCATCTCATGCATCTCATGCATACATGCATCATGTTAACCCTTGTGTCTTAAAAGACATCATAGATATTTGTTGGGTGATTACGCCCAAAAATAACTTGCGGCTATCGCAGTATAGCTGGGGTGTCGATTCCTCAGAGAGATGGATACAGGGACTAATCTACTCAACAAAAACGTTAACGGTAACTAAATTAGAGAAAAGATTAAATATTAAATTGCGATGTAAATTAAATAATACAAAAAATTAAGAGATTTTATAAATGGAGAGAAATAGCAAAGCTTCAGGGTCCCCTCTTGTGCCTATTACTTCTATTCCGTTATTGATTCGTTTTATTACACAATTAAGGATTTCACGTCCCAAACCCACAATCGGAGGATATTCAATTCTACTCAAATTAAAGTTCTAAGGTAATTATTATTCTATCTTCTCTACGTTCAAGCTCACAAGGTTATCGTTACAACCTATCCAACGACGATAATATACCCTCGGGCAATACTGCAGCAAAGGATGAACTCGCAAAACAACTTTAATCTATCACAACCAATTTTACCAACAACACATAGAAAAAGCGTGACTGAATCTATATGCCATTTAATAAAATAAGTTTTCAATTTAAAATACTCAAAATAATAAAGAGAAATATAAGATAATAATTATATTAAATGATTAAAATCATCCACAAATCAAATAACACAATAGAAATATAGGGTACAAGAGTTTGCCCTTAGCTTTGCTTGGGGAGTTAGTTCCGCATGCCGAATGACGAAATAATAGAGATGAGTCCGAGAAATATTATGTAATTCACTCCCTGGTTGCTTCTGGTTCACGAACTGCTCTCGGCAAAATAGTCTTCTGCTTCCTGGACTGCGCCACTCTCCTTTCGGTGCACTCATTCTCTTTCTCGACTGTGTTGCCTTCTTTCACGCACATGCTGCTTCTTTTTCTCTTTTTTTTTGGTTCTCTCCTCTCGGTGCACTCGGCAGCCTCCTCTGCTCCTCTTTGGCTCGGCAGTTGCAGTCTCCTCGGTGCCTCGGTAGTTTGGTCTTTGCACAGCAGCTCAGCCCCTTTGAGGTAGATCACGGAAGCTCACTCCTTGTTCTTCTTTCTCGACAAATTGTGGAGTGTTCACTACAACAAAGCTGGCTTTTAGTGGTGAAAATTTAGTGGCGAAATTTATTTCGCCACTAAAAATTCAGTTTTAGTGGCGTAATATAATTTCGCCACTAAAAATGTTTTTAGTGGCGAAATATTATTTCGCCACTAAAATTTTACTTTTAGTGGCGAAATCAGTGGCGAAAATATATTTCGCCACTGAAAGTGAGTTTTTTAGTGGCAAAAAAATAATTTCGCCACAGAAGAAGCTTTTAGTGGCGAAAAATAAAGCTTTTAGGGGCGAAATATTTTCCCCACTAAAGAAGAAAAATTTTGGCGCCCACTATTGCCTCGCGTTCTTCTAATCTACAGCATCCCAAAATAATTTTTATTTACAAAAATAACAATATCAAACAAACCACCAAAATCCCTAAATCCTTCTTCTTCGATTTGCCCCCTCATTTTCTTCTTCAACTCTTCCATCAATTTAATTAACTCATACACATGCATTTGTTTTTTGCCAATTTCGTTCATGAAAACCTAGCTTTCAGATTGCCCAAGTCAATTAACCTCTCAGCACTTCTTTACGCAAGAAAGAAAACAAATTTGCTCCTTTAGCTGAAATTGAAGGGAGAAGAATCTGAAGCAATCTTTCAACCTCGTCAAGTAGTAAGAAAATTTCCTAACTCACTTTAACTCAATATCATGTTTTGTAATAATTTTTACATGCAAAAGATGGTAATTAATTTGTGTGTTGCTAGGTGATGAGAAGATTGTTTATGACCATGGTGGTTAATGTATTTTCATAAACCCTAAGTTGATCTAAATGTTGATTTTCAAATTAATTGAGTGGTTAAATTAATTAACGGTAAGTATGGTAGTGAAATTGAGTGATGCATGTGTGAATGCACTAGAAAAGGTATTTAGGGAAGATGATGGTTTCGGCAGTGATAAGGGGCTGATTTTTGGCTGTGTATTGAGCATGAAAATTGTGAAATTGAAGTGTAATTAGGCATGCCTATAGTGGATGGGTGTAATTGATTTGTAAGGCAGTGAATTAGTTATAATAAGAGGTGTTTTTTAGTTGTTGAGAATCCTGGATAGATGATAGTATTTTACTTATAAAATGAGTTCAAGATCTCCGATTAACGAATCGTAAATCGGAGAATTTTCTGATTGGTTTCTGGGTCAAGGAGAAGATACAATAACAAACTGTATTAAAGCAAGATCTTGCCCATTATAAAACCAACTTTATTTGGGGTTAATTTTACACCTGTTGGTGGTTTGTTCTTTGAGTCTTATAAACCGTCCAACATTAATTCGGTGATTCATTTAGTATCTTTTACTCCTTTGTGTGTGTAGCTTTAATGGTTCTTAAATGTGCTTTTCAATGTTTATACATCACCATACCAACAACTTGCATTTTGAATTAGTAATCATTTCCCATTTAAATAATAACAAAATACCTTCCCAGTAAGTTTCTTTAAACTGGAAATTCAGTAAATTGTACAAATTTTCCCAATTCACTTGATGAGATGAGACAACAAAAATCAATAAGATTGAGACATGTTGTTTCTTGATGCTTTGAAGAAAAGAAAATGAACAAAAAAAAAGCACTACATTGACTGAAATTAGTCTTAATAGGAATCACAATTTAGTGCTTGATTTGACAGCATTATGACTTAATAATCACCAGAGAAACACAAGAGGCACATGATTTGTTGTGGCAAGGATAATGCATACAACTAATATTTTAACTTGCTAGAAAAAATCATCAGAGACTTAATCCTTTCTTGATTTTTCTTTCAGAGCTAGCACATTCTCTGGATCTATAGTTGGAAAAGTATTGTCAGTTGAGAATGTATGCCTTGTTATATGCATTATTTTGGTTTTTATTTTCATATTGTTATAATCCATATATGATATTGCATGTTTATTTGGTTAATTCAAATTAGGATATTACAAAGGAAGCCAAATAAGGTGTTTCGCAATGAATAGAGAGTGGATTAATCATAAAAGTTTAAAAGATAGGCGAACTCCAGAATATAAAAATGGTATCAATGAGTTTCTTAACTTTGCATTTGAAAGGGTAGGAAGCAATAGAAAAATAAGATGTCCATGCTACAACTGTTTGAATTGTAATTTCCATGATAGAGATGTGGTTTTCACTCATTTGATTGTTTATGGGATATTAAAAGACTATAAAATTTGGTCTTTGCATGGAGAAGATACTGAAGATAATGAAGTAAATGGAGATTCTGATGGGAACGATGATTTTGATGGATTTGATGAGACTGTTCCTTTAATCCATGATATAACAAACGTAAGATCTATTAATTTCAATGAAGGTGTGGCTGAAGTGGGTTGTGATAGTAAGGAAAATGACCATGTACATGAAAAGTTTACTAGATTGGTGGAAGATGCCGAGCAAGAGTTATTTCCTGGTTGTAAAAGTTTCTCAAATTTGGAATTTATTGTTCATATTCTCCATTTAAAATGCATCAATGGTTGGAGTGATAAATCTCTAACTATGTTGCTTGGCCTTTTGCGAAAAGCCTTCCTTCATGATGAAAAATTTCCAAAAAATTCCTATGAAGCAAAAAAGTACACACCATGATTTAGGTTTAAATTATACTAAGATTGATGTTTGTAAGAATGATTGCATTCTTTATCGAAAACAATATGCGAATCTTCAGAGTTGCCCGGTCTGTGGATGCTCAAGATGGAGAAATGGTGGTTGTGAAGTTGAAAATGATAATCTTAGTGCTTGTTCAAGTAAGGGAAGAAAAATTCCACAAAAAATCTTGCGTCATTTTCCATTAATACCAAGACTTTAAGGGTGGATGTGTTGGAAAGCTTAGAACACAAAATTGCAAAAACCCTTTGCAAGCTTGAGCGAATATTCCCTCTATCTTTTTTTGATATTATGGTGCACTTGTGTATACATTTACCAAGTGAAGCAATGGTAGCTGGGCCTGTACAATATAGATGGATGTTTCCTTTTGAAAGGTATAAGCATATCTACTTTGATCTATGTATTTTCTTTATATTCCATATATATTCAGGATGAGTTGTAAAACTTTATGTTTATTTTTAAAATAGGGAAATGCGAAAATTTAAAGGTTATGTGCGTAATAAAGCTCGTCCGGAAGGATCAATAGCTGAGGGTTATATAGCAGATGAGTGTATGACTTTTTGCTCTAGATATTTGGGTAGGGCGGAAACAAGATTCTCACGTAGAGATAGAAACTATGATGGTGGTGAAGCACAACAATCAGAGTTATCGATCTTCACGAAGACTGGAAAGCCCTTAAGTAAAAAGGTCATTAAGGAATTGAGTTTTCAAGACTGGAAAAGAGCTCATTTATATATTTTAAGGAATTGTGAGGAGGTCCAGCCTTACATAGAGTAAGTATTTTTAACAACTTAAAAATATTAATTTTTGTTAGTGCATTAGACATTGTATTGATAGTATTTATTTATTTTAAATGAATAGCGAGTATGAATGTGATAATCATGAAGAAGAAGTTGAATTTATAAAGTGGTTTGATAATAAGGTAAGTATACAATGAATATTATCAATTATTAATGACATGATAAAGAGATTGCTCTTACATTAACCTAATATGTTACCGTTTTGTGTAATAGATTACAGATTTATGGGCCAATGGTGATGAGAGAGTAAACAAAGAACTTTTATCTTTGGCGCAAGGTCCAATTAAGAGGATTTCTTCTTATAAAGGTTACATTGTTAATGGCTTTAGATTCCATACAAAGGAGCATGCTGACAAACGTAAAACCCAAAATAGTGGAGTGGTTGTGAAGGGGGATGTCAATAGTGGAGAGAAAGACTATCTTGGATTAGTAAGAGACATTGTTGAATTAGAATGTCCCGGTCCTAATAAAATTATACTTTTTCAATGTGATTGGTATGATGTATATGATGAGAAAAAAGGTATAAAGAATGAGCTGAATGGGGTTATCACAATTAATATCACACGTTTTTTACAAACTGATGAGCCATTTGTGTTGGCTAGCCAAGTTGAGCAAGTGTATTATTTGCCAGATCAACTGGACTCTAATTGGCGAATAGTAGTTAAAACAATTCCTCGCAACTACTATGATATGGCTTTTGATAAAAAAAATGGTGATGATAATGAACTATATTGGGATGTTGGAGAGCCTAGTTTAGTAGATGATTCCCATTATAGTGTGGTATGCAGATGATGGGGAGATGTCATTAGTAAGGGTTGATATAGATCCAAAAACTGTGGATAGAAATGATGTGAACAAACTTAGTGGTTGTTGGTCTAAAAAAGAAGAAGATGATGATGATGATGATGACGACGTGGACTCCATAAGTTATAATTCTAGTGAATGAACGTTTTTATATGGTAAATATTTTTATATGAATATTTATAATATATAGTATTATGTTATTTATTATGATTTTGTTGTTTCTATACAAATGTCAAATGTTAGTCCTTATGTTTGCTTGTACTTTGCATAGATTCAATGGCAACTCAAGTGGAATCCTCACATGTGGAAGGATCTCATTCGAAACAATCTGAAATAGAAGTTGGTATGTTAGTGTTGTTTAAATTTATGTAGTTGAAATATATACATTGTATTTACTACATAGTTTGTTTTTAGGTAAAGCAAACATACGGGGAAAGACTCGTGGTGTAAAATGGAAACGTAAAAGAGATGACAAATCTGAACCAGTGGTTGTGGATATACCTGAATGTCTTCTGAGGGTAGTTGGTGATAATGCCCAATAATTCATAACGGAGACAAGTTATATAGTGAAGCAATATTGTCCACTTAATGTCAATAAATGGTCTGATATAAATTTAAGCATCAGGAAAAAGCTCATGGACAAAGTGAAGGTTAAATACACTTGACTTTTAAGTATTTTTGTGTAAGCAAATGATTGTATAAATATTTATTGTTTAACATTTGTAATTGTTTATATGTGATGTGATATAGGAAATGTTTGTGCTTCCTAAGAGTGCTAATGTAGAGCGTGCTGTTTGGAGGGTTTTGATGAAGAGGTATCGAAGTTGGCGATTTGTATTAAGGAGAGATTATTACCTGAAATACAAAACTGACAGTGAGTGTTTAAGTCATTGTCCCCCTGGAGTTGATTATAATGAGTGGAAATGGTTGGTGGAGCAATATTGGGGAACACAAAAATTTAGAGTAAGTTGTTTGTCCTGTATTATTGGTTTATGCGGAGGCTGGGAACACAAAAATTGCAGAACCCAGAATTCTGGTTTTCTGCTGTAGCAGAAACCCAGAAATTGGGTTTCTGCTGCTGCAGAAGCCCCAAAACTGGGCTCTGCTGCAGCAGAATCCCAATTTCGGGGTTTTTTGCTGAATTCGTTGCTTCAAATGAGTTAATATATTAATATAAAATAAACATTGCTTCTGTATTTCTGAGAATTGAATTATTATTTTCCTCACATTTTGTTTTTATTGCTGCAGCGTATTAGTGAAGTTAATTCTTCCAATCGGAAAAAACAAAAGATGCTTGCTTGCGTGGGTACCAAGTCTATTGCAAGAATTGCCCACGAAATGGTAAAATTTTATTATCAGTTGGTGTGTTATTTTATTTCTTTCTATTTATAGTTTTTTATTGTATTTTACATTGTCTTATCTAACTCATAGAGAAGCACGACGAGTACCGTAGAAAACATTGCAGAACCAACAGAGTATCTTAGACTTTTTGTCAAAGAAAGAAAGAAAAAGGATGGCAGTTGGGTAGATAAAGAGGCTGAAGAAGCTTATCAAAAGTTGTGGGAATTACATGAAACACAATTGCAATGCAATGAAGTTGACACACTTACAACCCAAGAGGCTTTCACAATTGTTCTTGGGCATAGATCGGGATACCAAAGAGGTATGGGAGAAGGCCCTCTCCCTTTCAAAAGTGTAAATCATGGAGGGCAACAAAATCATCATAGTGTGATGAATGAAGAGATAACTACTCAAATTCAATCTGAGGTTGAGGAGAAAATGACTAACTTTTGTATAAAAAAAGAGGCTGAACTTCGAGTTACACTTAGTGCAGAGATAGAGGCCAAGTTGCGTGAGGAGCTACGCATTGAAATGAAGAAAGAGTTGCAACAGTTGGTGAAAGAAGAGTTAGCCTCTTCGCGGGAGAGTCATCATCCACCAGTAAGTAATAGATATTTATACAAAGCTATTTTTATATTCTTATGTTTTGATACCAATCATATTTATTGATACCATTTTGTTTATACAATACGCAAAGTTGCATATAATTAAGAACGACCCTTTAAATTACTTTATAATTAAATCAAACAAGGTCTTAGATGCAGCTGCAACTATGGTTTAGCTAACCCAAATTTGCTATTTCTATATTCTTGTGTTTTGATATATTTGCTTAATAAATTTACAGTCTGGTTCATCTTGTTCAAAGCCTATTAATGAGAAGAAATCAATCCCAAATGATGTTGGTCCAACTCAATGTGATATTGTAAGTTATGTTTTGATTAACAAAATGACGAAAAAAGATTTAAAACATATTTGATTGTCATATTTATTGGTCATATTTGTAGGAGTTGTACACTTGCAAGATATGTAATATTACGGTGAATGGCGCACAAGAATATATGTCTCATATGCATGGAGAGCGACGTGAGTAACATGCACTTGTTTATTAATTAAATATATTTGTGATACCTATAACACTATTATTACGGAATTTACATTTATATTATACAGATCAAAAGACTTTGAATGGAGCAGTTGGAGGATCAACTCCAACAACAACTTTGCAGAGAAAAGTGAGTTGATACCAAATTTTTAAGATTGCAAAGTAAAATAGTTTGGTTGTTAATTTTTTTTTTTAACTTAACCTCAGGATGGTGAAGATCGGAAGAAAAGACTGAAATCACAACGAATCGGTTTCAAATGATATATTTCGATATCAGTTCTGTGACTTTTGTTTCATATATATTTCATAAATATCAGGTAATTTGAAACACTGTTTCAAAAAATCAACTCAAGTTGACTTTCATTTTATTCTTGAATTTTTCTCAATTCTTTAGTTTTAATATTTTTTTACATATATATGGTTTTTATTTATCTATTGATAAGTCAATTAATATATACTGATATAATTATTTTCAAATGCAGGTAACTATTTATTTGGTTCAAAAAGTAGCGGACAAATGAAAAGCTAGTTCAGTCGATGAATGGTTTCGTTTCACCATATGTTTAGAGTCTTTTTTGTAGTTAAATTTAGATGTGAGACGAAACCAATAACTTTTGATTTTTAAATTATAATTAGTTGGTCATTTGTCTGTTTCAATGTAAGAACATAATATATTTTTTTGCTTGTAAATACAAATATTCTATTTGTATATATTAATGTATTAAAATTTATATGTTAAATCATTTTACAATACAAAATATCGTATGGTGTAAACAAATTTTGAAATATAATTTTAACATTTACCTAATTTCGTAATTGAAAATAATTATTTTTGGAGGCAAAATGAATTTCCCAACTGAAAGTGACTTTTAGTGGCGAAATTTTCGCCACTAAAAGTCATACTTTCGCCACTAAATGGCGAAATCTAATTTCGCCACTAAATTAGATTTCGCCACTAATTGTTTTAGTGGCGAAATTTGAGCTTTTAGTGGCGAAATTTTCGCCACTAAAAGCCAGTTTTGGTTGTAATGGTTGCTTCTCTCCTTGTGCCCCCCTTCTGTTCCGTGGCTTAGGGTATATTTATTTTTTTTTGTATGCGCTCCCATGCACTGTTTCTTCTTTTATGGACTCCACGAGCAGCTTGTGGTTGGCTTTTGTGTGATGCTTTGTTATCTTCTTCTTTTTTCGGTACACTGCCCCCATGCATGCCCTTATCTTTTGCTTCTTTTTTCTGCATGGGTGTTTTTCCATTGTTTATTCTCTTTTTATTTTCTCTCTCTGTGTTTAGTTTTGTCATCATGCCCATATATGTATTACACAATAAGTAGCCTTTAATTTCTTTCTATTTTAATCAAGTCCACAATCAGCTTTAATCGTGCAACCCATGCTCTTTATATTCTTCAGTTATGCGCCGACAAATTTTATGAGACCTTTTGGCCCATAATTTTCACCCTGCAAAATTAATAAGAGATCGGTAAAATAATTTAATAATTAAATATTTACTAAAATAATATTTACGATAAAATTATAATAAAAATTACTATATAAATCCGAATATTGAAAACTTGTAAATTAATGTAATGATAAATATTATATGATAAAATATAAAATATATATTAAATACTGAACAATAAACTCGAATAAGTGATGGTCAAAGTACATTTTCATGCACTTATCACAAACCCCCAACCAGCTTATTGCTAGTCCCTAGCAATCCAAGCGTAAAATAAAACTAAACGAAATGAATACACTACATCTAAGCCACTTTCGTAGGGATCACGATTGCATTTAACGTATGCAACAAGCCTTTAAACCCCTAGTGTCCCTAGTGGACGAGTTATAGTCTCGTGAGGGCTTACAGCGACGACACCCACAAACGTCATACAACAACATATAATCAAACAAAAATAAAAATTAAATAGTCCAAATAGTTTCACATAATTTTTGTCCTCAAAGAATGCTTAGTAATGAAACCATAAACCTTCAAAGTACTCAACGTAACTCAAATCTAAGTCTTTGAATAAATTATCTAAATTAGACTCATGGTGTGTGTGTGCTAAGGTCCATTCACAGGTTAGATCCCATGTAAGCCAACTCAATGATTTCGTTTAAAAATCGGGATCGATGGGTCAAACCAACCTAGATATCTCAATTAAGCTCTGTATTGCTTTTATGTGCTCAATATGGTATGATTTCTCTTTTTTTTCTTCTTTGTTCTCTTTTTCATTTTTTTTTTTTCTTTTTGAATTTTGCTTTTCTAGCTCCTTTTTTTTTTCAACACACACCTACCATTTAAGGTAACATTTCTCCTCATGGTGGTCCTAATACTCGCCCATGGGTAGCTTCACACTTATCGGTTATAGGCGGTTCATTTTCTTTCTTTAGAGACTTTTCTTTATTTTCAACCATACCACATGTCATAACACAAGCAAATTAGGATAGATATCTAAGCAAACAGTCATTCACCGACATGCAATTTCTTCAACTAGTCACATTGCTAACTACTCAGGCTTTCACTGCTAAAAACCATAATTAAGTGCTTACGAGTCTAACGTAGATAAACTATTCAAATCATCAGATAAAAGTGCATTAAAGGACTTATCGTTTCTAAGATTTCATCCTAACACAAACAATATCATCATTGGACATATGTTTAACTATCAAGGACTAAAAGAAAACAACAACAAAACACTTTTTTTTTAATATAAGATAAAAAAACAACAAGAATAAGACATACACATCCAGGTGAAGCACATGATAATACCACCACCCCAACCTAAATAAAACATTGTCCCCAATGTAACAACAGAGAAGGCAAAACAAGGAAGGAGTTCACCTGATTAGAAATGTTGTGAACCTGGATGAAATATTGACTTATCCTGCAAAATAAATAAAAACGAAACAAAACAAAAGGAAAAAGAGCAAAAGATTAAAAATAACGAGGAAATAAATAAAAACATAAATAAATGAAGTACAATAATGGGAAAAAGAAAACTCAATCCGCATAGGTAGGGTCAGCAAGAGGTGTATCCCTGCTGCGGGAATCATCAGATTCTCTATGAACGGTTTCAGCCTCTGTCCATTTTCTTTAAACACTCTGCCGTCCGTCCTTGGATCTTCTACTTCGACAGCTCCATGGGGAAAAACTTGTTTTACAATGAAAGGTCCGGTCCACCTGGATCGCAGCTTGCCTGGATGAAGATGAAGTCTGGAATCATAAAGATAGACCTTTTGGTTAGGCTCAAAATTTTCCTCATTATCTGCTTGTCATGGGCAGCTTTCATCTTGGCTTTGTAGAGGCGGGAATTGTCATAAGCATCATTTCGTAGTTCTTCGAGCTCCGTTATCTGAATTTTCCGTTGTGTACCTGCAACACTCAGATCAAAGTTAAGATTTTTAATAGCCTAGTAGGCTTTATGTTCTAACTCAACAGGTAAATGACAAGCCTTTCCAAATACAAGCCTATAGGGAGACATTCCAAGAAGGGATTTGTAAGCAGTACGATAAGCCCAAAGTGCATCTGGAAGTCGTAAAGACCAATCCTTGCGGTCAGGGTTTACCGTTTTCTCTAATATATGTTTGATCTCTCTATTTGCCAATTCAGCTGCCCATTTGTCTGTGGGTGATAGGCAGTAGAAATCTTATGGACCACACCATATTTACGCATCAAGGCTTCAAAAGATCGATTGCAAAAATGTGTCCCTTGATCGCTGATGATGACACGTGGAGTACCGAAACGTGACAGTACATGTTCCTTTAAGAATTTAACCACAGTAGCATTGTCATTTGCTCGGCACGCTACTGCTTCGACCCATTTAGACACATAATCAACTGCGAGAAGAATGTAGAGGTATCCAAACGAGGGTGGAAAGGGTCCCATAATCAATACCCCAACAATCAAAGACTTCAATGACAAGAATAGGTTAAGAGGCATCATATGACGACGGACAAACACCTAATTTCTGACATCTTTCACAGGAGCGGCAGAATCCATTTGTATCCTTAAATAGAGTGGGCCAATAAAAACCACACTGCAGAATTTTTGCAGCAGTTTTCTTTACGGAAAAATGTCCTCCACATGCGTTGGAATGACAAAAGGTTAACACACTGAGAACTTCATCTTCAGGAATGCAACGTCTCAATATTTGGTCAGGGCAGTATTTGAATAAGTATGGATCATCCCAATAAAAATTACGTACCTCGACCAAAAATTTACGCTTATCTTGTGAACTCCAAGTGGACGGGCACTCACCAGAAACTAAAAAGTTGACAATGTGTGCGTACCATGGTGCTCGTGTGACCGCGAAGAGATGTTCATCAGGGAAGTCATCACGAATTGGTGGGCCATTGGCAGAGTCGTTAAACTCCAAGCGAGATAAGTGATCTGCCACCACGTTTTCAACACCCTTTTTATCCTTGATTGTTAGGTCGAATTCCTGTAACAACAAGATCCACCTAATCAATCTTGCCTTAGCATCTTTCTTCGAAAGGAGGTACTTAAGGGCTGCATGGTCGGTGAAAATGGTGATAGGAGAGCCGATTAGGTATGCACGAAATTTGTCCAAGGCAAAGACCACTGCCAGCAGTTCTTTTTCAGTTGTGGAATAGTTCATTTGAGCATTGTTTAGTGTTCTGCTAGCATAATATACGACAAAAGGTTTCCCTTCTCGTCTTTGTCCTAAGACTGCCCCAACTGCGTAGTCACTAGCATCACACATAATCTCGAATGGTAAATTCCAATCGGGTGGTTGTATGATTGGGGCAGAGGTGAGTTTAGTGATTAGCATCCTGAAGGCACCTTCACACTCCTGTGTCCATTCAAATGAAGAATCTTTGGCGAGAAGGTTACACAGTGGCCTAGAGTCAGAAGAGAAGTTTTGTATGAATCTCCTATAAAAACCAGCATGCCCAAGAAATGATCGCACATCTTTAACAGTTTTGGGTGCTGGCAGCTTGGATATCAACTCGATCTTTGATTTATCGACTTCAACGCCTTTGGATGAGACAATATGACCTAGGAAGATTCCTGAAGAGACCATAAAATGACACTTTTCCCAGTTCAGAACGAGGCATTTTTCTTGACATCGACTTAACACTGCTTTCAGGTTAAGCAGGCATGTATCAAATGAGTCGCCAAACACTGTTAAATCATCCATAAACACCTCCATGTACTTTTCAATCATATCACTAAATATGCTCAGCATGCATCTCTGAAAAGTGGCGGGGGCATTGCATAAACCAAATGGCATATGGCGAAAAGCATAAGTACCGAACGGGCAAGTAAATGTGGTTTTCTCCTGATCTTCCAAGGAGATCTCAATTTGGTAATATCCAGAGTACCCATCTAGAAAACAGTAAAAAGGATGACCAGCTACCCGCTCAAGAATCTGATCGATAAAGGGAAGTGGGAAGTGGTCTTTTTGGGTGGCAGCATTTAACTTTCGGTAATCGATGCACATACGCCAACTTGTGACCACCTTGGTAGGAACCAGTTCTCCCGCCTCATTCTTCACTACTGTAACTCCTGACTTTTTAGGGACAACCTGCGTAGGACTAACCCATTTACTATCATCAATTGGGTATATAATACCCGCGTCTAGTAATTTTATCACTTCATTTCTCACCATTTCTTTCATGTTAGGGTTAAGTCTACGTTGAGGGTCTCTACGAGGAATAGCTCCATCTTCTAAATGAATTCTATGGGAACAAATCAATGGGCTAATACATTTAATGTCTCCTATGGTCCAGCCAAGTGCAGATTTATGCTCACTTAACATCTCAAGTAATCTCTTACTTTGTGACACATTATGCTCCGAAGAAATGATAACAGGAAATGTTTCTCCTGATCCAAGGAACGCGTATCGAAGACCTTCTGGTAATGGCTTTAGTTCAACTTTTGGTGTTTCGACCGAAGAAGATTTCGGTTTCTCCCTTTTCTCTGGCAAAGCCTCAAACTGCGGCTGCCATACTTTTGGTCCATGTTTTTGCCAAACAGAGTAGCCTGTAGCGATGTCCGGAGGGTTGGCTGATTCAAGACTGTCTAAGAGGTTCGAATTTGGAAGAAGATGATTAGGAGGGTCAGACTCATGTAGAATGGGGGCCAACTTTGGCACAATTGTGTCTATCAGGAATGTCTGATGACATTCATCGTCATCTTGTGGTTGTTTCCCGATGTGAAAAATATTCACTTCCAGTGTCATGTTCCCGAATGACAATTTCATGAGACCATTCCTACAATTGATAAGAGCATTTGCTGTAGCGAGGAAAGGTCTACCCAGGATAAGAGGAATTTTGGATTCGGTCTTAACTACGGATTGGGTGTCTAAGATCAAAAAGTCAACGGGGTAGTAGAATTTATCGATTTGGAGTAAGACATCCTCGACTACCCCTCTTGGGGTTCTGACAGAACGATCCGCTAACTGCAAGACTACTGATGTAGGCTTGATCTCTCCAAGGCCTAATTGCGTATATATGGAATATGGCATGAGATTCACACTCGCGCCCAAGTCTAATAATGCTTGACCAAACTCACATGTACCAATGTGGCAAGTGATAGTGGGACACCCCGGGTCTTTATATTTTGGTGGGGTCTTTTGTTCAATCACTGCACTAGCTTGTTCTGTCAGGAATGCAGTTTTCTTCAAATGATGCTTCCTCTTCATGGTGCATAGATCCTTTAAAACCTTAGCGTATGTGGGAACCTGTTTGATTACATGTAACAAAGGCAGGTTGATCTTTACTTGCCTAAGGTGTTCTAAGATCTCACCGTTTGGGTCTGTAGCTCTAGTGGTTGGCCTAAGGGCTTGAGGAAAGGGTACTCTAACTGGGAAATGTGGCTCCGGGTCTTCTTGAGGAGTATCTACACTATTATCCTTGGTTGCACCTACAGTGTTAAAGGTGTCTTGTACTCCTACCTCTTTACCACTTCTAGTAGTTATGGCATTGGCACCTTTTACATTTGCTCCTTCATGATTAGCCTGTGCCATGTGTTGCCCATGTGGATTAGGTTAAGCTTGGGAAGGGAATTTTCCTTGTTCGTTCACACTCATGACGTTAGTTAACTTAGAGATTTGGCTTTTAATCTCCTTATTGTCTTCCCCTAGTTGAGCTATCAATGACTCAAACCTCTGATTGGTCTTACTTTGAGTCTCCACAAAGGCTTTCTGGGCCTCCATGGTCACTTTCTGAGCTTCTACGAATGCTTGCATATTATCCTCTAAGGAGCTCCTAGAGACGATATGTGTGGTGTATTGGGGAGTATTATAACCTCTAGGTTGGGATGTCTGACTCGGCTGATGAGACTCTTGTTTCCAACTAAAGTTGGGATGATTTCTCCAACCAGGGTTATAAGTGTCTGAGTACGGTGTGTAAGGCTTCCTATACATCCCTAATGAATTGCATTGGTCTTCATATATTTCTCTAGTTGTAGGGCACTCTTGTGTCAAATGGTCGGTCCTACCACACACAACACATACCTCTTGAGGTTCTAGGTGAGCTACTGTCTGCATAGACGTGCTATCTTTGGAAAGTAAGGCTCCCATCTGTTTAGTTAACAATTCTACTTTTGCCTTAAGGCTATCCTCTTCTCTCAATTGGTGTACGCTCCTACTAGGAGGGGTATGATGTGTCCTATCAGTGCTATCCATGGAGTTGGGTCCAGTCCAGGTATGAGACTTCTTAGCTAGGTCATCTAAGTACTCGAGCGCCTCATCAGGGTCCTTTCGGATAAACTCACCATTACACATCGTCTCAACGAATTGGCGCTCTCTAGGTGTCAATCCATCATAGAAGTAACTGACTAAACGCCAACTCTCAAATCCATGGTGAGGGCAACTAGCTAACAACTCCTTATACCTCTCCAACGTTTGATAAAGGGTCTCACTGTCTCTCTAGGAGAAGGTGGAGATTTTTCATTTCAGGCCATCTGTCTTATGGTATGGGAAGTATTTGTCGAAGAATGCCTGGGTCATCTCACCCCACGATCCTATTGACCTAGGTCTTAAAGAGTACAACCAACTCTTAGCTTTGTCCTTAAGGGAAAAGGGGAAAAACTTAAGTCTGATTGTGTCAGTGGTTCCAAATCGGTCATGGAAAGTCGCTACTACCTCTTCAAATTCTCTAATGTGCACATAGGGGTTCTCGTTCTCCAAACCATGGAAGGTTGGGAGATACTGTATCATCCCAGGTTTAAAATCTATGGGTGGTGCATTTGGAGGAAACATGATGCACGAGGGTGTAGCTGTGCGAGTTGGGTGGAGGTACTCTTCAAGAGTCCTCCTGGGTGGTCTCTCGTATTCACTCATGTTGTGTGCACTAGATGTGGAAGGTGTAGCAAAGAGATTGTCAAACAAACTCTATGAATCAGAATTCTCTTCCTCGGTTCTAACGAACCTACCGAATCTATCCATATGTCTAGGCATGCAATTAATCACGAGTGATACTAGAAACAGAAATAAAAGAATAACTAAAAATTAAAATTTTACTAAAATTAGAAATAAAATAAGCGGAAAATAAATTCAAGGATAAAAACTAAGAAAATTAAAATTAGAAATAAAATAAGCGGAAAATAAATTCAAGGATAAAAACTAAGAAAATTAAAATAACTGAAAAATAAAATAAATGAAACGAAGTTACCGTTTCGTTGTTAACTAAGCAAACTTGGTCCTTTTGCTTGTAAACCGTCTCCCCGGCAACGGCACCAATTTTGATTACGCCCAAAAATAACTTGCGGCTATCGCAGTATAGCTGGGGTGTCGATTCCTCAGAGAGATGGATACAGGGACTAATCTACTCAACAAAAACGTTAACGGTAACTAAATTAGAGAAAAGAGTAAATATTAAATTGCGATGTAAATTAAATAATACGAAAAATTAAGAGATTTTATCAATGGAGAGAAATAGCAAAGCTTCAGGGTCCCCTCTTGTACCTATTACTTTTATTCCGTTATTGATTCGTTTTATTACACAATTGAGGATTTCACGTCCCAAACCCACAATCGGGGGATATTCAATTCTACTCAAATTAAAGTTCTAAGGTAATTATTATTCTATCTTCTCTACGTTCAAGCTCACAAGGTTATCGTTACAACCTATCCAACGACGACAATATACCCTCGGGCAATACTGCAGCAAAGGATGAACTCGCAAAACAACCTTAATCTATCACAACCAATTTTACCAACAACACATAGAAAAAGCGTGACTGAATCTATATGCCATTTAATAAAATAAGTTTTCAATTTAAAATACTCAAAATAATAAAGAGAAATATAAGATAATAATTATATTAAACGATTAAAACCATCCACAAATCAAATAACACAATAGAAATATAGGGTATAAGAGTTCGCCCTTAGCTTTGCTTGGGGAGTTAGTTCCGCATGCCGAATGACGAAATAACAGAGATGAGTCCCAGAAACATTATGTAATTCACTCCCTGGTTGCTTCTGGTTCACGAACTGCTCTCGGCAAAATAGTCTTCTGCTTCCTGGACTGCGCCACTCTCCTTTCGGTGAACTCCTTCTCTTTCTCGACTGTGTTGCCTTCTTTCACGCACAGGCTGCTTCTTTTTCTCTTTTTTTTTTGGTTCTCTCGGTGCACTCGGCAGCCTCCTCTGCTCCTCTTTGGCTCGGCAGTTGCAGTCTCCTCGGTGCCTCGGCAGTTTGGTCATTGCACAGCAGCTCAGCCCCTTTGAGGTAGATCACGGAAGCTCACTCCTTGTTCTTCTTTCTCGGCAAATTGTGGAGTGTTGCTTCTCTCCTTGTGCCCCCCTTCTGTTCACGTGGCTTAGGGTATATTTATTTTTTTTGTATGCGCTCCCATGCACTGTTTCTTCTTTGTATGGACTCCACGAGCAGCTTGTGGTTGGCTTTTGTGTGATGCTTTGTTATCTTCTTCTTTTTTCGGTACACTGCCCCCATGCATGCCTCTTATCTTTTGCTTTCTTTTTCTGCATGGGTGTTTTTCCATTGTTTATTCTCTTTTTATTTTCTCTCTCTTGTTGTTTAGTTTTGTCATCATGCCCATATATGTATTACACAATAAGTAGCCTTTAATTTCTTTCTATTTTAATCAAGTCCACAATCAGCTTTAATCGTGCAACCCATGCTCTTTATATTCTTCAGTTATGCGCCCGACAAATTTAATGAGACGTTTTGGCCCATAATTTTCACCTTGCAAAATTAATAAGAGATCACTACAAGAAAAAGGCCTTTACTGACACTAAGGTTAGTGACACTAGGCTAAAAGTGTCAGAAACGACGTGTAAATGGGCCTATTTCCGTGTTTTTCACTTAAATATCAATAATTACTGACACTATGGTATCAGCGATTTTAGTGTCAGTAATTACTATTACAATAGTATCAGTAAGAAATAAAAATAAAAAAAACGCGTAGTTGTCTGGAGTCGAACCAACACCTCGCGGAAGTGACGTTTTTTTCGCATATATTACTGACACTAGAGTATCAGTAAATTTAGTCTCAGTAAATTAATGATACCTTATTACAAATTTACCCTTAAAATTTTCAAATATTTATTAAGTTATAAGGATATATTAGTAATTTAAGTTTAACTTAAAAATTAAAAACTAAAAAACTAAAAAATCTAAAGACTAAACCTAGCCTCTCTTCTTTCTCTCAAACGAATTTAAAGTTTAAACCCTAAACTCTCTCCACTCCAGCCGCCTCTCGCAGTTGCAGTCGACCAGACCTTCACCATCTCTGCATCTCACCATCCATCGCTTGAGCCGCGACCCATAACCGAGCCTCACTGCAGCTTGTGCTGTACATAGAAAGGTCTCTATCCAAAAAATTTTGAACCACGAATGAGTTTGTGAATTGTTATTACATTTTCTTTCCACATATTTTGTATATAACCCAAAATTGAGCATTATCAATTGGAATGTTATTTCTTGAAGATTTCTCAAATTATCTATTATCTTGTAGATTACTTGCACTTCTTTTCATCGCAGTTCTTTATCACGTGTGCAAAATGTGATTGGCTTGACAATAAGCACGTTGTATTTGGGGTAAGTGCTCTAATACTAATCTAGTAATTTTTTCGTTTTTGTGTGCTAATATATTTTCCAATAAGATTTGCACAACATTTTCTGATGTGTGTTAATAAGAATTTGTTATTTCCGAGAAAAGGCTCGCATTAGAAGCCTGGTCAAGGACAGGTATTGATGTATGATGTATATTGTTTTACTTTTACCCCTATTTTTCAATCATGGATGGTTGTGTCGTGACTCGACAATCTAATTCATATATGAAGGTTCTTTCAATCTTTTGCATGGATGGTTGTGTCATCTAATTCATATTCTTGTTTCTGGATAGTTGTATTTTTATGGCTTCTCTGAAATGCTAATTTACTTCTGTTATAGAGGGTGCTGGGAGATGGTCTTTGGTAGTTAGGAAGATCGAGAACATTGCAGAAAAATAACATTGGATTGGAGCCAATGTTCTTCGTTATTTTACTCTAATGTATGTTTTCTTTAAACCTTTGAAACTAATTATGAAAATTTTATAAACTTACATCGACAAGGTACATATTATGAACAGGTTAGGTACGTAAAATGAAATTGATCGGAGTGATGCTTGGATAATGGCAAGAAAAGATAAGGATGGCAATCTACAACCTGCAGTGGCTGCGATAGAGATGAAAATAGTAAATGAACCATAACTCTTAATAGCTGATATAGAAGCATGTTTAATTTCTTACTTGTATTTTTCTGTTTTTTTAGAGTGATCTTAAGAGCCAAGTTGAAGAAGGTTCTTTTCATTCTCAAGGCCCGAAAGATATTTCGACTGAGGCTATTCAGAAGCAACCTAATGGATCTAGAGTGCAAGGAATAGGTCAATTTATCACTCCATCCATGTACTTTCAAATTCCTGAATCTTCAGAGTTTGCAATGGAAAGGAAGAAGTATCAGGAGAGCTTTCAAATAATGACAGCGCAACTTGAGTATATGAATGCAAGGCTGAACGCCTACAGCAACACTGAAGTAGGTAGTTCTAACTTTCCCAAGGCAAAATCTTCAAGTGGCGCTTGCTTAGAGCTTGAACGTTCCCCGAGCATACATGGAAAAAGAAAGGTTAATACATTTGGCGTCTTTTTTAATATCTTCATATATATGTATTATTAAATACTAATAATGAATTAATCCTACAGGTTCAGTTAGTTGTGGGTAAAACTTCACCAAAGTCTGTGAAGAGCAAAATATTGGAGGATCCTATTAAAGTTGGTGTGCCAAATGATGATCAAAAAGAACAAAACATTGAAGCAACTTCAAGAATAACTCCAACGAAACCTAAATTGACTCCAAGAAGATCTCCGAGGTTAACTCCTGCAGTAAAGGAACCAAAAAAATGAAGTAGTTGTGAAAAAACAAATTGCAAGAAAGCTGGTTCTTAAAAAGAACACGAGGGCAGCTGCACAAACAAGAAAACAAGATAAGAGTCCATACATGCAAATGTTTGGGCAATATATGTTGCACATATAATCACACAGTATAATGAAGAGAGGTAATTACAAGGACATGTTTTACAGAGGTGATTATTACTTCCTATTTTTTCACTTTAATTCATGACATATTGGGAAATCTTCTATTCTTGCAGAATACAAATGACAAGGACAACATAGCTATTGTTCGTTGAGTTAATGAAGTAGTATGGTATTTCTCTTTTCTGTAAATTAATACATTCTTGTTTATACTTTTAGCTTAGAATTTTTTCCCCAGATTTTTTACTTCAGTGAAAGCAATATGAATCATATCTTTTATTTCAGTTTTATGCCCTGATGGGTTTATTTGGTGGGTTAATTTGTTTTATTTGTGAGTTTTGCTATTGGGTAAGATTGCTTTGAGACTTGAAAGTTAAAACAATCATGATGTAAAATATTCTATTAACAGTGTCTCGATGTTCTCTATGTCAGACATGAACTTGGAGATAGTTTTTTACCTGATGAAGTTTTGCCATGTTCTGATTGATACTTGTTGAAACCTTTGGGGGATATGGCACCTGTCATCTGATGTGCTTTGAGGTGCAGTATGAATGCTATGGAAGCAGTATTTGATATATTGAGATCTAACATGTTTATCTCATCTTTTTTATGGCAATTACCTGGAATGTTACATTCTAATACATTTTGAGCTTTGAACTTTTAGTTTCCAGGAATTCCATAATGAACAACTATCTTGTCATCTTGATTTGCTTCCTGCATTGGAAACAGTATTAGATCATGTCATCTGATAAACTTCATCTGGTTCATGAGATCCTTTTATTTCAGTTTTATGTCCGTCTATTATATATATATATGTGTGTGTGTGTGTGTGTGTGTGTGTGTGTTATTGATTTGTTTGTTTTGGTGATTATGTAGCGGTATGAAAGATACAACTTGTTATTATGGATGCCATTTGGTTTTTTATATGCATGCTCTTAGGTTGTTGGTATGGTTATTGTCAATAAGTGCTTTATGTGACAAAAATTAGATTAGTGTTATATTTTGTATTTTTATTTGGATGTATTTAATGTTTTTATTTATGAAGATATCGATTTTTTTTGGAAGTCCATCTAATTCTTAACATTTGGTTTATAATTCAGATTTTGTGCCAGATATCATATTGTGGGGGATTGTTGCAGGCTTCTCAACAAGTATCATGAATTTTGGTGGGGGCATGACATTTTGATGGGACTTTAAGAGTAGTTTTTGAAATATATATATGTTAATTTAAAGATTGTCTATGGAGTTTTTGTATTCATCATGTGATACTGTTGAATTGATTAATACGATTAATCTATTATATTGCGAATTTTATATAAATGTAATTTTTTAGATTTTATTTCATTGAGTTTGTATATATATATATAATAATATATATATATATATATATTATATATATATATATATATATATATATATATTTTATGATTAATTTAATTACAAAAAATAAGAAATATAATTGTGAAATAATACGATTTTAAAATTTTAAAAGATATTGACGGATATTGATACTATAGTAACAATAATTACTGACACTAAAAATCAAATATATGCGATATACTGATACTGCAGTAACAAAATTTACTGACACTATAGTATCACTAAATACTGATGATATAGTGTCAATAATTACTGACACTAAAATAGTGTGAGAGATTACTGATACCATAGTGTCAATAATTTTCTGATACTACAGTATTAACGTTTACTGACACTAATAATCACTGACACTAGAAACTAGTGTCAGTGATTTCTGGCTGCGGCAACACTGACACATTTATATAGTGTGTAAAACCCTTTACTGACACTAATTTAGTATCAGTAAAAGCCTTTTTTCTTGTAGTGGATCGGTAAAATAATTTAAATAATTAAATATTTACTAAAATAATATTACGATAAAATTATAATAAAAATATACTATATAAATCCTAATATTGAAAACTTTGTAAATTAATGTAATGATAAATATTATACGATAAAATATAAAATATATAATTAAATACTGAATAATAAACTCGAATAAGTGATGTTCAAAGTACATTTTCATGCACTTATCATTGGGTTAGAGATTAAAAATAAAAAGTTTGTCAAGAAGGGTTTAGCAAACATGGATATCGTGGAAAAGGAAATCGAGAAACATGAAAACTTTACGGTAATGAAAGAAAGACAAGTCTGGGGGCGACCAGTCTACCACCCGCGAATAAGTGATATATCAAGAACATGAGCAATGCCAAGAAGCTTTCGACAAGATCAGGGAATATTTGGTGAAACCTCCTGTCTTGAAGCCTCCAAGACCGGGTAAACCCTTAGTACTTTATTTGGCCATAGAACCCGAAGCGCTGAGGGCGATGATGGTACAAGCAGATGAGACGGGGGTAGAGCATGCAGTCTACTACCTCAGTAAGAAGATTCTTCCATACGAAGCCCGCTATCAAGAAGTATATAAGATTTGTTTGGCAGTGGTGTGGGCGTCCAGAAAATTGCGTCATTACTTCCAATCTTACAAGATCCAAGTGGTAGCAAAGGAGAATTCTTTGAAGTATCTGCATTTAGTGCCTTCGCTAGTTGGGAAGTTAGGCAGATGGTTGGTGTTGCTGACAGAGTTCGATGTTGAGTATTTCACCTCTAAAGTGATCAAAGGTCGAGCTGTAGCAGAGTTCCCGGCATTACAACCGATAGAAGGAGATCAATACAAGTTTAAGTTCCCAGACGAGGAAATCCAAGCTATAACAGTCCAAGGATGGAAGATGTACTTTGACGGAGCAATGAACTGCAAATGAGCCGAAATCAGAATTGTGATAGTAACCCCTGAAGGAGAAACTCTGCCTATGGCCAAGAGGTTGACGTTTGGAGTAACCAACAATATGGCTGAGTATGAAGCATGCGCCTTCGGATTGACGGCATTGATAGCCTTGAAAGCTAAGAGCGTGGAAGTCTATGGAGACTCGATGTTAGTAGTCCGAAAACTGCAAAGAGAATGGGAATTAAAGGAAGAACAGTTGAAACCTTACTTGTTCCACCTCAGGAGTCTGGCATAAGCCCTCCCCGATTGTAAGTTCCAGCACTTTCCGCGAGAAGAAAACTAAATGGCAGACGTATTGGCTAAACTTGCCACAACTTGGAAAAATCCAGAGAAGTTGGTGATGAGACCTCTGGTGTTGACAACGGCAAGCAAACCAATTTATGAGATAGAAATAATCTTGGAAGTAGAAGTCGATGATGGGAAACCTTGGTACTATGACATTCAGCGGTATTTAGAACATGGAGAACTCCCAGAAGAAGCAAGCAGAAAAGACAGGATAGCCATTCAGAAATTGGCTTCCCAGTATGTGAGTTTGAAGGGAGAACTGTACAAGAGGCAAGCGAATGTCATTCAGTTGAAGTGCTTAAGAAAAGAAGAGGCTCAGAAGGCAATGGAAGAAGTACATGCCGGAGTATGTGGACCGCACATGAACAGATTGAACTTGTCCCGCAAGATAGTCAGACAAGGTTTCTACTGGTCGACCATGGAAGCTGACTACACGAAGCTGGTAAAGCATTGTCACAATTGTCAAGCGCACGGTAACTTAAACCATTTGCAGCACACAGAGTTGCATGGGCTGTCAGAGCCGTGGCCTTTCTCAGCATGTGGAATTGATATGATCGGAGAGATTCGACCGCACGTGTCAAACGAACATCGCTTCATAGTAGTGGCAGTAGACTACTTCTCGAAATGGGTGGAACCGAGTCATTTCGCAACGTTACAGCAAAGACGATGGCAAAGTTCATAGCCCGGAATCTTATATGTCGATATGGAATGCCGCATCATGTAGTAACAGACAATGGAGTCCAGTTTCAAGGAGAAACAAAGGCAATGCTACAGAAGTACGGGATAGGCAATCATAAGTCATCACCCTACCGACCATAAGCAAATAGGGCAGTCTAGGAGGCCAATAAGACAATAAAGAAAATGTTATCTAAAATGACGAAGAACTACAAAGATTGGGCCGATAAGCTACCGTACGCCCTGTGGGGGTACAGAACTTCTGTGAGAATGGCGACGGGAGCCACACCTTACTCTTTGGTTTACGGAATGGAAGCAGTACTGCCAGTGGAAGTTGAGATATAGTCTATGCGGGTATTAGCAGAAACCGAGTTACCTGAACAGGAATGGACCTCGTAGAGATTTGAACAGTTAGTTTTACTGGATGAGAAGAGGATGAAGTCCTTACATCATATGCAGTTATACCAGAAGAGATTGGTCCGAGCATTCAACAAGAAAATGCATCCTACTAAGATTAGAAAGGGTGATCTGGTACTCAAGCAGTCGAAGCCATCGATGACAGACCCGAGATGGAAGTTCAGACCTAACTGGGAAGGACCTTACGTAGTCAAGAAGGTAATAGGAAACGGGGCAGTGAGACTGTCAGACTTAGAAGGGAACGAGTTCGCCGAGCCAATCAACGTGGACAGACTGAAGCAATATTTTGCCTAAGGAAGAAGAGACAGAGCAGTTACTGGGAGAACTGGCAGAAGACCTAACCCACGGGATAAGAAATTCATCCATGCATGCATGCATACACGTAACGTACTTGCAATTTTTGTGTTTGTTCTGTGTTTGCAGGTTTCAGACAAAAGAGAACTGCACAATCACCAGAAGAGAACCGACAGAAAGAAACTATAAGCAGACCCAGGGGGCGATCAGAGACATGCGTAGGCACATGGCGCCAAGGAGCACAATGAGGGTCTAACCCATCATACCTCCACACATGCATATATACACATCGTATGCACGCATTTTTATTCTGTTGTTTTGTTTGTGTTCACAGGTCTCGAAAAAAAGAAGGAAAAGCTGCAAAATACAAGCAAGCTGAGAGCAACAAAACAGTATCAACAGTTTTCATAAATGGATCCCCAGGGTTGAGGCCCACACATAATCATCAGTTTTGGGAATGAACCCTCAGGGTTGAGGCCTGCGCTACCAGCAGTTTTTTAGAATGAATCCTAGGGGGCGAAGCCCATATTATTAGCGGTTGAAGAATTCCAGTGAAGTAAAAAAAAGGAAGAAAGAGAGAGAGAAGTCCTTGATGGCTAAGCATATGTCCGGTGATGAAATAATTTGATGTAGGGTGAAACCTTAGAAACGATAAGTGCGAGATGTGCTCTCATCTGGTATTCTGAGTAGTTGATCTCGGCTAGACTCGCTAGAACTTGATTACGGGATCTTATCAGTAGAAGCCTGAGTAGTCGGTGAGATGACTAGTTGAGGAGATGGCAGATTAGTGAATGACCGTTTGCCAAGATGTCCATCCTGGTTTACTTATGTTACGATATGTGATATGGTTGGAAGCGAAGAAAAAGTCTCTGAAAAGAAAACGAAAAAAATATAGACCATCTATAACCGATAAGCGTAAAGCTACCCATGGGCGAGTATTAGGACCACCATGAGGTGAAATGCTACCTTAAAGGGTAGGTGTGTCGAAAAAAAGAGAAAGAAAGAAAAGAGAAAAAGAAAAAGAAAAAAAGAAAAAGAAAGTTCAAAATGAAAAGAAAGAAAAGAAAGAGACGAAAGAGAAAAAAAAAACCATATCATGTACGAGGAAGTAATCACAGAGTATGATCGAGACATCTCGGTTGGTTAGACCCACTGATCCAATTCTCCGAGACAAAATCATCGAATTGGCTTACTTAAGCTGCGAAAGAACCTTGGCACACACACACTAGGAGTCTAGTTCAGATCACTCATTCAGATGATTGAATTTGAGTGTATTAAGTACTTTGAAGGTTCTCCGATTTCGACATGAAGCATCCGTTGAGGATGAAAATATGTTTAGCTATCAGGATTATCTCGTGAGAGGCAGTACAGTATGTTGGTATGCAACACCACATCAGCATCAATATCAGTTTTGGGGATAAGTCCCAGGGTCGAGGCCCACATCAGCATCAATATCAGTTTTGGGGATGAGTCTCGGGGTCGAGGCCCGCATCAGTATCAGCATCAGTTTTGGGGATGAGTCTCGGGGTCGAGGCCCGCATCTGTATCAGTATCAGTTTTGGGATGCATCTCAGAGTCGAGGCCCACATTGTCAGCGGTATTGGGATGAGTCCCAGGGTCGAGGCCCCCGTTGTCAGCAGTTCCGAGATGCGTCCCAGGGTCGAGGCCCACTGCGTCATCGGTTATAGTTCTGGGATGCGTCCCAGGGTCGGGGACCCACTACATCATCAGTTTTGGGATGCGTCCCAAGGTCGAGGCCCACATCATCATTAGTTTTGGGATGCATCTCAGAGTCGAGGCCCACATTGTCAGCGGTATTGGGATGCGTCCCAGGGTCGAAGCCCCCGTTGTCAGCAGTTCCGAGATGCGTCCCAGGGTCGAGGCCCATATTGTCAACGGTATTGGGATGTGTCCCAGGGTCGAGGACCCACTATATCAGCAGTTGTAGTTCCGGGATGCGTCCCAGGGTCGAGGACCCACTACATCATCAGTTGTAGTTACGGGATGTGTCCCAGAGTCGAGGCCCATTGCGTCATCAACTCAGTTCGAAGCAGCAGAAAAGTCCGGTGGCAGTTGGCGAGCCATGTAAGTAAAAATGCATTGCATAACTTTGATAGAATTGTCATTGTCACACACTGTACAAGTCCCATCAAAGTGGGGGCGACTGTAGGCACTGCATTTTTGCATATAAGTCCTGATGATGAGTCTCACATGGATACACTACCTCTTTAAGTTATGGAAGTCGCGGGAAATGAACGTCGGAAGGGAAAAGTCAGAAATTGATATCTTGTTGGACTAAATTCGTTTGCTTAGCTGTGGGTTCGCTCGTTGGACCTCTGTTTTAGAATTCATCCTCAGCCCAAACCCCCGCAAGCCACACACCAAACCCACATACCACCAAGGCACACACCAAGCCCACCAACCCTTGCCTATAAAAAGAAGCCTAAACCAACCCTTCACACCCTAGCTCATTCACGACACAACTCAAAACAAATAACCAAAAACCCTAGATCTCTCGGCTCATCTTCCCCATTCTCTCACCTTTCTCCTCTCGGTAATAAACCCTAGAGTATCCCTCTGCTCCACTCACGCGACCACTCTCTCTCTAACCTCTCTGGTTCACGACCACAAACATAAAGAAAACCTAGCACACACCATCTCTCATCCTTGACGCAACACAAAAAACCTAATCCTCACTTTTCCTTCTCCCAAACTCAGCACACCATGAAGCCACCAAACAGCCATTCTCACACTGACCGAACACAAGAAGTTAAACACACACACCACTCGGCAGTTACACTCACACATAGCCACATGAAAACAAAGGCACAAAAATACACATCACATACCCCCCTTTTACGTAACACACATGCACAACCTCTCTCTTCTCTCATTCACAGCTAAGACACGCACAAATCGAACCCACCATAAAACTGCCCAGCTTCACGCACTAAACCTTGCATAGCCGAGAACAAATAATCACAATCCAGCAGACCTAAAGCCACGCCAAACAACAACCAATACATCCCTAGACTGCACCTTGAAACTGTCGCAAACCAGCCCATAACCTGCACCTAAACTACCGAAAAACAGCCCTAAACTGCACCCTGAAACTACCAAAACTGCACTGCCTAAAACCACCGAAACTGCATTGTCTTGACCACCAAAAATAGTCCATAAAATCTGCCCATTTACCACTGAAATTCTGCCCTGAAACATAGCCCAAATACCGCCAAAAATAGTGAGCAAACAGCAACCCAAAACAGCGAGGCAACGAAGGAAAACAACGAACCAGTAAATCGGAAAAGTTACGGAGCATCAACCCTTCCGACAACCGCGTAACGCACTTCCAAGAGACGACTTAAGATGTTATACCTGAGGGCACCATTTTATATTTATCTCCACTTATTTTCTGTTATTTTTTAATATTCCTTCGCATGAGTATTGTTGGTTAATGTATGCTATGGCCATGGGATGAATGAAATATGTGTTATCTCTTGCGGTATATCGGATGGAAACCCGGACGTAAATTTTGTAGTCGAATCCAAATGGATGGTAGTGCGGTCTGCACTCGGGATACAATGCCACGTACCGTTTGAGAAACGCACATATTTCGTGTCATCCAATCTTATGTTTATTTGTTGTTTATTAGAAATAGTATGTTACTTTTATGCATTATTTAGTTGATTATTTCCAATCATGATTAGTTATTTCTTTCGTATTAGGAATTTAATCTATGTTTACGTTTAGATTGTTATTTATTAATAATTTTGCGTTCGTTAATTCAATAGGTTCATGAGATTGTGTGTTTGACGTTATGACGACTTACTTTTATGCATGCAAACTTAGATATAGGTTTTATTTTCATGTACGTAAACTTAAAACATAGGGTACTCTTGGGAACGTATGTTGCGTAGACTTGGTTAGATTATTGCACAAATCCATTCATTACAAGTGGCATAAGTAAGGGACCATTCTGAACCCAACGGTTTGAGGTCTTCCCTTGCGATGGGTGAGTGCAGCCATAAATCTTTTTCCCAGTTCACACTGGGTGGCGAATCCATTTTATTTCTCCGGTTTAGTTCCCCCGTGGGCTACTCCGTACTCCTGACCGGGCCGCGAGCCTAGAACAGCGTCATCAAGTTCTGTGTCCTATAATTTTTTTTGTTTTATTTGACTTCAGTGTTGGTCGATTTTGGCCGTCAATAATTTGGCACTAAAATGAGGGCCCATTTTATACAAAATTCCACAAGATTTTAATAGCAAACCTATGAAGAAGAGGAAATAGTTGCACTACTTTGAATAGTAATACTGGCTGAAGAAGTTCACTCGTTGACGGTGACGACATGCCTCCCCTGATGCCTCTAACTCAAACCGAGAATCAGAGGGAAGGAAATGATGGCTTGGGACTTGAGACAATGCAGGCTAGCCACGCGACCTCCAAGAGTGGATCGATAGGCAAAACCAGCTAGAGAACATTATCTGTGAGGTGCTGTGAACTGTGCAGTAATTGGCCTAAAACTAACCCCGACGCGAGCAGCAATATAAGAGATCATAGGGAGCTCGCGAGGTTGCTAGGGGTAATCTGTTTGGGTTTTCTAGGTCAAACCAAGATCATATTAAGCTATGAAATATGTGAATACAACAAAGTAAAGTTGCGGAAATACTCACTTTGATCGGCTTTTGGATGCGATGACAACAAAAATTCTTCCTTGAAGTTTCAGCCAAGCCTCAATGGTTGTCCTCCTTGTGTTGTTCGGCTAAGCTCCTTTGCTTTGATCTTCAAGCTCCAAGCTTTGTGAATGATTCCATGCTCAAGAGTTTGTTTCCCTATCACCTTTGTAAGACCTCTTTAGTGTGCTAGCATTTGGAAAAATTTGCCACAAATTGTTTCATTTGCTCCTTGTAACTCTCGGCCATGAGAGAAAATTTTGAGAGAAAAATGGCTTCCAAGCCGTGAGGGGGAGAGAGAGAGAAGATGAAGTTGTGTGTTGTGTATTGATTTCAAAAACCAAGTCAAATGATATACCGAAATAATTAAAAATGGTATTTGTCATTCAATCCATCACACTTGAGTGTTTGGTAAGCAACCATCAAATCCTATCAACTTCCATCAACCAAAAGGTGATTTGATAGACAAGTGATGTGACTTGTGGGCCCTACTTGATTCAAAATGCGAGTGGTCCCGCAAACACTCCCGGGCTCGGGTTCGCTAATTCTGAATTAACGAACTTTCCGTTGCGACGTAATTAAATCAAATTTAATTAAATAATTTTGCATAGCAAAATTACTATTCACGTCGCTGGTGAATTAATTCTAAATTAACTCGTTTGCCCGAATTAAAATCCAATTTTAATTCAGCGTCGAAATCTAATTTCGTATAATATATCGAATATATTATTTATCGATTAATTCCAAATTAATCGTTCTCTCTCTTTAGTATTGTGTATTGTGATCCAGTATCGGATGTCACGTGCTAGGCCTGAGGCTGGAATTGTGTCTGCCCCGTACGAAGCACATATCGGATCTCTGGTAACTAGTCTCTATAATCGGATAAGCATGACCTAGTCATATTATCCTGATAGCTGCAGCATATAAGAGCACCAGTTATGTATCCTACGTGACCATCATCTCCATATGACTGAAGTGATATTTCCATCTTGACATCACACCCAATACATTACGATTCTCAATATACCCAGAAGAGGTGTACACAGAACCTGTTAAAGCCCTGGACGACCAAAACCAAAGTATATTGATTGTCGCAAGTATTAGCGATGCAAGTCTCAGGTTAAAACCAAATACACCTACCATGATTCGGACTTCCGTAGACACATAGTCATACTACTAATGGAATTCCGAGGGGTCTATCCAAAGCGAAGCTGTTTCCGTACCATCGGTAAACACAACCTCTTATTACACTTGAATGAGTATCCAATACCCAAATATATGAGAACTATGCTGTTATGCTCCCATAACACGCCCAAGTGCAATACTAGTCTATTCCGTATTATCGATGTCTAATCTCGATAATACTACGACTATGGATGTTTTAATGATTAAACCTTAATGGATTAATACTGTCTCATATCTTATTAATCCGGAACTAATCATATGGACTTTTATCATTTATATATCCCGATAATCCAATTACAAATGATAAAAGAGCAATTTCTTTTGTCACATAGTCAATTTGTACAACAACACCATGTTCTGTACAAATAGTGATGCTATGGGTCATAATTGTCCAACAATCTCCCACTTGGCCTATAGTCAATCACTCAAGTGTTCTACACCTGAACTATGTATGGGTCGCTCAAACTTCTGCTGAGAAACTGCTTTCGTCAGCAGATTTGCAAAGTTATCATCTGAAGCGATTTATTCGATCATCACATCGCCACGATGTATGATCCGAATGAATAAGATGAATAGTTGAAGTATATACTTAGATCGTTGATGAGACCATTAATTCTTTAGCATGTTCTGTAGCCTAGCTCAGCTGCTAACAGAACTACTCCTAATCCAATTAGGATTATATATATCCAAAGTGCTTCTATTGTTGCCTCAGCTGCAGCAATATTCCGCTTTTGTTGTTTATTCGGTAACAGTATCTTGCTTGGAAGATTTCCAGCTCACTATTTCGTTATTCAAACTATATAGTATCTTTATTACGACTTATAGTCATTTTTATCGGTTAGGAAACTTGCAACAGTGAACCCAGTCAGTTCAAGTTCTCCTTCTCCATAGTTTAAGAAGGCATCCTTAGTTCATCTAAGATACTTAAGGATGTTCTTAACATCAATCCAGTGACTATCACTTGGATTGGCCTGATTGTGACTCCTTATGCTCAAAGCAAATGAGACACCAGGTCACGTACATATCTTTCAATGTACGAGTTCTCAGAGAGTGCCAACAACCTTTAGATCTATCCAGTAGATCTTTATTCCTAGAATAAAGGTTGTTTCTCCCAAGTAGTCTACGGAGATTTTTTCATGAAAGCCAAGCTTTCACCGATTTTATTATGGGAATGTCATTTCCAAGAAATGATATATCATCATTATTTAGGACAATCATTGTCAGTGCGCTCCCACTAACCTCCTTATATACACAAGAATCATCTTTGTTTTGAATTAAATCATATACCATTATAATTACATCAAAAATGATAGTTCCAAGAACGCAATGCTTGCTACAATCCATAAATGGATCAAATTAACTTGCAAACCTTGTTTGCTTGTATAGGTAGTCGATACCTTGTATCACTTCCTCATACGTAGCCGGTTTGTCTTCCTTAATAAGATTGACATCTTTACGAGGTGATATCAGAAACCCATACCACCCAGGTTATTTTCTGACTCTCTCTGACTTAAGCGGTTCTTGTGTATTCGAAGATTGTTGTACAGTTTCATCCTTGATGAACTGTTTGTGTTCCATTAAGGAATTGGTGCCTTGAACAATATTACTCCGATTTTCATCGAGTTTTACTTTCCTCCCACTTACCACTGCATATAGGTATTCCTCTCAGGAAAATCGCATGGCGAGCAACAATTACATTGTTCTCTTGTGAGTTGTATAAGTACTATACTTTGGTTACCCTAGGATAACCTACAAATTAGGCACTTATCCGATTTGGGTTCTAGTTTGGAATCATCCAAACATATGCCTAGCATACCCAAATCTTCAGGAATGAGAAAACCCAATTTCTTTCCTGTTCATATCTAATATGAAATCTTTCTAACAGATTTTCATGGAACCTTATTCATTGCATTGTTTAATGTGTATCCCTAGAAGAAAAATGGTAGCTCAGAGCGACTCATGATTAACCTTATCATGTCCAACAAAATTCGATTTCTCAGTTCAGACACACCGTCTAATTGAGGTGTTCCGTGAAGAGTCCACTGTGAAAGAATGCTATACTCTTTCAGGTAATTGAGAAACTTATTGCTTAAGTATTTTCATCACGGTCTAACCGTGAAAGTTTAATACTTTAGCCAATCTGTCTGTCTACTTCGTGTCGAAACTCTTTGAATTTATCAAAAGTTTCTGATTCGTCTTTCAAAAGAAACACATAACCATAACGCGATGCCACATCCGTAAAGGTTACGAAGTGTTCATATCCACCTCTAGCCTATCTAGGCATGGGCCCACTAATGTCACTATGAACGAGGGCTAACAGATCGATGGCACTTGTACTTTTACCAAGTAAAAGGTGTTTTAGGCACTTTGCCTAATAAACTAGATTCGTAGACATCATTTGAATATGATCAAATCTGTCCTAGTATCCACTCTTCAAAAGTGTGGATATACGAGTCTTGTTCAATGTGTCCCAGACAACAATGCCACAAATAAGTCTCATCTGATTAATTCAGTTTGAGTTATTTGTTTGTCATGTCATACGTTTGAGATTCATTTATATTCTAAATATAAATACTGTTATTCACATCTAATGTGCTTATCTCAATATCATCTTTATAAAATAAAACAGTTTAGTATTCTAGAATATAAAGGTATACCCGCAATGAGTTATACTATATAGAGATAATGTTTCTAGTCAAACTAGTTACATTTTAACAGTTTCCTAATTTAAGTACATAGCCGAAGGGTAGTTCTTAAACTTAGGTTTCTACGGTTAAAACAACGATTGTTGTCCTGTTTCCGACTCGCAGATCAATCTCAACTGAAGTCAGTATCCTACTAATCAGCAGATTCTGCACATCAGTACATATTTATGTACGATACTTAGTATCAAAATCCAATTTTGAAACTAATAGCGAACATGTTTATGACAAACATACTTGAAGCCGGAGCCTTGCCCCTCTTCACTTCATTCATGTCTGCCTTGTCCATATGGCAGTCACGTTTCCAACGACCCCGTTTGCCACAGTTTAGGCAGACATCTTGGGATATGTCCTTTGTCTTCCTAGAAGACTGTGATGATTTTTCCTTTACCCCTTTTAAAAGCTCTGGCTCTGCCTCCTAGAGCATAGCCATCAACTCTCCGAGAGTTTACTCTTGGTTCATAATGAACCTGCCCCAACTTTCGGGTAGAGACTATAAGATCAAATCTTTGGCAGTCTCAACCACGTAGGTAATGCCCAGCTAACCTAGCTGATCGATGTCAGTAATCATCTGCGACACCTAGTGCTCGACAGATGTACCCTTTGACATACACGAGCTAAAGAGCTTCTTATGCAATTTGTACATCTAAGATTTAATAATAGATCTATGAAGATCTTTAATTTCATCATCATGGTACAAAGATCTAATCCTTAATTTTGACGACGGAATTAAAGAGTCATTGCAGTAAGCATAAAGGATTGAGCACTAAAGTTATCATCACATGAATCTTCCAAAGATCATGTTCTATTATTTGCTCAACTCCGGGCTTAGGCCCGAGATGTTATTCTATCAAATAGAATAACTTCTCAATTCCCAGGACTATCCTGATGTTTTATTCCCAATTTGAAAATTAAAGCCGTTTAAAGATATTTTCACCTAGGATTATGTTTTAAACGTTAATCTTTCAGTTATCTTGATTGCTATAGTCCAACTATCCAATCAACGATTTCAGGTACTATTGAATATAATGATTACTATAGTCTAATTATATAATCAACTATAATTTGATTGGTTAAATTCAAATATATTGATTACTTTAATCCAATTATATAATCAACTATAATTTGAAGTAGTTTGAATACAGTCCAACTATTTTATTAAAACAACAATTAAATATTAGTCCAACTAATATATATATTTGTGTAATGACGAAAAATTGAAATGAGCGCGTATTGGCAAGTATCTAAACGAAATTGCAAATTTAATACTTGCCTCCCACTATTTTTCGGCGAGCCTCTAACCCTCTATTGAGTACTCGGGAAACCTTGTTTCCTAGTGGGCTAGGATCCCGTTAAATAACACACAACCTTGACTTTGGCCAACAAATTGTATGATATTTAACTAGGTAGTGTTGGACAATTATGACCCATAGCGTCACTATTTGTACAGATCATGGTGTTGTTGTACAAATTAACTATGTGACAAAGAGATTGCTCTCTTATCATTTGTGATTAGATCACCTTAGATATATAAATGATAGGAGGTCCCTATGATTAGTTCCTGGATTGAGAATGATATGAGACAGTATCAGTCCATGAAGGATTAATCATTAAATATCCCTAGTCAGAGTATTATCGAGATTAGACATCGGTAATGCGTAAAGACTAGTATTACACTTGTGCACGTTGTGAGGGCATAACGGGCATAGTTCTCATATATTTAAGTATTGGATACTTATGCAAGTGCGGTAGGAGGTTGTGTTTTACCGATGGTACGAAAACAGCTTCGCTCTGGATAGACCTCCTCGGAATCCCATTGGTAGTATGACTATGTGTCTATGGGAGTCCGAAATCAGGGTAGGTGTATTTGGTCTTAACCTGAGACTTGCATCGCTAATACTTACGACAATCAATATACTTTGGTTGCGGTCATCTAGGGCTTTAACCGGTTCTGTGTACGCCAATACTGGGTATATTGAGAATCGTAGAGTATTGGGTGTGATGTCAAGACGGAAGTATCACTCCAGTCATAGTGGAGATGATGTCACGTAGGATACGGTATTAGTGCTCTTAAGTGCTACGCGGCCATCGGGATATTATGACTAGGTCATGTATATCCGATTATAGAGACTAGTTACCAGATATCCGACATGTGCTTCGTACGGGGCAGACACAACTCCAGCCTCAGGCCTAGCACGTGACCATCCGATACTAGATCGATATGCATTATACGATGTATACTACGCCTGATACAGATCCTTCATTCCTGTAAGGATATTTCCGGAGAATTGGGTAGGCATGGTACTTTGCTAGAAGCCAACCTTGTCTTGTGAATCGGTAAAACGTAGTACTTGGTACTTACGTGTTCGGATAGTCCGACGACCGTATTTACTGCCAACATATCTGGGGATCTCATGGGTCGCTTCCCAATGATTCACCGATGATGTATGACTCGCACTTTAATTAATCTGGGATTATTTCGATGAGAGAGAAAATTAATCTGGGATTAATTACGGAGATATTTTATCTGGGATAAAATATCGTCTAAAGAGAGAGAACGCGATTAATTTGGAATTAATCGGTAAAATAAATTTAATAGTTAAATTTGATTTTTCTATTTAATTTATTCGAATGGGCTAAAATTAATATATCGGATATATTAATATGAATTGGATTTCATTACGAAATTAAAGTCGAACTTTAATGCGAACGAATGAATTAATTTAGAATTAATTCGAAAACGACGTTCGTAATATATTTGCGAGGCATCAATATTTAATTAAATTAGATTTAATTATTTAACGACGGAAGTTCGTTTAATCGGATTAAACGGAACCGAGCCGCGGCAAATATTCGTAGAGATATTTGAATTTTGAATTCAAATATGTGGGGCCCATGTGTGGTAGGTGTACCTACCACCCAACTACCTTGTTTTGCTTTTTGAAAAACCATTTACCCACACCTACCAAGTTTAGGGTAAAACTGAAATGTTTTACCAAAAGGTGAATAACAAAAGGGCTCTCTACACTTTGGTAACTTAATATAATTTTCATTAGATGAAAATTTGAAAAACCCTAGACAACTCTCTCTCTCCCATCTTCTTCAAGCTCACGCCCAAGGGGCAAAAGTTCACTGTTTTTCTGTCAACAAAAACGTGAGCAGTGAGGAAGCATTTTGTGGATTTTGTGGCAAGATCCAAGTGCTAGCACACTCCTAGAAGACATACGAAGGTGTTAGGGAAACCCACCCACGAGCCGGGAATCGTTAGACGAAGCTTGGAGCTTCAAATCTCAGCTCAAAATATGATTTTTTAAGGCAGTGGACTGCACTGCAGTGGCGCCATTTGGAGGGCAGAATTTCAGTTTTTTTCTTCATCAAATCGTCTCAACCGATCGATGTGAGTATTCCGCTATCTCCTTTGATGTATTCACACATGTTTTTCATGCTTGTTATGATCTTGGGACCTAAATAGAAACCAAAAATGGCATCAAGAGCCTAGGTTCAAGCATGAAACTTTTAGGGCTTAAAATTGGGTAAACTTGTTTTGAGCATGATTTGATTAAATTGGATGTTTGAGTATGCTTATAACATGTTTAATTAAGTATTGATTGGATCAATTTAATGAAATAATGATTGGATCAATTTTTCCCCAAATATTCATGTTGGCCGAATGTAGAAGCATTATGGAAATCTTGGAAATTTTCATTTTGATTCATTGGATGAAGTTGTAATGATGTTGGATAATGTTAATTTAAGATTGAATTGGATTTAATTTTGAATTGAACAAAAATCCCTAATTTCCTTACCTTGGCCGAATGTGGATGCCCTTTAATGTCTTGGTATTTTTTGATTTTTGATAATTGGATGTGTTGGAAATCATTCGGGATGTTAATTTAATGTTAATTTGGATTTGATTGGATTGAATTCGGATTTGGACAAAAATGCATCCCTTGGCCGAGACTTTGAGCATGGTGAATGGGTTTGATTTTTTTCATTAATTTGTTGGACATGTGATGATGATGATGAACATGATTAATTGGACTAATTTGATGTTTTGGAAATATTGATTTGGGTGATTAATCATGATATACACTTTAATTAATTAAATTGGAAATTTGGAATTTGGTAATTTAATTATATGGGCCTTAAAATTGGATTTGGGCTTTTAAAGTTGTAAATGGGCTTATTGGGCTTTGTTGTACAAAGTTGGGTTTAGGCAAATTGGATTGGATCCAATTGGGCCCAAAACCGCTTCCATAAAGCCCAAATGCGACTTAATGAACCTTTAAAGTTTAATTGGGCCTAATGGGCCGAAATTGATTTCTGGCTTATGGGGTTACTCCTTGATTGGGCTTTGGTTGCCGAAGCCCATGCCTTAAAGAAATTAATTTAAAGCCCATTGGACTTGAATTAAATTGACGTTGGACGTTAATCGGGCTTTGAGACCCGTAACGATTAAATTTGGAATTTAAGTCGTAAAAGGTTTATTAATAAAGTGTAATATTTAATTTGGAATTAAAATAGTGAATTAGTAAATACATATTAAATTGGATTTAATGTTGTAGTTTAATTTAATTCGAGAATTCGTACTTTGAGTACTTATTCGCAAAAACGAGTTTGACTCGCGCAAAATTAATCGTTGTTTGAACATTGGATGATCACTAATTATCAGATTAATTAATTTGATTAGATTGATTGATAACATGCTTGTGTGAATACATGGTTGTGATGAATGAATAATGTATATCGGATGGATATTAGTTGGGTGGGGGCAATTTTGGAAATTGTTGTAATAAATTCGATTTATTAAATTGGACCTGCGTGTCCAGCCTTATCACCTCTATTTTCTCTTTGTATTCTCTTCTCACCTATTCCCCTCAATGTAAATGAGGTTTCTTTAGTAGTGTAGTGTAACGGGTAGAAATAATACAAGTGCTAGTTTGAGAGAGAAAGTGAGAGATTTGATCTAGGATCAATGTGTTAAGTATCCATCCGCATATCATTATTATTTATTTTCATATGCGCTTTATTATGTGTTTAGAATGCATGTTTAAGGGTGTATGATGATGAGACCTAAACAAAGATAATAAATTGGTAGCCAATTTGCACGCGAAAAACCCTCATCAAATATCAAGCGTTTTTCCTTCCATTGAGTGATTCTTACTTAAGATCCGAGACTGGCATTGGGTTGTTGGCCAAAGTCAAGCCCTTTGTCCGTCGAAGATGTGTTTGAATCACGAGAGTTTTGTTCTATATTGGTGTCTTGTCCAAGTTGTGGTTTGTTGGCCAAAGTCAAGACCACTTCTTGTCCATCGACATTGATTACGAAGCTTTCCATGGTCAATGGGTCGCGCTTGACTGGGATCACTAGGTTTGTTGTGCCAAAGCCAAGGCTTAGTTGATTCAGAGGAAAAAGGTTAGGTAATACATTGGATGTATTGGCATATATAAGATATATGTTTCGGACTTGGATGTCTCCCTACCGGATCTAGGAATTGGATGAGATCCAATTGATCTTAGAGATCTACCTAGTTAATTATCATACAATTTGTTAGCCAAAGTCAAGATTGTGTGATATTTAACGGGATCCTAGCCCACTAGGAAACACGTTTCCCGAGTACTCAACAGAGGGTTAGAGGCTCGCCGAAAAATAGTGGGAGGCAAGAATTGAATTTGCAATATTCGTTTAATTACTTGCCATACGCGCTCATTCAAATTATTCGTCATATAAATTAAATGTTAGTTGGACTAATATTTAAATTGTTGTTTTAATAAGCAGTTGGACTGTATTATAGTTGATTATATAATTGGATTATAGTAATCAATATATTTGAATTAATTAATTTCAATTTACAGTTGATTTTATAATTGGATTATAGTAATCAATGTAATTGAGGTTAATTGATTTAAATTATATTTGATTGTATAGTTGGACTATAATAATCAATATAATACATAGTACCACAAATCGTTGATTAAATAGTTGAACTATTAGAATCAAGATGAATGAAAGATTAGTGTTTAAAACATAATCCTAGGTGAAAATGTATTTAAACGACTATATTTTAAATTGGGAATAATTTCAGGATGGTCCTGGAAATAAATAATAAGTTACTTTATTTGATAAAATAACCTATTATGCCTAAGCCAAGAATTAAGCAAATAGTAGAGCATAATCTTTGGAAGATTTATATGATGATAACTTAAGTGCTTAATTCGATATACTTGTCATAAATCTATGTTTAGATTTAAGAAGTATTAAAATTGCAATAAATAACTCTTGGAGGGTTAAAGACTATTCTCGAGGAGATAAAGTCAAACTTTGCAATTAGGTAAGTTGCGCAAGGCGCACCATACATCAATATTCTAGAAACCCAAGGCTTGGCCAAAGGCTTCTGAAATATTTGAAAGGGCAAAGGCAAAATCATTATGATCTTCTGGGAAGATAAATGACATATCCTAAAGTGACTGCCGTTTGGATATGGCAGACACGAAGGAATTAAAGAAAGGGCAAGGCTCTGACTTTAAGAATGTTTGTCAATATTATGTCTATTACTAGTATTAAAATTGGATTTTAAAATACTAAGTGTGGTACATAAATTATATGGATTGATGTTCAGAATCTGCTGTGAGCAGGATACTGACTTCAAGCTGAGATTAATCTGCGAATCGGAAACAGGACGAAAGTCGCTGTTTCGACCGTAGAATCCTAAGTTTAGGAACTATCTTTTGGGTATGTACTTAAATTAGGAACTGTTATAATGTAACTAGTTTGACTAGAAACATTATCTTTATATCAGTGTTTAATCCGTTACGGATAGACCTTTATATTCTAGAACACTAAAGTGTTTCATTATATAAAGAATGATATTAAGATAAACACATTAGATGTGAGTAACATAATTTATATTTTGAATATAAATAATATCTCAAATATAAATCATGACAAATAAATAGCTCAAACTGATTTGATCAGTTAAGAGACTTATTTGTGGCATTGTTGTCTGGGACACAATTAAACAAGACTCGTATATCCACGCTTTTGAAGAGTGGGTACTAGGACTGATTTGACTATTCAAATAAAGTCTACGAATCTAGTTTATTAGGTAAAATACCTGAAACGCTATTTACTTGGTAATAGTGAAAGTGTCATCGATCTGTTAGCCCTATTCATAGTGAAGTAAGTGGGCCCATATCTAGCAATGCTAGATGTGAATATGAATATTTCGTGACCTTAACGGATGTGGCATCATGTTATGGTTATGTGTTTCTTTTGAAGAACACAAATCGATAACTTTTAGAGTTTCGACACGAAGTAGACAAACAGATCGTCTAAAGTATTAAACCGTCGTGGTAAGACCGTAATGGAAAATACTTAAGCAGTAAGTTTCAAACATGCGTGAAAGAGTATAGTATTCTTTCAATGATGACTCCTCCCGAGACATGTCAGTTTGACTGTGTGTACGTGGAAACCGAATTTTGTTGGACATGATAAGGCTAATCATGAGTCGCTCTGAGTTACCATTTCCTTCAACGGATATGCATTAACAGTGCAATACTTATTTAGAATAAGGTTCCATATAAATCTGTTTGACATGATTCATATTAGATATGAACAGGAAAGAAACAGGGTTTCACACTCCTGAAGATTTGGGTATGCTAGGCATACATTTGGATGATACCAAACCAGAACCCAAATTGGATAAGTGCCCAATTATAGGTTATCATAGGGGAAACCATAAGTATAGTACTTATGCATCTCACACGAGAGAACAATGTTATTGTTGCTCACCATGCGGTTTTCCTAAGAGGAATACCGATATGCAGTGGTAAGTGGGAGGATGGTATAACTCGATGAAAATCGGAGTAATACTGTTCAAGGCACGAAGTCCTTAATGGAACACAGATAGTTTATCAATAATGAAACTATACCATTAATCTTCAAATACACAAGAACCGCGTAGATCGGAGAGAATCAGAAAACAACCTGGGGTATGGGTTTCTGATCTCACCTCATAAAGATGTCAATCTTGTTGAGGTAGACCAACCGACTACGTTTGAGGAAGTGATACAAGGTATCGACTCCCTTTTATGGCAAAGTGCCATGAGTCCAAAAATGGTCCATAGTATACCAACTGTGTTTGGACACTAGTTGATGTCTCGCAAAGCATTGCCTATTGGTACTTAAAAGTCTTCAAGGAAGACATACATGGATGGCAACACACCAACGTACAAAGCTAGGCTTTTAGCGAAAAGGTATCGTTATCAACATTGTGTTGATTACGGTTCAACCTTTTACCTGTTGCCACAGTAAATCTATTTGGATAATGCTTGCTGAAATTGTACATTTATGAAATGTGTCAGTTAAAGATCAAAATCGCTTTCCTTAAACGGAAACCTTTTGGAGGATGTTTATAAAATCCTGACGATTTTGTCGTACCTAAACCAGCAAACTAGGTTTGCGGGTTGTTCGATCCATGTTTGGATTGAAGCAAGCATAAGGTTCTTGGAGCTGACGTTTTGATGTAATCATAATGGTTTATGATTTAATTCAAAACGAAAATAATTCTTGTGTATATAAGGAGGTTAGTGGGAGCGCAATGACAATGAATGTCCTGCATAAAATAATGATAATATATGTCATTTCTTGGAAATGAAATTCCCATAAAACAATCGGCGAAAGCTTGGCTTTCGAGATAATTCTCTGTATAATTCTTAGGAGTAACAACCTTTTATTCTAGGAATAAGATCTATGGGATAGATTTAAAGTTGTTAACACTCTCTGAGAAATTGTACATTTAAAATGTACGTGACCTGGTGTCTCATACGCTTTGAGCGTATGGAGACACAATCAGACCAATCCGAGTGACAGTCACTGGATTGAAGTTAAGAACATCCGTTAGTATCTCAGAGAACTAAGGATGCTGTCTTAGTCTATGGAGAATGAGAACTTGAAGTGACTGGGATCGCTGTAGCAAGTTTCCAAACCGATAAAGATGACTATAAGTCGCAAACGGTACTATAAAGTTTGAATACCGGAACAGTGAGCTGGAAATCTTCCAAGCAAGATACTGTTACCATATAAACAATAAATACGGATTATTGCTGCAGCTGAGGCAGCAATAGAAGCCATTTGGGTCGATAATAAATCTAATTAGATTAGATATAGTTCTGTTAGCGGCTGAGCTAGGCGTCAGCACAGGCTAAAGAATTAATGGTCTCATCAACGATCCAGATATATACTTCGATATTCATCTGATTCGTTCGGATCATACATCATGGCGATGTGATGATCGTATAAATCGCATCAGACGATAATCATGTAAATTCGCTGACGAAAACCTTTTATCAGAAATTTGAGCCAACCGTACATAGTTCGGGTGTTAGGCACTCGAGTGACTGGCTATAGGCCAAGTGGGAGATTGTTGGACAATTATGACCCATAGTGTCACTATTTGTACAGATCATGGTGTTGTTGTACAAATTAACTATGTGACAAAGAGATTGCTCTCTTATCATTTGTGATTAAATCACCTTAGATATATAAATAATAGGAGGTCCCTATGATTAGTTCCTGGATTGAGAATGATATGAGACAGTATCAGTCCACGAAGGATTAATCATTAAATATCTCTAGTCAGAGTATTATCGAGATTGGACATCGGTAATGCGTAAAGACTGGTATTGCACTTGTGCACGTTGTGAGGGCATAACGGGCATAGTTCTCATATATTTAAGTATTGGATACTTATGCAAGTGCGGTAGGAGGTTGTGTTTTACCGATGGTACGGAAAACAGCTTCGCTCTCGATAGACCCCCTCGGAATCCCATTGGTAGTATGACTATGTGTCTATGGGAGTCCGAAAACAGGGTAGGTGTATTTGGTCTTAACCTGAGACTTGCACCGCTAATACTTACGACAATCAATATACTTTGGTTGCGGTCGTCCAGGGCTTTAACCGGTTCTGTGTACGCCAATACTGGGTATATTGAGAATCGTAGAGTATTGGTGTGATGTCAAGACGGAAGTATCACTCCAGTCATAGTGGAGATGATGTCACGTAGGATACGGTATTAGTGCTCTTAAGTGCTGCGCGGCCATCGGGATATTATGACTAGGTCATGTATATCCGATTATAGAGACTAGTTACCAGACATCCGACATGTGCTTCGTACGGGGCAGACACAACTCCAGCCCCAGGCCTAGCACGTGACCATCCGATACTAGATCGATATGCACTATACGATGTATACTACGCCTGATACAATCCTTCATTCCTGTAAGGATATTTCCAGAGAATTGGTAGGCATGGTGCTTTGCTAGAAGCCAACCTTGTCTTGTGAATCGGTAAAACGTAGTACTTGGTACTTACTGTTCGGATAGTCCGACGACCGTATTTACTGCCAACATATCCGGGGATCTCATGGGTCGCTTCCCAATGATTCACCGATGATGTATGACTCGCACTTTAATTAATCTGGGATTATTTCGATGAGAGAGAAAATTAATCTGGGATTAATTACGGAGATATTTTATCTGGGATAAAATATCGTCTAAAGAGAGAGAACGCGATTAATTTGGAATTAATCGGTAAAATAAATTTAATAGTTAAATTTGATTTTTCTATTTAATTTATTCGAATGGGCTAAAATTAATATATCAGATATATTAATATGAATTGGATTTCATTACGAAATTAAAGTCGGACTTTAATGCGAACGAACGAATTAATTTAGAATTAATTCGAAAACGACGTTCGTAATATATTTGCGAGGCATCGATATTTAATTAATTAGATTTAATTATTTAACGACGGAAGTTCGTTTAATCAGATTAAACGGAACCGAGCCGCGGCAAATATTCGTAGAGATATTTGAATTTTGAATTCAAATATGTGGGGCCCATGTGTGGTAGGTGTACCTACCACCCAACTACCTTGTTTTGCTTTTGATCCATTTACCACACACCTACCATTTAGGGTAAAAGTGAAAAGGTTTTACCAAAAGTGAATAACAAAAGGGCTCTCTACACTTTGGTAACTTAATATAATTTTCATTAGATGAAATTTGAAAAACCCTAGACAACTCTCTCTCTCCCCCATCTTCTTCAAGCTCACGCCCAAGGGGCAAAAGTTCACTGTTTTTCTGTCAATAAAACGTGAGCAGTGAGGAAGCATTTTGTTGATTTTGTGGCAAGATCCAAGTGCTAGCACACTCCTAGAAGACATACGAAGGTGTTAGGGAAACCCACCCACGAGCCGGGAATCGTTAGACGAAGCTTGGAGCTTCAAATCTCAGCTCAAAATCTAATTTTTTAAGGCAGTGGACTGCACTGTAGTGGCGCCATTTGGAGGGCAGAATTTCAGTTTTGTTCTTCATCAAATCGTCTCAACCGATCGATGTGAGTATTCCGCTATCTCCTTTGATGTATTCACACATGTTTTTCATGCTTGTTATGATCTTGGGACCTAAATAGAAACCAACAGGTAGATCTCTAAGATCAATTGGATCTCATCCAATTCCTAGATCCAGTAGGTGGACATCCAAGTCCGAAAATATATCTTATATATGCCAATATATCTCATATATTCCCTAACATTTTTCCTCTGAATCAACTAAGCATTGGCTTTGGCACAACAAACTTAATTATTCAAGTTAAACGGGACCCATTGACCTTGGAAAGCTTCGTAATCGATGTCGATGGACAAGAAGTGATCTTGACTTTGGCCAACAAATCACAACTTGGACAAGACATGCGATATGGAACAAAGCCTTCATGATTCAAACACATCCGCGATGGACAAAGGTCTTGACTTTGGCTAACAAACCAGTGCCAATCTTGGATCTTAAGAATGAATCATTCAATGGAAGGAAAAATGTTTAATATTTGTTGAGGGTTTTTTCGCGTAATTGGCAACCAATTAATTATCTTTGATTGGGTCTCATCATACACCCTTAAACATGCATTCTAAAAGCATAATAAAGCGCGATAAATAAATTAATAATGATATGCGGATGGATATTTAAAACAACTTTTTCCTAGAACAAATCTCTCATTTTCCTCCCTCCCGCTAGTACAAATCTTACTTCTACCCAATTACATAACACTTCTAAGGAAACCTCATTTACATTGAGGGGAATAGGTGAGAAGAGAAATACAAAGAATCAAGAGGTAATAGGCTGGACACGCAGGTCCAATTTAATAAATTCTAAATTTATTACAACAATTTCCAAAATTGCCCTCACCCATCTAAAATCCATCTGATATACATTATTCATACATCACATCCAAGTATTCACACAAAGCATGTTATCAATCAATCTAATCCAATTAATTAATCTGAAATTAATGACCATCCAATGTTCAAACAACGATTTGATTTGCGCGAGTCCAACTCGTTTTAAGAATAAGTACTCAAAGCACGAATTCTTGAATTATATCAAACTACAATATTAAATCCAATTTAATTTTTATTCAATACTAATTCTTTATTTAATTCCAAATTAAATAATTACACTTTATTAATGAGCCTTTGCGACTTAGATTCTAAATCTAATCATTAAGGGTCTCAAAGCCCAATTAACATCCAATGTCAATTTAATTAAAGTCCAATGGGCTTTCAATTAATTTATAAGGCATGGACTTAGGCAACCAAAGCCCAATAAGGAATCACCATTTTTCCAAAAATCAATTTAGGCCCATTAGGCTCAATTAAAATATTAAAGGCCCATATAATCATATTTGGACTTTATGGAAATGGTTTTAGGCCCAATTGGATTCAACCAATTAACCTAAACCAAACTTGGCCCAACCAAGCCCATTAAGCCCAAAAACAACTTTATTAGCCCAATTCCAAATTTAGCCTAACTAATTAAATTCTAAAATTCCAAATTTCACAATTCAATTAACTAAAGTGTATTAGCCATAATTAACTACTTAAATCAACATTTCCAAAATACCAATTTACGTAATTAATCATGTTTTCTAATTATCAATTCATTCTCGGAAGTGCGCTACACGGTCGTTGGAAGGGTTGATGCTCCGCAACTCCTCCGGTTCACTGGTTCGATGTTTTCCTTCATCGCCTCGCTCTTTTGGGTCGATGTTTCCTCTGTTTTTGCTGTATTTTCTGGTCGTTGTGTTTGGTTACTATTTGCGGTATTCGGGGGATGTTTTGTGAGGTTTTGAGACTGTTTTGGGACTGTTTTTCAGGGAAGAATTTTGGTGATTTAAGTGCAGTTTTTCAATGCAGTTTTTGGGTGTTTTTAGGCAGTTTTCTGGGCAGGATTTTCGGTGGTTACTGGGCAGTTTTCAGGGACTGTTTTCGGTAGTAATAGGGCATATTTTAGGGCAGTTTCAGTATTTAAAGAGGGGCGTTTTGAGGGGAAATATGGGCTATTACTTCACTGATTTGGGACAGTTTGTGGGGGCTATTTGGAAGTGAGTGGCTTGTTCACAGCGTGAAGCAAGGACAGTTTGTGGGGGCTTATGCGTGAAGTTGAGGCTATGCGTGCGTGAGGGGCTGATTTGTGAGGTGAGGGGCTGCTTGAAGGGCTTATTTGCGTGAGTGAGTTGGAGGCTTGCTGGTCGGCTATGTGTTGATGCGTGAATTGAGAGGCATCAGTTGGGTTTGGCTAGGTGTTGATGCGTGAGGTGTAGGGCGTCAGTTGGGTTTGGCTATGTGTGAATGAGCTGCTTGGTGCAGGTTGCTGTGCGTGAAGGGACAATGCGTTGATGAGCTGCGTAGGGAGAGAAGGGGGCTTGCAGGTGCGTGAGGTTATTGGATGGAGGGTTTAGGGTTACGTGAGTGGCTGAGTGGGTTGTGTTGCTTGCTGAATGGGCGTGAATCCTTGGATTATTTTCTTTGTGTTTTTTTGTGAGATTGAGCTAGGGGTTTCAAGGTTGGGTTAAGGCTTCTTTTTATAGGAAAATGAGGGGTAATCCTTGTGCGAATAGAGAAAGGATTTGTGCATTTATGGGGATATATTTTAATTAGGAATGTCTTTTAATTTGATTTGATTTTTTCTCTTTTGATTAGGGATATGATTTGATTTTATTTGATTTGATCTTGTTTAATTAGGGAATGTAATTTAATCGAATTAGGAAAGCGTTTGATGAGATTTGATTTGTATCTTTTAATTAGGGAATGTGATTTGTCTTGATTTTAGCATGTGTTTAATGTGTGATTTGGTTATTTTGGAAGGTAAATGGGCGTGGCTTAGAGTGGTTTGGGCGTGAGTTTGGCTTGTCTTGGTGGGCTTTGATGTGTAGTTTGGTGATGTATGGGCTTGGTGTGTGTCTTACGGGGGTTTGGGCTAAGAATGTGTTTTGAAACAGAGGTCCAACAAGCGAACCCGAAGCTAAACAAGCGAACTAAATCCAACAAAAATGTCAATTCTTGACTCTTCCCTTTCGACGTCCGTTTCCCGCGACTTCCATAATTTAAAGAGGTAGTGTCTCCATGTGAGACTCATCATCGGGACTTATATGCAAAAATGCAGTGTCTACAATAAGCTCATCTTTTTGAGGAAGTTGCGACCTAGATAGTGTTTGAACATTTCATTGAGTCATTCCATTGAGTAATCTTTGGGGACATCATTGTGTATATCTGATTGAGATATTTTGTATTCTTTTATTTTGAATGGCGTTTGTGGGTGTCGTCATTGTAAGCCCTCACGAGACTATAACTCGTTCACTATGACCGCCTAAGGGTTTACAGGCTTGTTGCATATGTTAAATGTAATCATGATCCTTATAAAAGTGGCTTAGATAGTTTTTATTTATTTTTAATTTAGTTTAGTTTATATTTTATTTTTGTGCTTGAATTGCTAGGGACTAGCAATAAGCTGGTTAGGGGTTGTGATAAGTGCACGAAAATGTACTTTAAACATCACTAATCCAGCTTTATTATTGAGTATTTAATCTTATTTGCAGTTTATTTTTACCCACTTCTGATTCGACTTTGGAAAAATATCCAACACGAAAGTTGTAGATCTCGATCTTACTTTCCGATGATATAAAGTTTATAAAAATCAGAGATCGTATGAAAAGATTACGGCCTAAATACCTCGGGTTGTCCAGATTTAATCTTGGAATGAATTCCATATCGGAACTACGAAGAATTTGCCGAATGTCCAAAAAGTCATTTCAAGAATGTATAATGTTCGTATATGATTTATACCATGTATCATGTGTCACATAACGTAATAGTCATAAAGATTACCGTGGTGTTACAAATTCTCCCTCCATTAAATATGATTCGTCCTCGAATACCTTCTGACGTTGAACTTTTTAGATCCATCTTGTTTTGAAGATATCTGGTGTCTATTACTCTTATCTTCCTTTATTTGCTTTCTATTATTCTGCCCAAGAACTCAATACTATGTTTTCTGGGAATCTCTTATCATGGTATACTCTATTCGATTCTTGTCTTAACATCTGATTTATGTATAATACCTCTCTTGTCATGCTTGCACATTCTACTCCAAAGTTCGTGGGCTCTAGTCAATAATTCCTTGAATTCTCGACTGAGTGATAATTCCTCGTTCTCATTCCATGAAACTTCTACTGAGTACATAATACTACCATCAGGCTATAACTACGTCCATGCATCAAAGAAACCCCATTTCTAGACTTCTAGTTTATGCTCAATGATAAGTGCAGGAAATGTACTTTAAACATTGAGTATTTAATCTTATTTGTAGTTTATTTTATGTTGATTATTAGAAAGCAATGGAACATGGATCTTGGAGCAATTGTACGTGTTTTGGGACCTTGCGGATGCATCGGAAGCACGTGGGAAGAGCGGAAAATACAGAAAGCATGACTCCATAAATTATATCACGTGTCACGACGCCAGGAAGTGGGCGTCGCGACGTGACTTCGGCATGGAGCCATATAGAATTACCGAGAGTTGGGCACCGTGACGCCACTTTTCGGCACTGCGGCAGATCCCCAGAAACTTAGTTTAGTCATATTTTACATGTACAATGACTCTGGGACTTCCCTATAAATACCCAAGCCCGTCCAAAACTGTAGATGAGAAGAAGAAATACACAACCAATAGTTCAAAACACATATTTGAGAGAGAAGAATGAGGGAACTTCACGCCAAGATGTCTCTCTGATCTCTTCAGGCTATATGTCTTTCTTTTCTATAGAGAACTAATCTTCTAGGCAAAGCTATGGATGAATTCTTGTATTTAAATTCTTATATTAATATTTTTTATTCCTGAATGATCTGTAATGTTTAATACAATTGATATTTTATTGTTCTCTATTATCTTTTGATTTATAATTAATCTAGAGATTGTATTTTACTAATTTTCATATAGGAATAGTCATGTTTTTTCTATGTGTGATTGGGGAACCCAGTTGTAACTGGTATTGTTGTTTTATGAGTTAATCTTCTGCTGCAGTATTGCCTTTAGGTATATTGTTGACGCTAGATAGGTCATAATGATAACATATTGTGCTATTAAAATAGAGAAAGTAATTCATCGATTACCTTAGAATTTAATATGTTTTAAACTGAAATATCTTCTGATTGTTGGTTTGGGAAGTGAAACCCTCAATTGAGTAATAAAAGAAATCAACTACGGAATATAGAGACTCTATATAAGAAGGATTTCTGATACTTTATTGCCTTTTATCTATTGATAATTCTTAGGCATCTTTCATAGTTTTATTTTATATTGTCAATTGAACCCATCTCTTTAATTAAGTTATTGCTAACGTTTTCTTTAAGTGACTTAATTCCTTTGTAACCATCTCTCTGAGGAATCGACACCCCAACTATACTGTGATAACCGTAAGTACTTTTTGGGTGTAATCACTCAACATTCTCCAACCCTATTCTCTGCTTGAGCTATTAGTTCTTAAATTGGCACTATATTCGTGGCCTGTCGTCTCATACATCTCAGTTCTACTCATGTTTGAAACCTCTTATATCTCTTGTCATGACAACTTAATTCTTAAATATCACTTGGAACTTCTGTTATCCTTCACAGTTATTACATCACTGTTGTACTTTCTTCTTAGCTGGTATTTCTGAATCTTTAGAAGTACTAGTGCTTTCTATGGTTAGGCTTTTTTTTATTTTACTCCTATTTTAGGTGTAAATGTATAAGATAAATAACCTTACTAAGCATTCCTTACTGTCACATACTTGATCTAATTTTAGCTTTCATTCTCATAATTTAGCTATTTAACTCTCTATTTTCTCTTCACTAAGCTTTAACTGCTTATCGGCTATGTTCTTCAAGTTCTCCTATCTCTGCCTATCTGTAAGGCTTAGGACCTCATAGCTCAGGGTCAATTTCTCCATGCACTTCTAGCTTACTATTAATGTCGGCGCTGGCGACTCGATTTTAGTTAGTGTTCACACTCTTTTGTATCTTCAAATTTGTTGTTATTATGAATTTGGTTAACTATCCTTTACAACGGCTTGTTCTCTTTGCTTGATTTCGCTTACGAATACCCTACTTTCAATTATTCCTAAAATCTTATTATGTTAGGTGTTGTCTCGGTCTCAACAATATCCATATACCTGGTTTTTTTGGTCATCTTTTTTTGGTCATCTCTATGTTATATATCAATAAATCTGTTTCAGGTCGTACTTTGTCTTGTTTCTAAGCCAGAATATTGCATGGGAACTTATAAGTTATACTCGCTATCTTCCTTTCGTTTCCTATCTGATGTAATTCTGGTCTTATTTCAACACTGAGAAAGCTTGATGTTCTATAGTACTACTGAACCAATGAACATCCTCTGCTTCCGCGTCTTATCTCAGAACTTATAAGTTAACCATCGAAAGTCTATCTTAGCACTTATGCACCTCTGTCGTTGTTTATCTAGTATATTTTTCTATTGTCGTCTTATCTCAGCAATTTTATCTCAAAACATTTTACTTGCTGTCTCTTACGTCTTCTTTCCTGCTCTATTCTATACCTGGACCTTTTGTGGTCCATTTCTATGTCTCATTATCCAAATAATATTATCTTTTACATGTCCCAAGTCATGTCTAACGTTGGTTATTTTATTTTCCCATTGTTGCTTGACTACTACTTTATCTCTTTATTGCTCAATCTAGACAACTTCTTTCCTAAATCTTTTACTTAGAGCTATCTTCCTCTTCTATTATGTTCTTGTACTAAGTCTGAAGGTTTTATGTTTCGGTCGTCTTCCACTACGCATTCACTTATTTCTGGAAGTATCTTGAGGCAATCATCGAGGTCCATCTTTGTTGCTGTTGTATAACGAGGGTTGGGGGGGTGGGGTTTAGTCCTGAAGCTTTTCCAGTTATGGTGATCTCACTAGTTACCCGTGCTGTATTTGCACGTGTTGCTCATCTATATGCATGTGACTCTCGTTTTACTGGTGTTGGCTCCCACACTAAGGTACTTCTGCTAGGTACTAATTGAATTATCTCATTCGACTATACTCTTAATTATTTTCCATCCAATGGTCTTACTACTTTTTACTGAGAACCTTCTTAAGGGTCACTCTCTCCCAAAGTCCTATTATACTCTTTTTGTTATCCCTTCTTACGAAGTTTACTCTGTTACTTAGATTTCCTCCTTATCTCAGTTCTTTAAACTCCTTATGTCTTTACTTCACTGGGAACTAGATCAACGTCGATCACTTCAGGCATCTCTACTAGAACTTTTGGTTCATGTGCTATTCTCCTACTAGTTCTTTCGTCCCGGTACAATGAGGTTATTTATTAGTCATATACTATATTCTTGAGAATCGCTCTCTCTAATTCTTTCGCTCTTTTAAGCCTTTACTCCCTTAAGGGCTTCCACTTTTACGCTCACATATGCTACTGAACCAATGAACATCATTTGCTTCTGCATCGCGATGCAAGGGTTGGGGGTCGTGATTCCCACATGCGTCACGACGCTAAGTGCTGAGCGTCACGACGTCCACCAAACAGAGATGAGACAGTGAGATTCTTTTGCTTTATGCGTCACAATGTTATTCCTTGGGCATCGCAATGCTCAAAATTCATAACCGAATCAGGGAGAAATTTTCCAGTACGCATCGCGATGCCGTAGTATGCATCGCTACACCAGCCTATTTTCAGTATCCAACATCAATCCCTCAATTCCATTTTCAAAACTTACACCACAACTTAGCAACTTAAGCACAAATATACAAATCATCATTCACCTACTCTTTTAACATTTCACCATATCCAATCTTAACCAACCTCAACTTAACTCATTATTTAGGGTTTCCTAATTGGGGATTTCTCATAAGCATTAACTTCTTAACACGATAATCATATAAACTACATCAATCACAACCCAACACAACTTTTGAACATCAATCATCAAAAGAAACCAACGCTCCAAAACTTGGGTCAAGTTTCTTCTGACCTTGGATTAATTTTCTTCTCCATTAGAGTCCACAACCCTTCCTTTTTCCTTTCTAGACTTGGTTTGTGTTGGATTTCCTCCCTTTTTCTTCAAGATTTCTTGTCAAATTGCAAGTCTTTCTCTATTCTTTCCTTCAAATTTTCGGCCATGCAAAGGATTTGAGGAGCTAGATGGATTTTAATTTTTTATTATGATTTTCTTTGCTCTCTCTAGACAAATCTAGGGACTTTGAGAGTGTAGGAGCAAAGCAAGGTTTACCGCTATGCCTATGATGCTCGGCGATCACGACACTGTTGGGCTCACAGCCCGTGGAGAGTACGGAGTAGCCCGTGGGGGACTAAACCGGAGAATAAATGAGTCGCCACCCAGTGTGAACTGGGAAATATTTAAGGTCGCACTCACCCCTCGCAAGGGAAGACCTCAAATCGTTGGGTTCGGAATGGTCTCTTACTTATGCCAGTATAATGGACGGGTTCACACAATGGTATAGCCAAATCTTATGCAGTTCATGCAAGATAATTCAAATAAACACAAATTTACACACCCATAAACATTAATAGAAATAATAAAAGCATATTAAATTAAGAAGTACGAGATGCAATAACGAAAATTATAATTAACAATCCAAAAGCGTGAAAAGCGTCAATAAATAAATAGCAGACAAAAAGGGGGGTTAATCACGCATATATGAGTATTTCCTGAGTGGTACGTGGATTTGTATCCCAAGTACAAATCACACTACAGTCCATTCAGATTCGGCTACGGAATTTACATCTGGGTTTCCATCCGATATACCACAAGAGATAATAACACACATAATCATCAATGCAATGTAAATGGACAAAAAATAGACATGAACAAAAATAAATAAAATAAGGGCGAAATAATAAAATGACAGTAAATAGACAAGAAAATAACAAAATAGAAGCGAAATAATAACAATAAAAGGTGACTAAATAAAAAAATATAAGTAACGAAACGCCAAAAAGAGAAAAATATGACCAGAAATTTGGCCGTTTTTGATGTAGGACTTCGCATACCCGGCTGGACGTATTTCACGTTCAGCCATACATGCAGCGTCCGGAACTATAAAAATAAATGTGGTAAGGGTGTCCTCAGGTCTTACCTTTTAAGTTGCTTTCTCGGAAGTGCGTTAGGCCGTCGCCGGAAGGATCAAAGCTAGTTCGTTGTTTGCTAGTTCAAACTGCTGGTTCGCTGTTTGCCATTCGCTATTTCTGGCTACTGTTTCAGGTTGTTTTTGGCTGATATTTTTTTGGTTGTTTTTGGCTGTTGTTTTGGTTGTTTTGGCTGCTATTTTTGGTTGTTTTTTCGATTGTTTGGTTGTTTTTTGTCTCGGTTTTTGCTGGTTGTTTCTCAATTTTTGCTGGTTATTTCTGGTTCATGGTTTTTACTGAATTGCTGGTTGTTCTGTTTTGGTTGTTTTCGGTGTTCCCCCTGGTTTTGGTTTCGGTGGTTGCTTAGGGTTTTTGGTTGTTTGGCTTCTTCTTTATTCGGTGATGGGTGTTTTTTTTGTCTTGTTTTTCAGTGATGGAAGAAGGAAAAGAGGCTCTAGGGTTTTTTCTTAAATTCACGTCCAAGCCCCCTTTGTGTCAAGATGGATCTCCAAATAGGGAAACAAATCATGGAAAACTTATGAGATATATTGTCAATTTATCTTGGGAATAAAATCCTCTAAATTTGGTGATGAGGTGATTTCAAATCTTGTTAATTTGGCAAGGATGGGATCCAAATCTTGTTAAATTGGAAAGTGTTCATAAGGGGATTTGGACATATGGATTGCATGGGGTTTTGGATGGATTGCATGGGTTCATGGGCTGATTGTGTGGTGTTTGGCGTGGGCTACATGGTCTTTGTGTGGTGTTTGGCGTAGGCTGTATGGGCTTTGGGCGTGTGGATGGATTTGGGCCGAGGCTTGATGGGCCGAGGCTGAGGTTTGAAATAGAAACTGACTGAGCGAATCCGGGGCTGGCTAGTGAGTTCGCATCCGATGAGGTGCTAATTTTCGATGTTTTCCTTCCTTCCGGCATTCGTTTTTCACAACTTCCGTAAATTTTCAGGTAGTGCCTCCATACGAGGCTCATCATCGGGCTTATGTAAAAATGTAGTGTCTACAGGTAGATATTTAACTTATTGGGCCATTTTGACCTTTTGGGCCAAATGAGAAATGTAATGGGCTTACAAGTTGGGTTCATCACCTTAATCTAGGCCATTCTCGAACTTTACTATAGCAGCTACAAAAATATTAATTTTAGACCCACTTCTGATTCAAGTTTGGAAAAATATCCAATGCAAAATTATAGATCTCGTTCTTAGCTTTCCGACGATATAAAGTTCATAAGAATTAGAGATCGTATGAAAAGTTATAGCCCAAATACCCTTAGTTGTCCGGATTTATTCTTGGAATGAATTTCGTATCGGAACTACGAAGAATTTATCGAATGTCTAAGAAGTCATTTCAAGAATGTATACATGTTCATACATGATTTATACCATGTATCATGTGTCCGTAATAGTCGTCAAGATTATCGGGTTGTTACAAAAGAGAAATATGTAAGTTTTTCATCTGTTACCTTCACCTGAAAGTTGTTGGTCTTGCTAAGGGTGTTCTTAGGGGAGAGGCTCCCATAGTCCATGGCTTTATTTATATTGATATGCTCAGCTAAGAATTTTATTATGGAGAGGAAATGGGTTATGCCCCCCTCAAATTTTTGGGGAAGTCCTATATCCCCTAGAATTGGTGTTGCCCCTTGTCGCATCCAGAACTTTGCTCTTCCCGGCCCTGGCCTTTTTCTTGGGACCCTCTCGATAGTTTCCTCGGGCTTATCGCCCTCGACCTGGTGGAGGCGTCTCTTGGTAGGTTGGGGGCAGGTGTTGGTGGGCTTGGTGGGGGAATATTGGTGGTTTGGGAAGTATGGGCCGGTGTCTGCATTGGCATCATTTGTCTTGCGGATGGCCAAATCAAAGTAATGACTCGGGGACTGATGCTGTTGGACCCACCCCGAGTAGAGCGCATTGTTTCCATAGCAACTAGCAGATGGGTCTTTTTCCAGACATGTCTGCAACAAAAATATACAAGTGTTGGGGCATTAAAATGACAACAAAAGAATGGGTTGAAAAGCTATAAAATAATCATGACATATAATGATAAGCAAATTAAGAAGTGGGTCAGTGGGTTAGGAATTACCAGTTTATCTGGACTGATATGGTGGAGTGATCAAGGTGAGACTCGAATCAGCAAAGGACGAGGGGTTGACAAGGTCTCTACAGTGACCTCTATACTGGAATGCCTTTTTCACCCTGGCCTAGATGGCGAACCTTAGGGGGATCGCCCCAGCATGCTACAAAGGGTTTATGATAGTTAGCTATAAATATAATCCAAGAGGAAGAAAAGAAGAAAGATTGAGGATGAGTTGTTATCTCCAACTCTGAAGATATGTCGGACTGTCACATCCTCGTCTACAGTCTACCAACGCATGCCCCATGGTCCCCCGGCCCAAAATTATTTATCCTTGAAATTCTTGTTGGTGGCTGGGATGTTCAAAATTATGTGTGGAGCCCCGAAATTTGTGGAGAGATAGTACCAACTCATGTACTCTTTTGGGCTGGCGTTCATTTTGTACAATCTTTTCATTTTGGAGACCAACATCTCTCCCAGTCCAGCTCGGCTCCAGATCACATAGAGCCCCGCCAACACCCTCCATCCATTCAAATTCAACTGGCATGGCACCAAGTTCATCACTGACAACATCCCCGTAAAGAATGCATGGGTAGGCTTAGGCTCATGTTAAAGAAGGCAATGTAGAGTGCCACTTAGTATTCACGGGGTCGGATAACTTGATCCTCTTCTTCTGGAACACTCAGAGTAATTGCCTCCAGGATGTTGAACCCCACCCTTAGTTGGCCAGTTCGGCCTCAGTTATGGAAGAAATTTGGTCCATGTCCAGATTTACAAAATCAAAATCATGGTAGATTGGCTCGGGTCGGGGTACCCTGAGGCTTTAGGATTGGTTCTCATCCTCATAAGGGGTCGGTGTTGTATCATAGTCATCTGAACCCTCTGACCCCGAGCTATGTACGTTTATTGGCTCGGTCTGGCGTGAGGTTGACGTAAGGGGAGGTAAGACGTTGATGGTAGTTGGTGAGGAATACTCGGAAACCGATATTTCTGCCAAGGAACGACCCGAAAAGAGAAGTTAGTTCAAAGCAGCTTATTTTTAAATTTACTCATATGGTTAGTATAGCTTAACATACAAGTTTAGGTTTCACTATGTCATTATCTCTACCAAATGACTAAACCTAAAAGCTTTAAGCGCCCTAACAGTGATAAAAGATTAAATTCCCAGACACAACCAGGGCAAATACCAAAAAATCCTAGAAACACATGCTCTTTAACTCCAAACACAAACCCAAAAAAGCACCCAAATACCCACCCTCAAACTAGAAACGTATACACACAAAATGAACCCCTCAAATTGTCATTCACTCCAAAAAAACCCTGAAAAACCATACAAACACATCATCAACATCAACATAAACGGAGAAGAGAGAATGGTCAAGGGAGAACTTGCTTTCTATACTAAAGGTCAATGGTGAAGGATGCTTGAAGTTGTTGAGAAGAACTGAAGTTGCAGAAGGTCGCTTGAAGGTCTGGAGCGACACTTTTGAGAAGATGAAGTGGTAAAGTGAAAAAGTGAAGAAGTTTGTCCTTTAAATAGGGAGCTCACGCTGGTAATGACCATTGGGTTGAAGAAAGAGTAAAGGATTGATGACATGTGTGAGTAAGATCTATGTCGTTGAATTCAAATGAATGGCTTAGATTGAAACCACGAGCACGGTTGATCATAGTTGTCTTAGTGTTTGGCGCGCAAGAGACGAATGTGCGACACTTGGCTCTTGGGGATATGAAGCATAAGATGAATTGATGGATGTGACAGGCATCTAAGGAAGACCATTATGCATTCACGTCTTCCTAGGAGCAATTCAGAAACCCTAGGAAGACTTTTCAGCTGGCGATGAAAGAGAGGCAATCGACACTAAAAAAGGAATCTTTGGCAGTTTATGCAGTAACCTGACTCGATGAGTATAGCTTTGGGGAGCTTTAAGGAGCCAAAAACCGAGAATACTGGCTCGGTCTATACCACCATTTTTTTTTTAAGTTCCCAGCATCAACTCGCTACCTCGTTGATACCAAGAACTAGAGGACATATGTTGATACCGAGAACTAGAGGACATATTTCGAATATCGAAGAGAGGTAGACAAGGGTTTTTTACTTGGCCAAAAGAGGATGGAGAATGACCAAAGGCCAATTGAGGCTGAAGTTAGAAGGAAGATCCGGGCTTATTATGTGAAGGAGGTCTCCTGAAGGAAGAACCTGCTATTGAAGAAACAAGTAGGTACCCGACCCGACCTGAAGAGAAAATATTAGATTTGGTAGCATTTGAATATTAGTGGAAGCCGACCCGAGGTGGTTCATGATTACTGACCCGACTCGGTTGAAGAAGTCATGAAGTTTTGATCAATCATCATTCATCTAGGCATGCCGACCCAAGGAACGGAGCTGAGATCACAATATTTTATACTTGCATATGACGTATGTGATACTTGGAAGTTTGAGCTTCTAGAAGGCTGATGTAACCGGAGTAAGTCAACGGCTCTCCTTGGGAAGAGACTCTCACAAATGGAAAAGTACCATAGTGGTTGAACTGTAGGGTGTCACGTCAATAGAGCGTGTAGCAGTGGTCAAAAGGTTGAAATGATGGGTTTCTGCTGACAAATGGTAGTTGGGTCAGATGTCAGAGTGATTGTTTACTGAGTGGTTGGGGAAAATGAGCATGGGGGAAACAGTGATAGGATGACATGAGCTGATGTTATGGGTTGGTGGAATAGTGGATTTAGAAGCCTATATAAAGAGGTTGAAGCCACATATTCAAGGGTTAGCAATTTTCTCATTTCACTACTTGTAAAAAAGCAAGAGCTTCTAAGCTAGTGATAGAGAGAGAAAGATAGTCGATACCCGACCATTTGAGAGATTTGTAACGGGTTAGCCTAAGACTCGAAGTGTTTTACACTCTTTTGTAAGCCATACATAACACTTGTAACCCTAGTCATTCTTGACCTCAAACTAGTAATATAAACACCATTTTTCTCTCATGGAGGTAGGTTAGAACCACTCTCCGCCGAACCACATAAATCTCTGTGATTTTCTTGTTTGCTTGCCAAATTTATTTTAAGTCCCTTATTAACCAAACAAATTCACTGCTTGAAGGAGATTTGTTCGAGGGGTCAATTTTCCAAATTGCCCTTGGAACGGAAAACAACCATCAACATATGTAAACCCATAAACATTGTAAAAATTCACATTATCATGACCCAAATTAACATTGCCAAAACGTCAGATCATTTTGAACATACCTTTTGTTCTTTTGAGTTCTGTTCAATTAGGGTACGAAATGAAGAGGTGGCGAGCTAGATACAATGTGGGTGGCTAAAGATCGGGGAGTGGTAGCGACGTCAGCGACTGAATATTCCGGGTTGGTGGTTGGAAAACGAGTGTATTAGAGGAGAAAGAAATGGATTTAGGGATTGTAAATTGAAAGTTTGTATTTGGGAGAAAGAAACGTGAGTAGCTGGTACAAACTAAAGAAGTAAAGAGTGAAGACTAAAAACCAAAGACTAAAATGCATTTTCTTATTTAGGGATGATCAAATAAATCGATCGATTTCGTCGATTCAAACCGAATTGTATTCGGTTCGGTTTAGTTCTATCAATTCGGTTTAGTTATCATTTTTTTACCCACCTTTAGGTTGTTATTTAATAAATTTATTAATTTAATTTTATAATTTAGTACGAGTTGTCAGCGTAATTTAACTTATATTATATATATAGTAATTAGAATTGCGGTCAAATATCAGTGAAAATACGGGGTACCCAAACTTCACAGATCATATAATAACTAAAGGCCCAAAAGTGAAAACGAAGTTAGAGCAAAAATGCCCAGCAATAACGGAAGTTACGGAACAACATGCTTGTAACGCTTGCCGTAAGCGCGTGAAGAACATCAAAGTCTGCAATCAATGAAATTGATTCCATGTTATATCAAGACAAGCCAGCTGCTGTCTCGCGAGATTGACATAAACTCGCGCCTATAAGCTCGTGAAACTCACCGCAACAAAGAAAAAAAATTAAAAATTGTATTGTACTGGGTACCGTCCTAGGGGGGGTTAGGGTTTTCTCCTCTCCCACCAATTTGTTTTTGTTTTTTTTTTTTTTAGGGGTTTTCTCGCTTTCAAATCCGATATAATCAATTATTTCTTAGGGTTAGGGTTTAGTGGAATTTTTTGTTTTCATTTTTATTGGACCTCCGGCGGGGATGGGGGCTGGAGAAGAGATTAGTGAATCGAGCGGCGGAGAGGGAGTGAAGGTGAATATTCGAAGCTCAAACGGCACGAAATTTTCGGTGGATATCGATCTGGAATCCACCGTTGAAACGTTCAAAGCGGCGCTGGCGGAGAAGTGCGAGGTTCCGGCTCAGCAGCAGCGGTTGATTTACAAAGGTCGGATCTTGAAGGACGATCAAACCCTAAAAAGCTACGGTACGATGTTCGTTCTTTTTAAAGAGTTTCTGCGTTTTGAATGATCGATGGAGCGGTGCCAGATATGTGATTCAATGTTTTTTTTTTTTTTTTTTTTTTGTATTATGATCTGATATTGGTTATAAGTTTTCAACTATTTGACGAATGTCTTTAATCAGTATTAATTGGTAGCGGGAAGAAATGTAGTACCAATCTTAGTTTGCAAACTTAGCTTTTCCAGGAATGGATTGAGAGTGCAGAAAAGGCTAGGCCCGTTAAGGGGAGAGGACCTTTTTTAACTTTAAAACCCTTGTCCTCTCTATAATTTGCAAATGTGGCAAAACATGTACAAGTGTACAATTACAACACATAAGGTTCAAGGGCTAAGTCAACCATGTGGATGTAAAGGTACATGGGTTGTCTTCTGTTCTTTGCATTCCTTTTCTTTTTCTCTCGATGTTGGTTGGACCTGGGAGAGGGGGTGGGGTTGGTTAGGAGGGGTTATGACATTGTTCACTGGTAATAATCCCATAAAAATCATCTCTTAAACACTTATTACAGATCATTTTTTGGGTTACAGCTCTCATCTTGTTTGGCTTTCAAGCAGTACTTTCTGTAATGCGTATTATTTTAAAGTAGTGTTCTTGCCTTCTTAATCCATTGTTCTGGTAATTGTGTCTAAGATATTTTCCTCTGGAATGATATTTTATGTAGTATCACATTCTTTTATGGCTGCCCTCTTCATGTTGGTGCGACATAGATTTTGATGCTATCTAGGTTTATTTGATGGATGCATTATAGATTATTGAAGCTTAGCCAACATATCTTGATATATTATTGAACCTTACACAGCATATAAACTTGCATACTTGGAGAAAGTTGTTATAATAAAGGATGAACTGCTATTGTGCCACTCCTTTTTTCATGTTTAGGCTTGGGGGCAGATCACACCGTGCACTTGGTTCGTGGTTTTGCACCAGCCAACCCTGCTGCACCAACCAACACTGCTGCGCCACCCAGCACTGGAGGTTCAACAGCCACCCCAAACAACACAAGGCCTGTGGGTACTGATGAAGGTGACTTTCTTGGAGGAGCTGGTCTTGGAGCTTCGCTGTTTCCTGGACTTGGCATGAATGGCATGGGCGGGAGTGGAAGTGGTTTGTTTGGAGCTGGACTTCCAGAGTTTGAACAAGTGCAGCAACAGCTGACCCGGAACCCCAACATTATGAGAGAGATCATGAATATGCCTGTTGTGCAGAACCTTATGAATAACCCTGAGATAATGCGAAACATGATAATGAACAATCCTCAAATGCGTGAAATAATTGATCGAAACCCTGAGCTGGCACACATACTTAACGACCCTAGCACACTGCGTCAGACACTTGAAACTGCGAGAAATCCTGAGCTCATGCGTGAAATGATGCGCAATACTGATAGAGCAATGAGCAACATTGAATCTTCTCCTGAGGGATTTAATATGTTGAGGCGCATGTATGAAACTGTTCAAGAGCCATTTCTTAATGCTACCTCAATGGCTGCGAATGCTGGAAATGACAACTCAAACCCATTTGCAGCTCTTTTGGGTACTCGAGGTGGGAGTCAAGCCAGAGAAGGATCAAATAACCCATCTAACACTTCATCTGAAACTACGACTGGGTCTCCTGCCCCAAACACTAACCCACTTCCCAATCCCTGGATGGCTACTGGAAGTAAGTTTTTGGACTTTTTCTTGTCTTCTTTAGAATATTGTTGGTTTTAATTAGTGTTCTTGCTATCTTAATGGTGTTTTGGTCCTGACATAAAATATTTATCCTCTTGTCTGTTTCTTTCCTTCCCGAATACTTCTGAACCCATGTGAATGTCAGCTACAAACTTTTTCCCTTGGCCAAAAGGGGATATTTTTTACTGGTTTTTGATAGATCCATGTACTGGCTAAATTTCTTTGCTAGAACTTGTGGAAGTCAAAGAGGAATGACTAATGAGATGGGAATATTTTTTATGTTGTACTTTCTTTTGTGAAAGATTGCATCTGCATCTTGCTAAGGTTTCAGAATTACATCTGTCATTTTTCCTTTCCATAGTTTAAGTTGAGGATTCTTTTTCTTTTTTCTTTTTTCAAGTTTATATGTTTCTTGTTTAAAAATAATAATAATAATAATATATTTAATAATTGTTCAAAATTTAACAGCTAGAGGTGCGCAAACTAACACTACAAGGTCAAGTCCTCTAGGGAATACTAGGCTACAGACACCTGCTGGCATAGCTGGACTTGTTTCCCCTGGGTTTGAAGATATTTTCGGTGGAATGAAGGACACCAATTCACTGAATCAGATGCTGCAAAATCCGGCTGTTACAGAAATGATGCAAAGCCTTCTTTCCAATCCCCAGTACATGAACCAGGTATTAAGTGTTTATGTTCTCATAAATTTTGTCAGGGTGATAGATTTTGTTTTTAACATCCCCAAGTTTCAGATTCTTGGTCTTAATCCGCAGCTGCGCACCATGGTTGATTCCAATTCTCAACTGAGAGAAATGATGCAAAATCCTGAACTTCTTCGTCAGTTGACTAATCCTGAGACGATGCAGGTATGTTTACAACATCATTGAGCCACACTTTTCCACATTTTCCCTCTCTTTCTGTCCTCTTTTAATCTCGCCATTTCTCCCCTTATGTTGTCTTTTATTTGCATGTCTGAGCACATTTACACATCTCTAGCAGTCTACCCACACTTGTGGTTTTTCTTTTGGAATTGCATATTATGAAACTTTCACTGTTAAAGATATCATTTTCGATGTGAACATTCTTTTCATGCTATGCCTATAATATCTTGCTTACCTGAAGTTGATGTATTTATATGTTTGAACTTTGAAATGGTGCGTTTAATGTTTGCTTTGGTGAGGTTGACATATGAGCCGCTTGTTGTTTCTCTCTCTTGCAGCAAATGTTGACTTTGCAGCAATCTCTTCTGACTCAACTTGGTCGGTCACAGTCAACACAGTAAGCAGTGGCATTAATCTTACCTTAGTTTTTTTCCCATTTTCTGGAAGAATTCATGTGGTTAATTCCAGTATGTTAGGAAGGCTTTGTTGAGTTGAACTGCATTTATCTGATAAGGAACCTCAAAATAATTAATTTCTAAGTTTCTATTCTGAGAACTTTTCTAAAAAATCTACAATGATTATATTACAGAATTTATCTAGATGATTCTTCCGTGTTAAGATCGGTGCTATAACTACTAATAATAGTTAGGATATGCTGATAGGGAGTGAAAAACAACTTGTCTCGAGTCGCTGGTTCATTTTTATGTTTGATTCGGGGGTAATAATAAACTTAGAAATTGAACTTAGCTCATCAAAGCTTTTATTGGAGTTGGTACCAGTATGCACATATGTTTAGCTGTGAACAGTATCATTCTACAATTGAAAATAGAGAAAGTGGGAATGAATTGTGTCTAACTTCCTTGTGTCAGCACACTGGAGCCTTTATCAAGGAGTAGGTGTAAACAAATAACCCCGCCATTGTCCTGTGCCCCTGTTGAAACTATTTCAAAATGTTCAACTCGAGAGTTCATTCAAGTTGGTGGTTTCGAATTCAGCTGCCATGCCAATTTGAGTTCAACCTTTTTTCATTGATTAATTAAATTCGAGTTACTGTTATTATATATTATTGATTCTTACATATAGTTTTACCTCAATATTCATTCCCTTTTGCAGGCAACCTGGCCAGACTGGTGGCGGGACGGGTATTGCATTCACCATTAGTATTGTGTTTGTCTATTTTTTCTTTAGCTGTAATAATGCGCTCACAACAATTTTGGAAATATTTACACTGTATGGCATGCTAATACCATAGTTTCATGTTTCAGATGAACACATAGATAGAGATACAATGAAGTTATGGTTTTGATTAAAAAGAATAAGGATAGTCTGTCTGAGCATACATGTGCATCATTATCTTGAGGGAGGCCATCACATAGATCCCTTTTAATGAATTTCTGACTACTATTATTTATTTTCTACATTCCGTTGACATTCCCTCTGTAGTATCTATATGCTGGTTTCTTGATAATTATGTTGACAATGGGGACTTTTCTTTATTTCTTTCTCTCTCTCTCGCTTTTTTAACCCTTAGTTTAAAACTTATTTGTAGGAACACCTAACATGGGGTTGGAGATGTTGACAAACATGTTTGGTGGACTTGGGGCAGGCAGCCTGGCTGTTCCCAACAGATCTGATGGTCACTAATCCCATCCTCATTATTGTTCATAAAATGGCTTTCTCTTTTCAATCTTTGTTTCCATTTTATTGACTTTGTTTTCATCTTCTCAGTGCCTCCAGAGCAATTATATGCTACCCAGTTGTCACAGCTTCAAGAAATGGGTTTCTTTGATACGCAGGAAAATATACGGGCTTTAATTGCAACTGTTGGAAATGTCCATGCTGCAGTTGAGCGACTCTTGGGGAATTCTGGTTAGTAGGTTACTATCAAAGTTCAATATTATCTGGTCAGTGCCCTTGATACGGACTGCTGGGAACGATCAACAGATCCGGAGTGATATTCAAGCCCATATTGGGTATGAATAATTTTAATTATATATCATAGTAAAGGCTAAAAACTTAATGTGTACTCGGCTCTCTTTCAAGAGAGTTGTCAGACCTGAGTGTCTTTGTACATACTCGGTATTAAGATTTGTCATATAAATTATTTGGAAAATTTACTATACTGACTTTTTTTTATATAATAAATAGTGTCACATAACTAGTGCTTGGTATTTGAAGATGAAACGGGATTAAGCATTAACCCTCTCCGCGGGGCGGGATGGGACGAGACTAGTTTCTCGGCCCCTGTTGAACCTGAATGGGGGAAATAAAAAGAAATGAAGCGGAGGCATGTAAACGTAATAGTGTCCCGTGCCACAAAATCTAATAAAGCTTATGTTGGTTTTTAATTAGTTACCGTAACCATTTTGATAAATCTGTCTCCAATCCCAACCCCGGAACTATAGAGCCACTGCAGCTGTAGGGGATCGAACTCATGCGTGAGTTACCAATGGGGCTACTAGCAACATTGGCAGGTCACAACAGGTTTGAAATAAGAATTGCCATTATGTTATTTGTGGCGGTTGAAGAAGATGAAAATGGAGGGCGCATAGTTGAAAAATCACTTTTGTAAAGCATTATTCGAGTGTGTAAGTATCAACGATATCTTGTCTTTGCCCATTTTCCAAAATGAGACAGTATTGAATTGAGTTAATTCTAATTAACTTATATTGTTGTAAAAATCGAGCATGTATCAGCATCTAATCTAGTCTTCTTGTTTTCTAATTTCGAGAATAAATGATAAAAAAAGTTTAAGAGCCAACATTGAGATCCTTCCTCAGGGTTAAAATGTTCAAGTCCATAGATTCAGCTTAAACTCATTGTTACATTTTGATGTAAGTTTTGCATTAAATTGGTGTAATTTTTAAGGTGAAATCTTCAGTCCATTACACTAAAAATAATATTCTTTATTATATTCTATTTCTATTACTTTTTAATTATTTTTCAACAATTAAATTTCACCCCTTATTTAATGTGAGTTTATTTAAATTAGTGAATTTTATCTAGTATAATTTAATATTTTATTTTATAATAATTAGTTAATATACATAATAATTAAATTAATACATGTATAAATTATAAAATAATTAAATAATAACTAAGTTACAATTGACATAAATATGATTCAAATAAGGGATTAAAAAAGATACAATTGGAATAATTAATATTGTGTATGATAAATTTATAATTACAAATTATTTTAAAAAATTACAAAATTATCCCTACTAATTTGCGGTAGCGAACAAAAACACGGTTTACAAATGTATTTTGGAGCTCTAAAATGCGGCTTGGTTGGAGATGACCTAAATAATCGGGGATAAAATATTGAAATTGTTGGGTAAAATGTCTACAATTTAAAGCTCATACAAGTCTCAAGTAGTGGGTAAAGATTTTGTTTGCTTTGGGTTGGTTTGGTTTTGTTGAATTAAATTAAGGGCAATTTCTTTAAGAGATGTTCTCTCTCTTCCTATATGAACCAAGAAATCACAGTGGGATAAGTGGAAAATTAAATATTCTTTAAACTTAACAAAAAAATTAAGAAAAAAAAAAGGTCGACCCCTGTGGCAAATATAAATATTCTTTAAACTGAACAACAGTTTCTGAATCTAAATTGCTTCCTCTTTGGAGAAAGGTAAGAAGCTTGTGTTGTTGATTGACAACTTGTTTTTTTACTACTGATAATCTTGTTTAGATTTCTCCATGTTTAAGATTGTTCTAGTTTCATTCAACGGTTAAAAGCAAAATGGTTAGTATCGGACAGAATTCGGAACAGACAACTAGTAATCTTCTTCTCTATATATAAACGTGGTGTCCTTGGAAGTTTAAAATTTGCCCACACCAGGGTGCCACAAACCAATTTCTGGCCACAGTGTAGCTGGAGAATACAGTAAGCATTTGCCAAAGAAGGAGAGGGTCTCACCAGAATTTCGAATCATGATATCAGGATCCGAAGATACAGCCATGTACATTTGCTTCTCCACATCCACTAGCTTTATGATGAAATCCTCCTCAAGCATCTTCTCGACTCTTTCTCTTCAATCACAATGTTTCCAGTTTTAATAGCCTCCAGAGCTTTATGTGCAGTCCATGCTTGAACTTTATTTGATTTATGCATACATATGATTCCCCAACAACATGCAACATCTTATTGCGTGAAGTGTAGGCCAGACAGATTGGAAACACTAACCTGCTGTTCTGCAATAGCCTTCATCAACTTCTGTTGGAATAATATGAGAAATAAAAATAATATTACCGTTCACCACGAATACAGAAATTGAAGTCGGGTTGAGTCGCGGACTAAGTCACTCCTTTTAAGATGTTTCGCGGCTCTGCCTAGAATTTGTGCTAACAGTATGTTACTCCTGCCGTCCCCAAGATAAAACAAGCCCAGAAAACTCTGTCTCAATCGATTTGGCACAAAATCGATTGGTATACTTACACCCAAAATATTTGCTCGGGAACATCATCCATATCAAATTTTCTTCTGACGTGAGCTCCATCTTTTCAAAAGCACTCACAATTGCAGGAACTCTAAGATGGGATTCTGGATGCGACTCCATTTAACAAGCATAATCATGAATTACATATTTCTGTTTTCTAATTTAAAGTAAAACCCTCAATTATCTTCTTCTTTCACAAGGAACAAAGAGAACAAGATTAAGAATATATACAAAAGGGGAGCCACAAGTCAATCAAAACATGCAACAAAGCCAAATTTGAGCATCAAGCATGCAATTAAGCTCCACAAGCAGCAGAAAGGCTAAATTTCATGTGTTTCGCATAAACACTTAGATGAGATCAATTAACCCCAAAATAATTTTAGACAATCAGAATACTAAAATTTTCTTCAGATTAGCATATTGAACCAGTAAGATATACCAATGGATATTGCTCCTCCTATATTTCTGAAGTGTGCTTTAAACACAAGAGCCCAACAAAGAAGAATATGCAGAAATAGAGTTGCACATGAGCTTAAGAACAATGCTCGAATCAAGCTCTACGCCTGGAGATTGTGAGATAGTGATCGAAGAATAGCATAGCCAAGTAATTAAGGTTGGTATGAGCCATATTGTGTAATTGCGGGCTTCAATAATGAAATTAATAAAATAATTTCATCGAGCAATATAACATAGGGTCGTATATAAATAAAGGTGTCTGTCGACTTGAACCTTTACATAGTGTTGATGATTCAGTTTATACTAGAGTAACTTGTAGTTTTGAACTCTATCTTTGACAACATCACACACAAATCTTTCAGGGGGAAGTCAAAAAGTCTGTGCATTACGGGCGTGCATGTATATTCCAGTATAGTGAATGCTCTAGAAAATTTTGCCCAAATTTTCATAAGAAGCGGCCTCACTTCTACATTCACATAGATGTATCTATCAAGAGTACTCTTGTAACTAGATACTCACTCTACATAGAGTATAAAACACATTAAGAGTTAAATATAACTAATTATTACATCGCTTCAGGATATCATGCTCTTGGAATGGAACTCACAAATAAAATAATAGTATGATTCATCATCACTTCATGACTTATTATTACCCATTGAACCTATTTCCCGGGATCTCCAGTCTATTAGGTCGGGTTACCATCACTAGTGACTGTCTAATGAAAATAGTCTCATTCTTTTCTAGGTATTGAATATCTTCTCTCTTGATAGTCCTTTCATCAAAGGATCAGCTAAATTATCATCAGTCTAAGCATGATCCATTCTTACAGCTCCATAAGAGATGTATTCTCTAACTATACTGAATATTTGCATTTTCTTACTGTCATAATAACAGTGCTGAATATTTACAATAGCCGCGGTACTATCACAATTGATCAAGACAACTGGTATCGATATCTCCCATAAAGGAGTATCTAATAGCAAGCTTCATAATTAAGTTACTTCTTCACTAGTTGATGCTAGTGCTATCAGCTCAGACTACATGAAATATATCCGCTGGTAGTCTTGGAATCAGAAAACCATCGATAATGTAATTCTAGGTTCATAATCCTTTTCAGGTACCTTATAACCCTCGTAGTAGCATGTCAATGCTCACACCGGGTCTACTAATAAATCTACATAGTAATCCTACGACATATGCAATGTTAGTTCTAGTGTAATCATAAGCATAACGCCAGCTACCAATGTTGTTCGCATATTCAGATTGTCTAACACTGTCACCAATGTTCTTGAACAACTTTACACTAGAGTCATAAGGAGTACATACAAATTTATTGTTAGATTCATATTTTTTCTGACCCAGTAATTTAATTTCGAGAATTACACTTGTTTCTTCTAAGTTTTTCATTATAAATTTAGAAGACAACATAGACTTTAACAGAATTAACAACATTGGTATGCTCAAAATTGATTTTTGACAACTTTCTCAAAACCCGAATTTTCCGAACCGAGTTCCGTTCTTCGACTTTACGACCCCCAATGTATAACCAAAGCTACTGATACCACTTGTTGTGATTATCTGATTACTAAAGAGTGTTTGTGAGGAAAAATCGAATATATTACTACAAGAATAGACTGTACAAGTGTTTAAACTCTTTACAAAAACATCACTTTCTCTTGCACTCTCTACCCATAGTCTTGAACTGTTCTGTTGTTGGTGTAAACCAAGATAATTGCCAACACACAGCTTTACTTCGACCATTTCCCGTTCTACGGTTGTGTTCATTTCGGCCATGAACATTGGTCTTGGATTCATCAAGTACTTTAGGGAATTCAGCCTTTAAAAACTCTTATAGAAGCGGCCTCAATTCTTACTTGAAATAGGTGATCTTCTATGAAGAGGTAATATGCATTTACCCCCATTAGGACTCTTCTCCTAATATAGTGATCATTAAAAGCCTTAGTTTATCCTAGCCTTGACAGACAACACTCCGCGTCATTACAGGAATGGGAAAAAGTATAAAACTCTACAATGCTTGTTTTGAATTGCACAAAGTTTCGGTTGTCCTTTTTGAACCTAAATCTTGGGATCTCAAGTCAGCTAGGTTGGGTTTCCACAGTGACAATTCTTAATTTATAGGCTTCAAGCCCATTCCCCTCGATGATTTTTCAACTTGCTCTCTAGGTAAACCTTTGGTAAGTGGATCCGTTAGGTTTTCCTTCGATTTGACATAATCTATCGAAATTATGCCACTTGAGAGCAGTTGTCGTATGGTATTATATTTGCGACGTATGTGTCGAGACTTACCATTATACATTGTATTTTGGGCTCTCCCAACAACCGATTGACTATCACAATGTATTCTTATCACTGATACTGGTTTGGGCTAATTTGGAATTGTTGGTTTCTACTATAGTCCCAAGATCGATTTACGCATAGAAATCATGTGAATACTCATAAGAAGTATGTCGGAATCATACTTACAAATATCGGCTTTTGCGATGCGAGGAACAACAAAAATCTTCAAGCTTTTCCTTCATAAAGCTCACGGTTTTGGCCTCCCTTTTTGTGCTCCATTTGTTCGGCCAAGCTCCGAGCTTGGGTGTGCATTCCATGCCCATGGGTGGGTTTCCCTGTCACCTTCATAAGACTCCTAATGTGTGCTAGCACCTTGGAAAATTTGCCACAATTCTTCCTAAGCTTCTTCTTCAACTCTCGGCATTGAAGGATTTTGGAGAGAAGAAAATAGGCCCAAGGCCGAATTTAGGGAGAATGACGGAGAGAGAGAGAGGTGTTGTGTTGAGTTGGTTTATTTGTTTCTAAAACAATTACCAAATTCATTTTCCAAAATTTGGTATTTGCCTTTCAAAAAGGTCAACCAATTTTTGGAGCCAAAATGGCAATTAATGCCTTCCAACAACTCACATCACTCATGAATAGTGACTGGTTGTCAATCACTCAAAGTGACAAGACATCCATCACATGAATGACGAGTGATGTGACGCGTGATGTGACTTGTGGGCCGCACTTGAATTCGAAATGCGAGTGGGCCCGCAAACACTCCCGTGCTCGGGTTCGCTAATTCCGAATTAACGGATTTTCAGTTGCGACGTAATTAAATCAAATTAATTAAATAATTATGCCTAGCAAAATTACTATTCATGTCGCTAACGAATTAATTCTAAATTAACTCGTTCGCCCGAATTAAAATCCAATTTTAATTCCGCGTCGAAATCCAATTTCGTATAATATATCGAATATATTATTTTATCGATTAATTCCAGATTAATCGTTCTCTCTCTTTTAAATAATATTTTATCCCAGATAAAATATCTCCGTAATTAATCCCAAATTAATTTTCTCTTCTTTAATAATTAATCCCAGATTAATTATGTGCGAGTCATACGTCATCGGTGAATCTTCGGGAAGTGACCGATGAGATCCCCGGATATGTTGGCAGTAAATCCGGTCGTCGGACTATCTGAACACGTACGTACCTAGTACTACGTTTTTACCGATTTACAAGACATGGTTGGCTTCTAGCAAAGCACCGTGCCTACCCAATTCTCCAGAAATATTCTTAAAGGAATATGTGATCTATATCAGGCGTAGTATACGTAGTATTGCATATTACGATCCATTATCGGATGTCACGTGCTAGGCCTGGGGCTAGAATTGTGTCTGCCCCGTACGAAGCACATATCGGATCTCTGGTAACTAGTCTCTATAATCGGATAATCATGACCTAGTCATATTATCCCGATAGCTGCAGCATAAAAGAGCACCAGTTTCGTATCATACGTGATCATCATCTCCACTATGACTGGAGTGATACTTCCATCTTGACATCACACCCAATACGCTACGATTCTCAATATACCCAAAAGAGGCGTACATATAACCTGTTAAAGCCCTGGACGACCAAAAACAAAGTATATTGATTGTCGCAAGTATTAGCGGTGCAAGTCTCAGGTTAAGACCAAATACACCTACCCTGATTCGGACTTCCATAGACACATAGTCATACTACCAATGGAATTCCGAGGGGTCTATCCAGAGCGAAGCTATTCCCGTACCATCGGTGAACACAACCTCTTATTACACTTGCATGAGTATCTTATACCCAAATATATGAGAACTATGCCGTTATGCTCCCATAACGCGCACAAGTGTAATACTAGTTTTTTACGCATTATCGATGTCCAATCTCGATAATACTCCGACTAGGGATATTTAATGATTAAACCTTCGTGGATTGATACTGTCTCATATCATCTCAATCCGTAACTAATCATATGGACCTTTTATCATTTATACATCTAGGTAATCCAATTACAAATGATAAAAGGGTAATTTCCTTTGTCATATAGTTAATTTGCACAACAACACCATGATCTGTACAAATAGTGATGCTATGGGTCATAATTGTCCAACAATCTCCCATTTGGCCTATAGCCAATCACTCAAGTGTCCTACACCCGAACTATGTACGGTTCGCTCAAACTTCTGCTGAGAAAAGGCTTTCGTCAGCGGATTTACAGTGTTATCATCTGATGCGATTTATTCGATCATCACATCGCCGCGATGAGACCATTAATTCTTTAGCCTGTGCTGTAGCCTAGCTCAGCTGCTAACAGAACTACTCCTAATCTGATTAGGATTATTATCGATCCAAAAGGCTTCTATTGCTGCCTCAGCTGCAGCAATATTCCGCTTTTGTTGTTTATACGGTAACAGTATCTTGCTTGGAAGATTTCCAGCTCACTGTTCCGTTATTCAAACTTTATAGTACCTTTGTTACGACTTATAGTCATTTTTATCGGTTAGGAAACTTGCAACAGTGAACCCAGTCACTTCAAGTTCTCCTTCTCCATAGTATAAGAAAGTGTCATTAGTTCATCTAAGATACTTAAGGATGTTCTTAACATCAATCCAGTGACTATCACTTGGATTGGCCTGATTGTTACTCCATATGCTTAAAGCATATGAGACACCAGGTCGCGTACATTTATTTCAATGCACGAGTTCTCGGAGAGTGCCAACAACTTTTTGATCTATCCCAGTAGATCCTTATTCCAAGAATAAAGGTTGTCTCTCCCAAGAATTCTACGGAGAATTTTCATGAAAGCCAAGTTTTCACCGATTTTATTATGGGAATATCATTTCCAAGAAATGATATGTCATCATTACTTAGGAGCTCTCACTAACCTTCTTATATACACAAGAATCATTTTCGTTTTGAATTAAATCATATACCATTATGATTACATCAAGACGATAGTTTCAAGAACGATATGCTTACTTCAATCCATCTATGGATCGAATTAACTTGCAAACCTTGTTTGCTCGTTTTGGTACGACAAAATCGTCAGGATGTTATAAACATCCTCCAAAAGGTTTCCTTTTAAGGAAAACGATTTTGACGTTCCTGCTG
>SKCR01032010.1:0-171853 GCA_019454045.1 Zanthoxylum bungeanum
GTCAGGTTTACACTACTGGTCAGTAAAATAAACCTGTTGAGACTGGTCCATGTCGTATATTGGAATCTTATATTCTGATGGTTTTTCTCAGTGAACCATGAGTCTTTGAGGACTCGTATAGATGTGTCGGTTGTTATGCGATAACAATGAAACGACTCACCGAAGATTCTTAATGGATGATACACCTGTGGGAAATCTCTAAGTCCCGAGGAACGATTAAAGGCATACTTACATCGATCGGTTGAGGCGATGCGACGAAGAACAAACTCTTTTCTGCCCTCCTTGAGCTCTCGGCAGTGAGCATTTGGTGGTCCTCCAAATTCGGACTTTTGCATGATCCATCAAGCTCCAAGCTTTGTTTGGTCATTCCTAGCTCACAAGTGGGTTCCCTATCACCTTTGTATGTCTCCATAATGTGCTAGCACTCGGTAATTTTGCCACAAAATCACCATGGAACTTCTCCTTGTTCTCGGCAGTTCACTGAAAAACAGAAGCAAGAAAATGGCCATTTTGGCCGAGAGAGAGAGGAAGAGAAAGGAGAGAGAGTGAGTGTGTTGGTTGTTGGAAATGTGTATCTAATACAATAAATGAATTTCCAAATTCATTTACCAAAAAATTTGGCTTTCCAAAAGTCAAATGGCAATTAGCCACAACCACTTCCAAAAAACTACTATCAATCACATCAAAAATGACAAGTTGTCACATCAATCAATTGACTAGTGATTTGACGCTTGATGTGACTTGTGGGCCGCACTTGAATTCGAAATGCGAGTGCGCTCATAAACACTCCCGGGCTCGGGTTCGCTAATTCCAAATTAACGAATTTTCCGTTGCGACGTAATTAAATAATTATGCCTAGCAAAATCACTATTCACGTCGCTAACGAATTAATTCTAAATTAACTCGTTTGCCCGAATTAAAATCTAATTTTAATTCCGCGTCGAAATCCAATTTCGTATAATATATCGAATATATTATTTTATCGATTAATTCCAAATTAATCGTTTTCTCTCTTTAATAATATTTTATCCCAGATAAAATATCTCCGTAATTAATCCCAGATTAATTTTCTCTCTCTATTAATTAATCCCAGATTAATAAAGTGCGAGTCATACGTCATCGGTGAATCTTCGGGAAGCGACCCATGAGATCCCTGGATTGTTGGCAGTAAATCCGGTCGTCGGACTATCCGAACACGTACGTACCTAGTACTACTTTTTTACCGATTTACAAGACAAGGTTGGCTTCTAGCAACGTCATGCCTACCCAATTCTCCAGAAATATCCTTACAGGAATATGTGATCTATATCAGGCGTAGTATACGTAGTATTGCGTATTTCGATCCAGTATCGGATGTCACGTGCTAGGCCTGGGGCTGGAATTGTGTCTGCCCCGTACGAAGCACATATCAGATCTCTGGTAACTAGTCTCTATAATCGGATAAACATGACCTAGTCATTTATCCCGATGACTGCAGTACATAAGAGAACCAGTTCCGTATCCTACGTGACCATCATCTCCACTATGACTGGAGTGATACTTCCGTTGACATCACACCCAACACACTACGATTCTCAATATACCCAGCAGAGGCGTACACAGAACCTGTTAAAGCCCTGGACGACCTAAAACCAAAGTATATTGATTGTCGCAAGTATTAGCGGTGCAAGTCTCAGGTTAAGACCAAATACACCTACCCTGATTTCGGACTTCCATAGACACATAGTCATACTACCAATGGAATTCCGAGGGGTCTATCCAGAGCGAAGCTGTTTTCCGTACCATCGGTAAAACACAACCTCCTACTACACTTGCATGAGTATCCTATACCCAAATATATGAGAACTATGCCGTTATGCCCTCACAACACGCACAAGTGTAATACTAGTCTATTCCGCATTATCGATGTCCAATCTCGATAATACTACGACTAGGGATATTTAATGATTAAACCTTCGTGGATTGATACTGTCTCATATCATCTCAATCCAGGAACTAATCATAAGGACCTCCTATCATTTATATATCTTGGTGATCTAATCACAAATGATAAGAGAGCAATTTCCTTTGTCACATAGTTAATTTGTACAACAACACCATGATCTGTACAAATAGTGACGCTATGGGTCATAACTGTCCAACAATCTCCCACTTGGCCTATAGCCAGTCACTCAAGTGTCCTACACCCGAACTATGTACGGTTCGCTCAAATTCTGAGAAAAGCCTTTCGTCAGCGGATTTGCATGATTATCATCTGATGCGATTTATTCGATCATCACATCGCCACGATGTATGATCCGAACGAATCAGATGAATATCGAAGTATTATCTGGATCGTTGATGAGACCATTAATTCTTTAGCCTGCGCTGTAGCCTAGCTCAGCTGCTAACAGAACTATTTCTAATCTAATTAGATTTATTATCGACCCAAATGGCTTCTATTGCTGCCTCAGCCGCAGCAGCAATACCCGCATTTGTTGTTTATTCGGTAACAGTATCTTGCTTGGAAGATTTCCAGCTCACTGTTCCGTTATTCAAACTGTATAGTACCGTTGTTACGACTTATAGTCGTTTTTATCGGTTAGGAAACTTGCAGCAGTGATCCCAGTCACTTCAAGTTCTCATTCTCCATAGTTTAAGACAGCATCCTTAGTTCTCTAAGATACTAAGGATGTTCTTAACATCAATCCAGTGACTATCACTTGGATTGGCCTGATTGTGACTCATATGCTCAAAGCGTATGAGACACCAGGTCAGGTCACGTACATTTTTCAATGTACGAGTTCTCGGAGAGTATCAACAACTTTAAATCTATCCCAGTAGATCTTTATTCCTAGAATAAAGGTTGTTTCTCCCAAGAATTCTACGGAGAATTTTCATGAAAGCCAAGCTTTCACCGATTGTATTATGGGAATATCATTTCCAAGAAATGAATGATATTATCATTATTACTTAGGACATTCACTGTCAGTGCGCTCCCACTAACCTTCTTATATACACAAGAATCATTTTCGTTTTGAATTAAATCATATACCATTATGATTACATCAAAACGATAATTCCAAGAACATATGCTTGCTTCAATCCATCCATGGATCGAATTAACTTGCAAACCTTGTTTGCTATTTTGGTACGAAAAAACCGTCAGGATGTTGTAAACATCCTCCAAAAGTTTCCGTTTAAGGAAAGCGGTTTTGGCATCTAGCTGCACATTTCATAAATGAAACATGCAGCATCAGCAAGCATTATCCAAATGGATTTACCTGTGGCAACAAGTAAAAGGTTTCGTCGTAATCGACACAATGTTGATAACGATACCTTTTCGCTACAAGCCTAGCTTAGTACGTTGGTATGTTGCCATCCACGTATGTCTTCCTTGAAGACTTAAATAGTACCAATAGGCACAATGCCTTCCGGTACATCAACTAGTATCCAAACTTAGTTGGTATACATGGAATCCATTTCGGATATCATGGCACTTTGCCATAATAGGGAGTCGATACCTTGTATCACTTCCTCATACGTAGTCAGTTCGTATTCCTCAATAAGATTGACATCTTTATGAGGTGAGATCAGAAACCCATACCCCAGGTTATTTTCTGACTCTCTCCGACTTACGTGGTTCTTGTGTATTCGAAGATTATTGGTATAGTTTCATCCTTGATGAACTATTTGTGTTCCATTAAGGAATCGGTGCCTGGAATAGTATTACTCCGATTTTCATCGAGTTTTACTTTCCTCCCACTTACCACTGCATATAGGTATTCCTCTTAGGAAAAACGCATGGCGAGCAACAATTACATTGTTCTCTTGTGAGTTGTATAAGTACTATACTTTGGTATCCCTAGGATAACCTACAACTTGGCACTTATCCGATTTGGGTTCTAGTTTGGTATCATCCAAACATATGCCTAGCATACCCAAATCTTCAGGAATGAGAAAACCCAGTTTCTTTCCTGTTCATATCTAATATGAAGTCTGTCAAATAGTTTTTTATGGAACCTTATTCAAAATAAGTTCTGCACTGTTCATGCTTATCCGTTGAAGGAAATGGTAGCTCAGAGCGACTCATGATTAACCTTATCATGTCCAACAAAATTTGGTTTCTCTGTTCGGACACACCGTCGGGAAGACGTGTTCCGGGAGGAGTCCTCATTGAAAGAATACTATACTCTTTCAAGTATTTGAGAAACTTATCGCTTAAGTATTTTCATCATGTCTAACCATGATGGTTTTATACTTTATCCGATCTGTTTGTCTATTTCGTGTCGAAACTCTAAAAGTTTCCGATTTGTGTTTCAAGAGAAACACATAACCATAACGCGATGCCACATCCGTAAAGGTCACGAAATATTCATATCCACTTCTAGCCTAGCTAGATATGGGCCCACCTACGTCACTATGAACAAGGGCTAACAGATCGGTGGCATTTGCACTTTTACCAAGTAAATGTGTTATAGGCACTTTGCATTATAAACTAGATTCGTAGACTTTCTTTGATTGGAATCAAATTAGTCCTAGTACCCACTCTTCAAAAGTGTGGATATACGAGTTTGTTTAATTGTGTCCCAGACAACAATGCCACAATATAAGTCTATCTGATCAAATCAGTTTGAGCTATTTGTTTGTCATGTCATATGTTTGAGATTTATTTATATTCAAAATATAAATACTGTTATTCACATCTATGTGTTTATCTCAATATCATCTTTATATAATAAAACACTTTAGTGTTCTAGAATATAAAGGTATACCCGCAATGGGTTAAACCCTGATATAGAGATAATGTATCTAGTCAAACTAGTTACATTTTAACAGTTTCCTAATTTAAGTACACTCTCGAAGGGTAGTTCCTAAACTTAGGTATCTATGGTTAAAACAGCGACTTTTGTCCCGTTCTCAATTCGCAGATTTATCTCATCTGAAGTCAGTATCCTGCTCATAGCAGATTCTGCACATCAGTACATATTGATGTATCACACTAAGTATCTAAAATCCAATTTTAATACTAGTAGTGAATATATTTATGACAAACATATTTGAAGTTAGAGCCTTGCCCGTCTTCAATTTCTTCATGTCTGCTTTGTCCAAACGGCAGTCACGCTTCCGCGATCCCGTTTGCTACAATTTAGGCAGAAATTTTGGGATATGTCCTTTATCTTCCCAGAAGATTATAATGTCTTTGCATTTGCCCTTTTCCACACTCCAGAAGCCTTTGGCCAAGCCTTGGCCTTCTAGAATATCGAAATAAGATGCGCCTTGCGCTTCTTGCCTTATTGCAAACTTTTGGCTTTGACTCATTGAGTATAGCCATTAACTCTCCAATAGTTTACTATTGCAATTTAGTACTTCAAAGATCTAAAATAGATCTATGAAGATCCTTCAATTTCATTATCATACTATAAGGATCTAATCCTTAGTTCTGACTAAGAAATTAAAGAGTCTATTTGGCAAAATAACGGATTAAGCACTAAAGTTATCATCACATGAGTATTCCAAATATCATGTTCTACTATTTGCTTAACTTCAGGTTTAGGCCTAATATGTTATTTTATCAAATAAAGTAACTTATTACTTTCCAGGACCATCCTGAAATTTTATTCCCAATTTGAAAATTAAAGTCGTTTAAAAATATTTTTCACCCAGGATTATGTTTTAAACATTAATCTTTCAATTTATCTTGATTCTAATAGTCCAACTATTTAATCAACGATTTAGGTACTATTTATTATAATGATTACTATAGTCTAACTATATATCAACTATAATTTAATAGATTAAATTCAATTATATTGATTACTATAATCCAATTATAAAATCAACTATAATTAATTAAATCAAATATATTGATTACTATAATCCAATTATATAATCAACTATAAATGAAATAGTTTGAATACAGTCCAACTGTTATTAAAAAAACTATTAAATATTAGTCCAACTAATAAATAATTTATTTAACGACGAATGATATTGATTTGACCGCGTATGGCAAGTTACTAAACGAATATTGCAAATTTAATACTTGCCTCCCACTATTTTTCGGCGAGCCTCTAACCCTCTGTCGAGTACTCGGGAAACCTTGTTCCTAGTGGGCTAGGATCCCGTTAAATAACATACAATCTTGACTTTGGCCAACAAATTGTATGATAATTAACTAGGTAGATCTCTAAGATCAATTGGATCTCATCCAATTCATAGATCCAGTAGGTGGACATCCAAGTCCGAAACAATATCTTATATATGCCAATATATCCAATATATTACCTAACCTTTTTCCTCTGAATCAACTAAGCCTTGGCTTTGGCACGAAAAACTTAGTGATCCCAGTTAAGCGGAACCCATTGACCATGGGAAGCTTCGTAATCAATGTCGATGAACAAGAAGTGATCTTGACTTTGGCTAACAAATCACGATTTGGACAAGACACCAATATGGAACAAAGCTCTCGTGATTCAAACACATCCTCGACGGACAAAGGCCTTGACTTTGGCCAACAAGCCAATGCCAGTTTTGGATCTTGAGTAAGAATCACTCAACGGAAGGAAAATCACTTATATTTTGTGAGGGTTTTTCACGTGCAAATTGGCAACCAATTTATTATCTTTGTTAAGGTCTCATCATCATACACCCTTAAACATGCATTCTAAACACATAATAAGGCGCGTAAATAAATAATAATGATATGCGGATGGATACTTAACACATTTTTCCTAGAACAAATCTCTCACTTTCCTCTCTCCCGCTAGCATAAGTATTTACTTCTACCCGTTACATAACACTTCTAAAGAAACCTCATTTACATTGAGGGGAATAGGTGAGAAGAGAAATACACAGAGTAAGGAGGTAATAGACTGGACACACAGGTCCAATTAATAAATTCTAAATTTATTACAACAATTTTCAAAATTGCCCCACCCATCTAATATTCATCCGATATACATTATTCATGCATCGCAACCATGTATTCACAAAGCATGTTATCAATCAATCTAATCCAATTAATTAATCTGAATATTAATGACCATCCAATGTTCAGACAACGATTTGATTTTGCGTGAGTCAAACTCATTTTGTGAATAAGTACTCTAAGTACGAATTCTCGAATTATATTAAACTATACAATTAAATCCAATTCAATTTGCATTAATACTAATTCGCTTATTTAATTCCAATTTAAATATTACACTTTATTAATAAACCTTACGACTTAAATTCCAAATTTAATCATTACGGGTCTCAAAGCCCGATTAACATCCAATGTTAATTTAATTAAAGTCCAATGGGCTTTTAATTAATTTCATAAGGCATGGACTTTTGGTCAACTTGGGTCAAACCCAAAGACTAAAGCCCATTTAAAGGAATCACCCTTATATGCCTAGAAACCAATTTAGGCCCATTAGGTCCAATTAAAATTTTAAAAGTCCATTAAGTCATAATTGGACTTTATGGATATGGTTTTGGGCCCAATTGGATCCAACCAATTTGCCTAAACCAATCTTGGTACAACCAAGCCCATTTAAGCCCAATAACAACTTTTCAAGTCCAAATCCAATTTAAGCTCATTTAATTAAATTACAAAAATTCCAAATTTCTATTTAATTAATCTAAAGTGTATTAAATAATTAATTATCCAAATCAATATTTCAAAACACCAATTAGCCTAATTAATCATGCTTATCAACATTAAAACATGTCCAACACATTTTAACAAAAATCAAACCCAATTAACATGCTATATGTCTCGGCTATGGTGGGATTTTGTCCAATTTCAATTTCAATCCAATTAATTCTCAAATCAACAATTCCCAATTGATCTCAACTCATCCAATGAATCAAAAAATCAAAAATACCAAGACATTAGGGCATTATCCACATTCGGCCAAGCCATGTGATTTGGGGAAAATTGTTCCAAATCAATTTTCATGAAATTGATCCAATCCAACTTCAATTAAACATCATTTAAGCATACTCAATAAAATCAATTAAACCAAATCATGCTCAAAATCAATTTACCCAATTTTAACCCTAAATTCAAGTTTCATGCTTTTACTCGCTCTGATACCATTGTTGGGAAATCTCTAAGTCCCGAGGATCGATTAAAGCATAGAAACATAGTGTGAATACATCGAGGAAGTTGTGGAATACTTACATTGATCGGTTGAGGCGATACGACGAAGAACAAAACTCTTTTCGGCCCTCATTGAGCTCTCAGCAGTGAGCATTTTGGTGTCCTCCAAATTCGGCTTTTGCATGATCCATCAAGCTCCAAGCTTTGTTTGGTCATTCCTAGCTCACAAGTGGGTTTCTCTATCACCTTTGTATGTCTCCATAGTGTGCTAGCACTCGGTAATTTTGCCACAAAATCACCATGGAACTTCTCATTGTTCTCGGCAGTTCACTGAAAAACAGAAGCAAGAAAATGGCCATTTGGCCGAGAGAGAGAGGAAGAGAAATGGAGAGAGTGAGATGTGTTAGTTGTTGGAAATGTGTATCTAATACACATAAATGAGTTTCCAAATTCATTTACCAAAAATTTGGCTTTCCAAAAGTCAAATGGCAATTAAGCCACAACCACTTCCAACAACTACTATCAATCACATCAAAAATGACAAGTTGTCACATCAATCGATTGACTAGTGATTTGATGCTTGATGTGAATTGCGGGGCGCACTTGAATTTGAAATGCGAGTGCACTCGCAAACACTCCCGGGCTCAGGTTCGCTAATTCCAAATCAACGAATTTTCCGTTGCGACGTAATTAAATAATTATGCCTAGCAAAACCACTATTCATGTCGCTAACGAATTAATTCTAAATTAACTCGTTCGCCCGAATTAAAATCTAATTTTAATTCTGCGTCGAAATCCAATTTCGTATAATATATCGAATATAATGTTTTATCGATTAATTCCAAATTAATCGTTTTCTCTCTTTAATTAATATTTTATCCCAGATAAAATATCTCCGTAATTAATCCCAGATTAATTTTCTCTCTCATCATTAATTAATCCTAGATTAATAAAGTGCGAGTCATTGGTCATCGGTGAATCTTCGGGAAGCGACCCATGAGATCCCCGGATATGTTGGCAGTAAATCCGATCGTCAGACTATCCGAACACGTACATACCTAGTACTATGTTTTTACCGATTTACAAGACAAGGTTGGCTTCTAGCAAAGCGCCATGCCTACCAAATTCTCCAGAAATATCCTTACAGGAATATGTGATCTATATCAGGCGTAGTATACGTAGTATTGCGTATTTCTATCCAGTATCAGAAGTCACGTGCTAGGCCTGGGGCTGGAATTGTGTCTGCCCCGTACGAAGCACATATCAGATCTCTGGTAACTAGTCTCTATAATCGGATAAACATGACCTAGTCATTTTATCCCGATGACTGCAGTACATAAGAGAACCAGCTCCGTATCCTACGTGACCATCATCTCCACTATGACTGGAGTGATACTTCCATCTTGACATCACACCCAACACACTACGATTCTCAATATACCCAGCAGAGGCGTACACAGAACCTGTTAAAGCCCTGGACGACCTAAAACCAAAGCATATTGATTGTCGCAAGTATTAGCGGTGCAAGTCTCAGGTTAAGAACAAGTACACCTACCCTGATTTCGGACTTCCATAGACACATAGTCATACTACCAATGGAATTTCTGAGGGGTCTATCCAGAGAGAAGCTGTTTTCCGTACCATCGGTAAAACATAACCTCCTACTACACTTTCATGAGTATCTTATACCCAAATATATGAGAACTATGTCATTATGCCCTCACAACGCGCACAAGTGTAATACTAGTCTATTACGCATTATCGATGTCCAATCTCGATAATACTACGACTAGGGATATTTAATGATTAAACCTTCATGGATTGATATTGTCTCATATCATCTCAATCCAGGAACTAATCATAATGACCTCCTGTCATTTATATATCTTGGTGATCTAATCATAAATGTTAAGAGAGCAATTTCCTTTGTCACATAGTTAATTTGTACAAAAACACCATGATCTGTACAAATAGTGACGCTATGGGTCATAACTGTCCAACAACACCAACGTCAATAGAATCTTCTCGGGTTAAGTGAGTATGGTGATTCTTTGACTTGAGATACCACTGTGGATATATGAGTTATCCTCCACACTTAGATAGTAGTCACGTCACCGATCTATTTAGCTCAGACCTCCACCTATTCGTTGGGTGTGGACTGATGCTCAGGATATCCTATGTTATCAAGATATGATCTGTTAGCTCTATGTATAGAGCATAGGTATTCAATATGGAATTAGCAATCTGTTAAATCCATGGGCCCGTGGTACACTGTAGATTTCAGTTCTAAGTATTTTTTGAGGGATTGCTAATAGAAACGTCGACGTTATTATATCTATAGATATTTGGCGTTTGTATCTATATCTATGGATTAATCCAGATAACTATGATGGAGAGATTATATGTATACAGTGACCTCGACCTGTATGGTTCAGAGAGTTTATCTGTCTTCGTCATAATTTACGGATGGGTGAATTATGGATATAAAATTTGATTTCGTGACGGATATGCCTGAACCTAGAGAGTCTCACTATTGATATATACGCGTAGAGCACTAGGGCAAATTGTTGGATTTCTAGGTTAGTCCCAAGATCAATTCAAGCAATGAAACATGCGTGAATACTCAAAGAAGAATGGCGGAAACATACTCACTTTGATCGGTTTTGGATGCGATGAACACAGACCCTTTGTTGCTCCCCTGAGGCTCTCGACATTGGGCTCCAATATGTGCTCCAAATTTTCGGTCATGCCCTCCATTGATGCTCCAAGCTCCAAGCTTTGCAAATGGTGATTCCATGCCCATGGGTGGATTTCCCTATCACCTTTGGATGACCCTTTATGTGCTAGCATTGGATAGATTTGCCACAAATCTTCCATCTTATTTTTCTTGTTCACGGTTTTGAGAAGAAAAAATGAGAGAGGGAAACGTTTGGCCCAAGGCCGTGAGATGTGTTGGAGAGAGAAGGAAGATGTGTTGGTTTTGTGTATTTGAAATTCTAAAAATCAAATACCAAATTACCTTTTCCAAGAAATGGTACAAGACTATTAAAGTCTTCCAACCACCACTATCAATCACTCATGAATAGTGACTGGTTGTCAATCACTCAAAGTGACAAGACATCCATCACTTGAATGACGAATGATTTGACGCTAGATGTGACTTGTGGGCCGCACTGGAATTCGAAATGCGAGTGGGCCCGCAAACACTCCCGGGCTTAGGTTCGCTAATTCCGAATTAACGAATTTTCCATTGCGACGTAATTAAATCAAATTCAATTAAATAATTTTGCCTAACAAAATTACTATTCACATCGCTAAGGAATTAATTCTAAATTAACTCGTTCACCCGAATTAAAATCTAATTTTAATTCCGCGTCGAAATGTAATTTCGTATAATATATCGAATATATTATTTTATCGATTAATTCCAAATTAATCGTTCTCTCTTTTTTATTAATATTTTATCCCAGATAAAATATCTCCGTAATTAATCCCAGATTAATTTTCTCTCTCTTATAATTAATCCCAGATTAATAAAGTGCGAGTCATACGTCATCGGTGAATCTTCGGGAAGCGACCCATGAGATCCCCAGATATGTTGGCAGTAAATTCGGTCGTCGGACTATCCGAATACTTACGTACCTAGTACTACGTTTTTACCGATTTACAAGACATGGTTGGCTTCTAGTAAAGCACCGTGCCTACCCAATTCTCCAAAAATATTCTTAAAGGAATATCTGATATATATCAGGCGTAGTATACGTAGTATTGCGTATTACGATCCAGTATCTGATGTCACGTCCAAGGCTTAGGGCTGGAATTGTGTCTGCCCCGTACGAAGCACATATCGGATCACTAGAAACTAGTCTCTTTATTATCGGATAATCATGACCTAGTCATATTATCCCGACGGTTGCAACCTTTCAGAGAACCAGTTCTGTATCCTACGTGATCATCATGGGTTGATATTATGACTAGGTCATGTTTATCCGATTATAAAGACTAGTTACCAGAGATCTGATATGTGCTTCGTACGGGGTGAGACACAATTCCAGCCCCAGGCCTAACACGTGACATCCGATACTTGATCGAAATACGCAATACTACGTATTCTACGCCTGATATAAATCATATATTCCTGTAAGGATATTTCTGGAGAATTGGGTAGGCATGACGCTTTGCTAGAAGCCAACCTTGTCTTGTAAATCGGTACAAACGTAGTACTAGGTACGTACGTGTTCGGATAGTCCGACGACCGGATTTACTGCCAACATATCCAGGGATCTCATGGGTTGCTTCCCGAAGATTCACCGATGACGTATGACTCACACTTTAATTAATCTAGGATTAATTAGATGAGAGAGAAAATTAATCTGGGATTAATTGCGGAGATATTTTATATGGGATAAAATATCATTTAAAGAGAGAAAACGATTAATTTGGAATTAATCAATAAAATAATATATTCGATATATTATACAAAATTGGATTTCGACGCGGAATTAAAATTAGATTTTAATTCGGGCGAACGAGTTAATTTAGAATTAATTCGTTAGCGATGTGAATAGTGATTTTGCTAGGCATAATTATTCAATTACGTCGCAACGGAAAATTCGTTAATTTGGAATTAGCAAACCCGAGCCCGGGAGTGTTTGCGAGCGTATTCGCATTTCGAATTCGAGTGCGGCACGTAAGTCACATCAAGCGTCAAATCATTAGTCACATCAAGCGTCAAATCATTAGTCACTTTGAGTGATATGACAACTTGTCACTTGATTGATTGAGTGATGTGAATAGTTGATGTGAGTTGTTGGAAGCAATTAATTGCCAAATTTTGGCTCCAAAACTTGTTGACTTTTGGAAAGGCATATACAACTTTTGGTAAATGAATTTTAATAATTCAATTGTGTATTAGATACACAATCCATTAACCAACACACACAACTCTCTCTTCTCTTTCTTCCTCTCCCATTCATGCCCAATGGGCTGAAATTTCTTCTTCTTTTCACAGCTCACTGTCGTGATTCATGGAGAAGGAAAAAGTGATTTTTGTGGCAAAAATCAAGAGTGCTAGCTCACAAAAGGGTCTTGCGAAGGTGATAGGGAAACTCACTTATGAGCATGGAATTTCATCACAAAGCTTGGAGCTTGCATGGAGGACCATTGCCGAATTTGGAGGACACCAAACCAGTGAACTTCCGTGACCACCAATGAGGGCAGAAAAGCTTTTTCGTGTTCGTCGCATTGCTCAACCGCTCGATGTAAGTATTCCGCAACTTCTTCGTGTATCCACATGTTGTTTCTATGCTTTAATCGATCCTCAGGACTTAGAGATTTCCCAACAATGGTATCAGAGCGAGTAAAAGCATGAAACTTGAATTTAGGGTTAAAATTGGGTAAATTGATTTTGAGCATGATTTGGTTGAATTGTTTGATTAAGTATGCTTAAATGATGTTTAATTGAAAATTGATTTGATCAATTTCATGAAAAATGGTTTGGAACAATTTTCCCCAAATCACATGGCTTGGCCGAATGGATGATGAACCCTAATGTCTTGGATTTTTGGATTTTTGATTCATTGGATGAGTTAGAATCAATTGGGAATGTTGATTTAATGTTGAATTGGATTTAATTGGATTGAATTCGAATCGGACATCAAATACCCTTATTGCCGAGACTTGATTAGCATGTATAATGGGTTTGATTTTTGTTAAAATGTGTTGGACATGTTTTAATGTTGAAAATCATGATTAATTAAGCTGATTAGTGTTTTGGAAATATTGATTTGGGTAATTAATTATGCTATACACTTTGTTTAATTAAATATGAAATTGGAATTTTTGTAGTTTAATTAAATGGGCTTAAATTGGATTTGGGCTTGAAAAGTTGTTATAGGGCTTAAATGGGCTTGGTTGTACCAAGATTGGTTTAGGTAAATTGGTTGGATCCAATTGGGCCCAAAACCGTTTCCATAAAGTCCAATTATGATTAATGGACCTTTAATATTTAATTGGGCCTTAATTGATTTCTAGGCTTATGGGGTTATTCCTTGATTGGGTTTTGGTTATTGGGTTTGACCCAAGTTGACCAAAAGTCCATGCCTTAAGAAATTAATTGAAAGCCCATTGGACTTTAATTAAATTAACATTGGATGTTAATCAGGTTTTGAGACCCGTAACGATTAAATTTGGAATTTAAGTCGTAAAGGTTTATTAATAAAGTGTAATATTTAATTTGGATTTAAATAAATGGATAAGTATTAAATACATATTAAATTTGATTTAATGTTGTAGTTTAATTTAATTCAAGAATTCGTACTTTGAGTACTTAGTCACAAAACGAGTTGGACTCGCGCAAAATCAAATCGTTGTTTGAACATTGGATGGTCATTAATTATCAGTTTAATTAATTGGATTAGATTGATTGATAACATGCTTGTGTGAATACATGGTTGCGATGCATGAATAATGTATATCGGATGGATATTAGATGGGTGGGGCAATTTTGGAAATTGTTGTAATAAATTTAGAATTTATTAATTGGACCTGCGTGTCCAGCCTATTACCTCATTTCCCATTGTATTTCTCTTCTCACCTATCCCCTCATTGTAAATGAGGTTTCTTGAGAAGTGTTATGTAACGGGTAGAAGCAATACTTGTGCTAGCGGGAGAGAGGAAATGGAGAGATTTGATCTAGGATCAATGTGTAAAGTATCCATCCACATATCATTATTATTTTTTTATATGCGCCTTATTATGTGTTTAGAATGCATGTTTAAGGGTGTATGATGATGAGACCTTAACAAAGATAATAAATTGGTTACCAATTTGCACGCGAAAAACCCTCACAAAATATTAAGTGTTTTTCCTTCCATTGAGTGATTCTTACTCAAGATCTAAGACTGGCATTGGTTTGTTGGCCAAAGTCAAGGCCTTTGTCCGTCGAGGATGTGTTTGAATTAAGAGCGTTTTTTCCATATCGGTGTCTTGTCCAAGTTGTGGTTTGTTGGCCAAAGTCAAGACCACTTCTTGTCCATCGACATGGATTACGAAGCTTTCTATGGTCAATGGGTTCCGCTTAACTGGGATCACTAAGTTTGTTGTGCCAAAGCCAATGCTTAGTTGATTCAGAGGAAAAAGGTTAGGCAATATATTGGATATATTGGCATACATAAGATTTATGTTTCGGACTAGGATGTCCACCTACTGGATCTAGGAATTGGATTGGATCCAATTGATCTTAGAGATCTACCTAGTTAATTATCATACAATTTATTGGCCAAAGTCAAGATTGTGTGTTATTTAACGGGATCCTAGCCCACTAGGAAACACGGTTTCCCGAGTACTCGACAGAGGGTTAGAGGCTCTCCGAAAAATAGTGGGAGGCAAGTATTAAATTTATAATATTCGTTTAATAACTTGCCAGACGCGCTCATATCAAATCATTCGTCGTTAAATAAATTAAATGTTAGTTGGACTAATATTTAATCGTTGTTTTAATAAATAGTTGGACTGTATTCAAACTATTCATTTATAGTTGATTATATAATTGGATTATAGTAATCAATATATTTGATTTAATTAATTATAGTTGATTTTATAATTGGATTATAGTAATCAATATAATTGAATTTAACCTATTAAATTATAGTTGATTATATAGTTGGACTATAGTAATCATTATAATAAATAGTACCTAAAATCATTGATTAAATAGTTGGACTATTAGAATCAAGATAAAATTGAAAGATTGACATTTAAAACATAATCCTAGGGAAAATGTATTTAAATGATTTAATTTTCAAATTGGAATAAAATTTCAGGATGGTCCTGGAAACTAATAAGTTACTTTATTATAAAATAACATATAAGGCCTAAGCCCGGAGTTAAGCAAATAGTAGAGCATGATATTTGGAATATTCATGTGATGATAACTTTAGTGCTTAATCCATTAAGCTTGCCAAATTGACTCATTAATTTCTAATCAGAACTAAGGATTAGATCCTTAAAGTATGATAATGAAATTGAAGGATCTTCATAGATCTATTCTTAGATCTTAGAAGTACTAAATTGCAATAGTAAACTCTTGGAGAGTTAATGGCTATTCTCAATGAGATAAAGCCAAAAGTTTGCAATAAGGCAAGAAGCGCAAGACGCGTCTTACTTCGATATTCTAGAAGGCCAATGCTAGGCCGAAGACTTCTGGAGTGTCGAAAAGGGCAAAGGTAAAATCATTATAATCTTCTGGGAAGATAAAAGACATATCTCAAAATGTCTGCCTAAATTGTGGCAAACGGGATCGCGGAAGTGTGACTACCGTTTGAACAAAGCAGACATGAAGGAATTGAAGAACGGGCAAGGCTCTGACTTCAAATATGTTTGTCATAAAATGTTCACTGCTAGTATTAAAATTGGATTTTAGATATTGGAAGTGGTACATAAATATGTAATGTTGTGCAAAATCTGCTGTGAGTAGGATACTGACTTCAGTTGAGATTTATCTGCGAATCAAAACGGGACGAAAGTCACTGTTTTAACCGTAGAAACCTAAGTTTAGGAACTATATTCGGGTGTGTACTTAAATTAGGAAACTGTTAAAATGTAACTAGTTTGACTAGATACATTATCTCTATATCAGGGTTTAACCTGTTGTGGGTATACCTTTATATTCTAGAACACTAAAGTGTTTTATTATATAAAGATGATATTGAGATAAACACACATTAGATGTGAATAACAATATTTATATTTTGAATATAAATAAATCTCAAACATATAATATGACAAATAAATAACTCAAACTGATTTGATCAGTTGAAACTTAATTGTGGCATTGTTGTCTGGGACACAATTAAACAAGACTCGTATATCCACACTTTCGAAGAGTGGATACTAGGACAGATTTGATTCTATTCAAATAAAGTCTACGAATCTAGTTTATTAGGCAAAGTGCCTGTAACACCTTTTACTTGGTAAAAGTGCAAATAGCACCGATCTGTTAGCCCTGGTTCATAGTGATATACGTGGGCCCATATCTAGCTAGGCTAGATGCAGATATGAATATTTTGTGACCTTTACGGATGTGGCATCGCGTTATGGTTATGTGTCTCTTTGAAACACAAATCGGAAACTTTTAAAGTTTCGACACGAAATAAACAATCAGAATGGCTAAAGTATTAAACCATCACGGTTAGACCATGATGAAAATACTTAAGCAATAAGTTTCTCATATACTTGAAAGAATATAGTATTCTTTCAAAGAGGACTCCTCCCGGAACACGTCAATTTGATGGTGTGTCCGAACAGAGAAACCGAATTTTATTAGACATGATAAGGTTAATCAAGAGTCGCTCTGAGCTACCATTTCCTTCAACGGATACGCATTAATCAGTGCAGAACTTATTTTGAATAAGGTTTCATAAAAATATGTTTGACAGATTTCATATTAGATATGAACATGAAAGAAATCTGGTTTTCTAATTCCTGAAGATTAGGGGATGCTAGGCATATGTTTGGATGATACCAAACTAAAACCCAAATCGGATAAGTGCCTAATTGTAGGTTATCATAGGGAAACCAAAGTATAGTACTTACACAACTCACTTGAGAACAATTTAATTGTTGCTCGCCATGCATTTTTCCTGAGAGGAATACCGATATGCAGTGGTAAGTGGGAGGAAAGTAAAACTCGATGAAAATCAGAGTAATATTGTTCCAGGCACTGATTCCTTAATGGAACACAAATAGTTCATCAAGGATGAAACTATACCAATAATCTTCGAATACACAAGAACGACGTAAGTCGGAGAGAGTCAGAAAATAACCTGGGAGGTATGGTTTCTGATCTCACCTCATAAAGATGTTAATATTATTGAGGAATACCAACTGACTACGTATGAGGAAGTGATACAAGGTATCAACTCCCTATTATGGCAAGTGCCATGATATCCGAAATTGATTCCACGTATATTGGTACTATATAAGTCTTCAAGGAAAACATACATGGAGGAAATATACCAACGTACAAAGCTAGGCTTGTAGCGAAAAGATTGTTGGACAATTATGACCCATAGCGTCATTATTTCTATAGATCATGGTGTTGTTGTACAAATTAACTATGTGACATATGAGATTGCACTTTAATCATTTGTGATTAGATCACCTAGATGTATAAATGATAGGAGGTCCCTATGATTTCTTCCTGGACTGAGAATGATATGAGACAGTATCAGTCCACGAAAGATAAATCATTAAATATCCCTAGTCAGAGTATTATCGAGATTGGACATCGATAAATACGTAAAATACTAGTATTGCACTTGTGCGCGTTGTGAGGGCAGAACGTCATAGTTCTCATATATTTGGGTATATGATACTCATGCATGTGTAATAGGAGGTTGTGTTTTACCGATGGTACGGGAAACACTTCCCTCTGGATAGACCCCCTCAGAATTCCATTGGTAGTATGACTATGTGTCTATGGTAGTCCGAAATCAGGGTAGGTGTATTTGGTCTAACCTGAGACTTGCACTGCTAATACTTGCGACATTCAATATACTTTGGTTGCGGTCGTCCAGGGCTTTAACAGGTTCTGTGTACGCCAATGCTGGGTATATTGAGAATCGTAGTGTGTTGGGTGTGATGTCAAGACGGAAGTATCACTCCAGTCATATGGAGATGATGGTCACGTAGGATACATGACTGGTTCTCTTAAATACTGTAGCTATCGGGATAAAATGACAAGGTCAGGTTTATCCGATTATAGAGACTAGTCACCAGACATCCGACATGTGCTTCGTACGTGGCAGACACAATTCCAGCCCCAGGCCTAGCACGTGATCATCCGATACTGGACATAAATATGCAATACTACGTATACTATGCCTGATAAAGATCCTTTATTCATGTAAGGATGTTTCCGGAGAATTGGGTAGGCATGACGCTTTGCTAGATGCCAACTTTGTCTTGTAAATCGATATAAAAGTAGTACGAGGTACTTACGTGTTCGGATAGTCCGACGACCGAATTTACTGCCAACATATCCGGGGATCTCATGGGTCGCTTCCCAAAGATTCACCGATGACGTATGACTCGCACTCTTAATTAATATGGGATTAATTAGATGAGAGAGAAAGTTAATATGGGATTAATTGCGGAGATATTTTATCTGGGATAAAATATCATGAAAAGAGAGATAACGATTAATTTGGAATTAATCGAAGAATTAATATATTCGATATATTAAATGAAATTAGATTCCGACGCGGAATTAAAATTAGATTTTAATTCGGGCGAACGAATTAATTTTGAATTAATTCGTTAGCGATGTGAATAGTGACTTCGCTAGGCACAATCATTTAATTACGACGCAACAGAAAATTCGTTAATTTGGAATTAGCGAACTCGAGCCCGGGATTGTTTGCGAGCGCATTCGCATTTCGAATTCGAGTGCGGCACGCAAGTCAAATTAAGCGTCAAATCACTAGTCACATCAAGCGTCAAATCATGTAACTTTGAGTGATGTGACACTTGATTGATTGATGTGATTGATTGATTGATGGTAGTTGTTGGAGTTGTTGGAAGGCTTTTCCATTTGACTTTTTGGAAGCCAAAAATGTGGTAATTCACTTATTTATTTTTGGAAAATATATAAGTGTTTGATATACACTTTTCCAACCAATTCAACACAATCTCTCATTCTCTCTTTCTCTCTATAACACACGCCCAAGGGGCTGTAAAAAGCTTACTGGTTTCTTCCAAAACCGTGAGCAGTGGGAAGCAATAAGTGGGATTTTGTGGCAAAATCACAAGTGCTAGCACACTTACGAGACATGCGAAGGTGATAGGGAAGTCCACCCATGAGCCGGGAATCATTCGATGAAGCTTGGAGCTTGACGAAGGACCAAAACCGAGCCAAAACAGTGAGCTGTGAACTGCCACTGCTGAATGCACAAGAAGTAGAATTTGGAGTTTTTTTCGTCAAAGCGTCGCTCAACCGATCGATGTGAGTATTCCGCAACTTCGTCGTTGTTATTCACACATGTTTTCATGCTTATTATTGATCTTGGGACCTTAATAGAAACCAACAAAGGTATTGTTATCAACATTGTGTCGATTACGATGAAATCTTTTACCTGTTGCCACGGTAAATCCATTTGGATAATGCTTGCTGATGCTGCATGTTTCATTTATGAAATGTGGCAGCTGAATGCCAAAACCGCTTTCCTTAACGGAAACCTTTTGGAGGATGTTTACAACATCCTGACGGTTTTGTCGTACTATAACTAGCAAACAAGGTTTGCAGGTTATTCGATCCATGGATGGATTGAAACAATCATTGGGTTCTTGGAATTATCGTTTTGATGTAATCATAATGGCGTATGATTTAATTCAAAAAGAAAATGATTCTTGTGTATATAAGGAGGTTAGTGGGAGCGCACTGACAGTGATGTCCTATGTAATGATAACATATCATTTCTTGGAAATGATATTCCCATAAAAATAATCGGTAAAAGCATGGCTTTTATAAAAATTCTCCGTAGAATTCTTGGGAGAAACAACCTTTATTCTAGGAATAAAGATCTACTGGGATAGATCTAAAGGTTGTTAATACTCTCTGAGAACTCGTATATTGAAATAAATGTACACGACTTGGTGTATCATACGCTTTGAGCATATGGAGTCACAATCAGGCCTATCCAAGTGATAGTCACTGGATTGATGTTAAGAACATCTGTTAGTATCTTAGAGGAACTAAGGATGCTTTCTTAAACCTATGTAGAAGGAGAACTTGAAGTGACTAGGATCACTGTTGCAAGTTTCCTAACCGATAACGACTATAAGTCGTAAAACGGTACTATAAAGTTTGAGTAACGGAACAGTGAGCTGTAAATCTTTCATGCAAGATATTGTTACCGAATAAACAACACAAATGGATTATTGCTGTAGCTGAGGCAGCAATAGAAGCCTTTTGGATCGATAATAATCTAATTAGATTAGATATAGTTCTGTTAGCAGCTGAGCTAGGCTTCAGCACAGGCTAAAGAATTAATGGTCTCATCAACGATCCAGATATATACTTCGACTATTCATCTGATTCATTCGGATCATACATCGTGGTGATGTGATGATCGTATAAATCACATCAGATGATAATCATGCAAATCCGCTGACGAAAAGTCTTTCCTCAGCAGTTTGAGCAAACCGTACATAGTTCGGGTGTAGGACACTCGAGTGACTGGCTATAGGCCAAGTGGGAGATTGTTGGACAGTTATGACCCAGAGCGTCACTATTTGTACAGATCATGGTGTTGTTGTACAAATTAACTATGTGACAAAGGAAATTACTCTCTTATCATTTGTGATTAGATCACCAAGATGTATAAATGATAGGAGGTCCTTATGATTAGTACCTGGATTGAGATGATATGAGACAATATCAATCCACGAAGGTTTAATCATTAAATATCCATAGTCAGAGTATTATCGAGATTGGACATAGATAATGCGTAACAGACTAGTATTACACTTGTACGCGTTGTGAGGGCATATCGACATAGTTCTCATATATTTGGGTATAGGATACTCATGCAAGTGTAGTAGGAGGTTGTGTTTTATCGATGGTACGAAAAATAGCTTCGCTCTGGATAGACCCCTCGGAATTCCATTGGTAGTATGACTATGTGTCTACGGAAGTCCGAAATCAGGGTAGGTGTATTTGGTCATAACCTGACACTTGCATCGCTAATACTTGCGACAATCAATATGCTTTGGTTTTAGGTCGTCCAGGGCTTTAACAGGTTATGTGTACGCCTCTGCTGGGTATATTGAGAATCGTAGTGTGTTGGGTGTGATGTCGAGACGAAAGTATCACTCATGTCATAGTGGAGATGATGGTCACGTAGGATACGAGATTGGTTCTCTTAAATGCTGCAGCTATCAGGATATTATGACTAGGTCATGCTTATCCGATTATAGAGACTAGTTACCAGAGATCTGATATGTGCTTCGTACGGGGCAGACACAATTCCAGCCCCAGGCCTAGCACGTGACATCCGATACTGGATCGAAATACGCAATACTGCGTATACTACGCCTGATATAGATCATATATTCCTGTAAGAATATTTCTGGAGAATTGGGTAGGCATGGCGCTTTACTAGAAGCCAACCTTGTCTTGTAAATCGGTACAAACGTAGTACTAGGTACGTACGTGTTCGGATAGTTCGACGACCGGATTTATTGCCAACATATCTGGGGATCTCATGGGTCGCTTCCCGAAGATTCACCGATGACGTATGACTCGCAATTTAATTAATCTGGGATTAATTAGATGAGAGAGAAAATTAATCTGGGATTAATTGCGGAGATATTTTATCTAGGATAAAATATCATTTAAAGAGAGAGAACGATTAATTTAGAATTAATCGATAAAATAATATATTCGATATATTATACAAAATTAGATTTCGACGCGGAATTAAAATTAGATTTTAATTCGGGCGAACGAGTTAATTTAGAATTAATTCGTTAGCGACGTGAATAGTGATTTCGCTAGGCATAATTATTTAATTACGTCGCAACGGAAAATTCATTAATTTGGAATTAGCAACCCGAGCCCAGGAATATTTGCGAGCGCATTAGCATTTCAAATTCGAGTGCGACACGCAAGTCACATCAAGCGTCAAATCATTAGTCACATCAAGCGTCAAATCATTAGTCACATCAAGCGTCAAATCATTAGTCATTTTGAGTGATGTGACAACTTGTCACTTGATTGATTGAGTGATGTGAATAGTTGATGAGAGTTGAGGAAACAATTAATTGCCAAATTTTGGCTCCAAAACTTATTGACTTTTGGAAGGCATATACAACTTTTGGTAAATGAATTTTAATAATTCAATTGTGTATTAGATACACAATCCATCAACCAACACACACAACTCTCTCTTCTCTTTCTTCCTCTCCCATTCACGCCCAAGGGGCTGAAATTTCTTCTTCTTTTCACAGCTCACTGTTGTGAGTCATGGAGAAGGAAAGAGTGATTTTTGTGGCAAAAATCAAGAGTGCTAGCACACAAAAGGGTCTTACGAAGGTGATAGGGAAACCCACTTATGAGCATGGAATTTCATCACAAAGCTTGGAGCTTGCATGGAGGAACAGTGAACTGCCGTGACCACCAAGGAGGGCATAAAAGCTTTTTCGTGTTCGTCGCATCGCTCAGCCGCTCGATGTAAGTATTCTGCAACTTCTTCGTGTATTCACATGTTGTTTCTATGCTTTAATCGATCCTCGGGACTTAGAGATTTCCCAACACTTTTATCATTTATACATCTTGGTAATTTGTACAAAAACAAATTTGTAATTGCCGAATAGATTAATTAATAATTAAAGTTGTCATTCTAGAGTTGCTTAGCCATTCATAATTAACCTAGAATTATTCTTGAGTAAATTTATGATGATGAGACTTGATTGGTGTGGTAATTGAATGATTAAAGTGTTGAATTAATTGAATTTAATGTAAATTGTGTAATTGGACTAATTTATGAAATTAGGGTTCTAAACCTATTCCAATTTTGGAGCTTTTCATATATGTAATATAATTCGATGTATATTTGATGTATATTAAATTTGGGATTGATTGAATTTGATCTTGATGTGTTTTAAACATTTGGAGCCAAATTGCAATTAATGGAAAAACTGGGCAGTTTCGGTAATTGTGAAAAAGTTTCTGGATTTTGTTGCAAATTGTTAATTCATATATTAGATATGTATAAATTATTTTGGGATTGATTTGGAATCAATTAATATGTATTTGACATTTTAAGGACCAAAATGATTAATTTGTAAGAGTTTGGGGTAAATCGGCAATTAAAAGAACTATAATTTCTTGGGTTAAAATTTTAGATTTTAAGTATTGGTTAATTAAATAAATATTTTTATTTAATAATACAATAAAAAATTTTGAAATCGGAAAAATCGGTTTTCCGCGTTTCGCTGCGCTAGCCTTGTAATTCCATATAAAACCCCAACAATTATCTGCCATGTCTGCTTTTACTTCTACTACTGCTGCCATGAACACTATTGCCTTTGATTCTGCTGCTATTGATTTGAACAAACCGTTTCGAATTCAAGGATTTCACTTTAAACGTGGAGATTAAAAATGATGTTTTTCTTCATTGTCAAAAAGTTACCGAACTTTTGTATGTCTGATAAACTTGAATTGCCTTATGATCCTACCATAGTCCAAATTAGGGAACATGAAAATTGGGAAGATAATGATTTTATATGCAAAAAGTATATACTTAATGGCCAATCTGATGAATTGTATGATATATATAGTTATAGGAAAACTGTTAAAGATGTTTGGGATGCTCTTCAGAACAAATATGATACTGAAGAGGCTGGGTCTAAAAATATGTTGTTAGCCGTTACATTAGGTATCAAATGGTAGATGATAAATCTATAAAAATCCAATCATATGAACTACAAAAATAGCCCATGAGATTATATATGAGGGTATACCTCTACAAAAAAAAAGTTGTTACAAAAATTAAAAATTCAATTGAGAGTTACAAGCTTTGAATGTAGAGATGTTACAAGTTTTTGAAAAAACAATGAGTTAGAATTTAGCTTTGGCACCTCATCCCATAATGGGAAGATACAACACTAAACTTTTATTTATAAGGTGTTATGTTGTGAAGGGGTTTGGGACCCAAGGGGTACCCACTTTTGTGGAAGGGTGAGGAGTTAGGCAAAAGTTGGTTCTTCACACACACGCGCGTTGTCGGCCGATTCGGTTCGGGGATGGTGTATATATATTCTTTTTGGAGAAAATACATTTAAATTTTTTCAAAAAAAAAAAGATATTGTAACAGTTTTGCCATTTTAATTTTCTGTAACAGTTTATTCATTTATTTATATTACAGAATTAATATTTTGTAAGTTATAATTTTTTTAATAGAAAAATTAATTTTGTAACAGTGGTGTTACTGTTTCAATGTTTTTATTTTGGTTATTGAATATTGACTAACGTTCTAATTTTCCTCCTTACATAAACAGTGCTCTCATCCTCACAATAAACACATTACAACATTATAGAAAAACCTCTCTGAAAAATACAAACTGGTATCTGGGCTGTTTTATCATGGGGACGTTGGGGCCGATTACTGCTAGCATAATTTCCTAGGCAGAGCCGCGGAACGTCTTAAATAGAGCGAACTAGTCCGCGACTCAACTCAGTCCGATTTAATTTTCTTGGTGAACGGCAATATTGTTTTGACTTGCAATCTCTGTTTCTATAAAATCGGGATCTCGGATACCTGGCGGAGTCAGAAATTTAATATAGGAGGGGCTAATGTCAAAGAATAATGTAATTTTTAAATAACAACAACAATAAGTACTAAAATTTTAAATTTCATTAAAATATTTTTTATAACCGCTCTTAAAGAATTTTCATTTGTTGAAAATATTAGATGATAACCTCATTATTATCAATACAAAAAATATCATTGTCTATATATACAGATAGACTATCATTCAACCATTGATCTTTCATCTGATTTCACAATCAATTTTTCATAAAATGCATAGCTGAAAATGTAATTTCTACTGTAGTTATGACAATTAGTAAAATCAATGTTAACACATCCAATAAATAAATTAATAGAAACATTTATATTCTTTAGTCTCAATTATTTTTCTTGCAAATTCAATAAATTTCTTTCAATCTTAAAAACTCATTGTGAGAACCTAGATATGTGATACAATTTTCAAGCTAAAATTCGAGTGATTTAAGATCCATTGGAAAAAAATTATTGGATAAAATTTACCAAGTCTGTATCTCGACTTTAATTTCATTGATGCGAACGACAAAGGCATGGGATGCCCTAATGTGTTACAAAAACACGCCTTCGCCAATGATCCAATCAGATAAATAATTGGAACGGTCATATCGACCTTCTTCATAGAATTACCTATTAGAAATGAATTTTCTAGCATTTGACTCCGTACCACCAAAGAATTGAGTCACACACCGGAAAGATAGCCCAGAAAGTTGATAGAGTACTTGCCTAAGTGGTTTAAATGAACCCTTCCCTGGTTGAGACGACACGTGAAAATGCCATTGCCATAAACCGACAAGGTAATATTTCCATTTATTAATCAGAAGAGGCGTATCCTTTGAAGCCAGAATGGATTCTCCTTGATATCTAACATAATGCATGAAAGGATCCTTGAACAAACATAAAATGTCCTGAAAATCTTTAGCAAAGACTTAGACAAGATAATCGACTTTTCCATAGAAATACATTCGTTCAACGAGGACTCGAGAGGATGTTGATCGTAAATGAGACGATTGGTTACAGAGAAATGTTGGAAAATTATGACCCATAGCGTCACTATTTGTACAGATCATGGTATTGTTGTACAAATTAACTATGTGACAAAGGAGATTGCTCTCTTATCATTTGTGATTAGATCACCATGATGTATAAATGATAGGAGGTCCTTGTGATTTGTTACTGGATTGAGAAGACATGAGACAATATCAATCCACGAAGGATAAATCATTAAATATCCATAGTCAGAGTATTATCGAGATTGGACATCGATAATGCGTAAAAGACTAGTATTACACTTGTGCGCGTTATGAGGGCATAACGACATAGTTCTCATATATTTGGGTATAGGATACTCATGCAAGTGTAATAAGAGGTTGTGTTTTACCGATGGTACGGGAAACAGCTTCGCTCTGGATAGACCCCATCGGAATTCCATTGGTAGTATGACTATGTGTCTATGGAAGTCCGAAATCAGGGTAGGTGTATTTGGTCTTAACTTGAGACTTGCACCGCTAATACTTGCGACAATCAATATACTTTGGTTTTGGTCATCCAGGGCTTTAACAGGTTCTGTGTACGCATCTGCTGGGTATATTGAGAATCGTAATGTGTTTGGTGTGATGTCAAGACGGAAGTATCACTCCAGTCATATGGAAATGATGGTCACGTAGGATACGGGACTGGTTCTCTTAAATGCTGCAGCTATCGGGATATTATGACTAGGTCATGTATATCCGATTATAGAGACTAGTCACCAGAGATCCGATATGTGCTTCGTACGGGGCAGACACAATTCCAGCCCCAGGCCTAGCACGTGACATCTGATACTGGATCGAAATACGCAATACTACGTATACTACGCCTAATATAGATCGCTATATTCCTGTAAGGATATTTCTGGAGAATTGGGTAGGCATGACGCTTTGCTAGAAGCCAACCTTGTCTTGTAAATCGGTACAAACGTAGTACTAGGTACTTACGTGTTCAGATAGTCCGACGACCCGATTTACTGCCAACATATCCGGGGATCTCATGGGTCGCTTCCCGAAGATTCATCGATGACGTATGACTCATAGTTTTATTAATCTGGGATTAATTAGTAGAGAGAGAAAATTAATCTGGGATTAATTACGGAGATATTTTATCTAGGATAAAATATTATTAAAGAGAGAAAAACAATTAATTTGGAATTAATCGATAAAATAATATATTCGATATATTATACGAACTTGGATTTCGACGCGGAATTAAAATTAGTTTTTAATTCGGGCGAACGAGTTAATTTAGAATTAATTCGTTAGCGACGTGAATAGTGATTTCGCTAGGCGTAATCATTTAATTATGTCGCAACAGAAAATTCATTAATTTGGAATTAGTGAACCCGAGCCCGGGATTATTTACGAGCGCATTCGCATTTCGAATTCGAGTGCGGCACGCAAGTGAAATCAAGCGTCAAATTGCTAGTCGCATCAAGCGTCAAATCATTAGTCACTTTGAGTGATGTGACATCTTGTCACTTGATTGATTGATTGATGTAATAGTGATGTGGTGGTTGGCAAGCCTTTTTGTTTGACTTTTTGAAAGCAAATTAATTGGCAAATTAATTTATTAATTGAAAGTAGTGTATTAGATATGCAATTACTTTCACCAACCAATCGATCTCTCTCTCTCTCTTTTATTTTTGGAGCCAAAACTCCTTCTTCTCTCACACGGTCTGGGACCGAATTCTGCCTTCTGTTTTCTGGTTTACCGAGAACTAAAGGAGAAGCTAGGGAAATTTGTGGCAAATTTCTTGAGTGCTAGCACACATATGAGCCATACACAGGTGATAGGGAACTCACTTCATGAGCTTGGAATCACCACCCAAAAGCTTGGAGCTTGGAGCTTGGAGCATGGAGAAAGCCGAAAATGAGGACTACATTTCAGTGGACTGCCGAGCTTGACAGATGGCAGAAAATGGTTTTTTTGTTGTCCACCGCATCGCTCAACCGCTCGATGCAAGTATTCCGCAACTTCCTCGATTGTATTCATACATGTTTTTATGCTTGTTATTCGATCCTTGGGACCGTAGAACTCCAACAATGGTATTAGAGCGGAATAAAAGCATGAAATTTGATTTAGGGCTTAAAATTTGGGTAAATTGATTTTGAGCATGATTTGGTTAAATTGTTTGATTGAGTATGTTTAAATAATATTTAATTGAAGTTTGATTGGATCAATTTCATGAAATTGTGATTGGATCATTTTTCCCCTTTTTGGATGGCTTGGCCGAATCCTTCACTAGCCCTAATTCTTGGATTTTTGATTTTTGATTCATTGGATGAGTTGGAATCATTCGGGAAATGTTGATTGTGGATTTAATTTGATTGAAACCGATCGATTTTGAACAATCCCCTTTTGCCGAGACTATATGAGCATGTTTGGGTTTGATTTTTTTGATAAAATGTGTTGGACATGTTTTTTTGTTAATAAGCATGATTAATTGATAAATTTGTGTTTTGGAAATATGGATTTGGATAATTAATTGTGTTATACACTTTAGGTTAATTAAATTGTGAAATGGATTTTTGTAATTTAATTAATTGGGCCTATTTTGGGAATTGGGCTTAAAAGTTGTTATTGGGCTTTATTGAACTTGGTTGTACCAAGTTAGGTTTAGGCTAAATTGGTTGGATCCAATTGGGCCCAAACCGCTTCCATAAAGCCCAAATGCGACTAATGGACCTTTATTATTTAATTGGGCCTAATGGGCCTAAATTGATTTCTAGGCTTATGGGTTATTCCTTGATTGGGCTTTGGCTATTGGGTTTGACCCAAGTTGACCAAAAGGCCACGCCTTAAAGAAATTAATTAAAAGCCCATTGGACTTTAATTAATTAACGTTGGACGTTAATCGGGCTTTGAGACTCGTAACGATTAAATTTGAAATTTAAGTCGTAAAGGTTTATTAATAAAGTGTAATATTTAATTTGGAATTAAATAAATGAATTAGTATTAAATACAAATTGAATTGGATTTAATGTTGTAGTTTAATTTAATTCAAGAATTCGTACTTTGAGTACTTATTCGTAAAACGAGTTTGACTCGCGCAAAATCAAATCGTTGTTTGAACATTGGATGGTCATTAATTATCAGATTAATTAATTGGATTAGATTGATTGATAACATGCTTGTGTGAATACATGGTTGCGATGCATGAATAATATATATCAATGGATATTAGATGGGTGGGGCAATTTTAGAAATTGTTGTAATAAATTTAGAATTTATTAATTGGACCTGCGTGTCCAGCCTATTACCTCCATACTCTTTGTATTTCTCTTCTCACCTATTCCCCTCAATGTAAATGAGGTTTCTTTAGAAGTGTAGTGTAACGGGTAAAAGTAATACATGTGCTAGTAGGAGAGAGGAAATGAAGAGATTTGATCTAGGATCAATGTGTAAAGTATTCATCCGCATATCATTATTATTTATTTATACGCGCTTTATTATGTGTTTAGAATGCATGTTTAAGGGTGTATGATGATGAGACCTTAACAAAGATAATAAATTGGTTGCCAATTTGCACTCGAAAAACCATCCACAAATATTAAGCGTTTTTCCTTCCATTGAGTGATTCTTACTCAGATCCGAGACTGGCATTGGTTTGTTGGCAAAGTCAAGGCCTTTGTCCGTCGAGGATGTGTGTTTGAATCACGAAGGCTTTGTTCCATATTGGTGTCTTGTCCAAGTTGTGTTTGTTGGCCAAAGTCAAGACCACTTCTTGTCCATCGACATTGATTACGAAGCTTTCCATGGTCAATGGGTCACACTTACTGGGATCACTAAGTTTGTTGTGCCAAAGCCAAGGTTTAGTTGATTCAGAGGAAAAAAGTTAGGCAATATATTGGATATACTGGCATATATATTGTATATATGTTTCAACTTGGATGTCCCCCTACTGGATCTAGGAATTGGATGGGATCCAATTGATCTTAGAGATCTACCTACTTAATTATCAAACAATTTGTTGGCTAAAGTCAAGATTGTGTGATATTTAACGGGATCCTAGCCCACTAGGAAACACGGTTTCCCGAGTACTCGACAAAGGGTTAGAGGCTCGCCGAAAAATAGTGGGAGGCAAGAATTGAATTTGCAATATTCGTTTAATAACTTCCATACGCGCTCAATCACATAATATTCGTCAAATAAATTAAATGTTAGTTGGACTAATATTTAATCGTTGTTTTAACGAACAGTTGGACTGTATTCAAACAATTCAATTATAATTGATTAAATAGTTGGACTATAGTAATCATTATAATAAAGTACCTGAAATCGTTGATTAAATAGTTGGACTATTAAATCAAGATAAAATTGAAAGATTAGCATTTAAAACATAATCCTAGGGAAAATGTATTTAAATGATTTAATTTTCAAACTGGGAATAAGTTTCAGGATGGTCCTGGAAACTAATAAGTTACTTTATTTGATAAAATAACATATTAGGCCTTAGTCCGGACTTAAGCAAAATAGTAGAGCATGATCTTTGGAAGATTCATGTGATGATAACTTTAGTACTTAATCCATTAAACTTGCCGAATAGACTCCTTAATTTCTTAATCAGAAATAAAGATTAGATCCTTATAGTATGATAATGAAATTGAAGGATCTTTATAGATCTTAGAAGTACTAAATTGCAATAATAAATCTTGGAGTGTTAATGGCTATTCTCAAGGAGACAAAGCCAAAGTTTTCAATAAGGCAAGAAGCGCAAAGCGCACCTTACTTCGATATTCTAGAAACCCAAGGATTGGCCAAAGGCTACTGGAATGTGAAAAAGGGCAAAGGCAAAATCATTATAATCTTCTGGGAAGATAAATGACATATCCCAAGATATCTGCCTAAATTGTGGCAAACGGGATCGCGGAAGCGTGACTGCCGTTTGGACAAAGCAGACATGAAGGAATTCAAGACGGGCAAGGCTCTGACTTCATATATGTTTGTCATAAATATGTTCACTACTAGTATTAAAATTGGATTTTAAATACTTAGTGTGGTACATAAATATGTACTGGTGTGCAGAATCTGCTATGAGCAGGATACTGACTTCAGATGAGATTAATCTGCGAATTGGAAACGGGATGAAAATCGCTGTTTTAACCGTAGATACTTAATTTTAGGAACTACCCTTTGGGTGTGTACTTAAATTAGGAAACTGTTATAATGTAACTAGTTTGACTAGAAACATTATCTCTGTATCAGTGTTTAATCCGTTGCGGATTGACCTTTATATTCTAGAACACTAAAGTGTTTTATTATATAAAGATGGTATTGAGATAATCACATTAGATGTGAATAGCAGAATTTATATTTTGAATATAAATAAAATCTCAAACGTATAATATGACAAACAAATAGCTTAAATTGATTTGATCAGTTGAAACATATTGTGGCATTGTTGTCTGGGACACAATTAAACAAGACTCATATATCCACACTTTCGAAGAGTGGGTACTAGGACTGATTTGATTCCATTCAAATAAAGTCTACGAATCTAGTTTATTGGGCAAAGTGCCTGTAACACATTTACTTGGTAAAAGTGCAAATGCCACCGATCTATTAGCCCTAATTCATAGTGAAGCAAGTGGGCCCATGCCTAGCTAGGCTAGAGGTGGATATGAATATTTCGTGACCTTTACGGATGTGGCATCGCGTTATGGTTATGTGTTTCTTTTGAAACACAAATCGGAAACTTTTAAGTTTCGACACGAAATAGACAAACAGATCGGCTAAAGTATTAAATCATCACGGTTAGACCATGATGAAAATACTTAAGCAATAAGTTTCTAATATATTTGAAAGAGTATAGTATTCTTTCAATGAGGACTCCTCCCAGAACACGTCAATCTGACGGTGTGTCCGAACTGAGTAACCGAATTTTGTTGGACATGATAAGGTTAATCATGATTCGCTCTGAGCTACCATTTCCTTCAACGGATACGCATAGACAGTGCAGAACTGATTTTGAATAAGGTTCCATAAAAATCTGTTTGACAGATTTCATATTAGATATGAACAGGAAAGAAACTGGGTTTTCTTATTCCTGAATATTTGGGTATGATAGGCATATATTTGGATGATACCAAACTAGAACCCAAATTGGATAAGTGCCAATTGTAGGTTATCCAAGGGAAACCATAAGTATAGTACTTATACAACTCACAAGAGAATAATTTTAATTGTTGCTCGCCATGCGGTTTTCCTAAGAGGAATATCGATATGCAGTGGTAAGTGGGAGGATAGTAAAACTCGATGAAAATCGTAGTAATACTATTCCTGGCACCTATTCCTTAATGGAACATAAATAGTTCATCAAGGATGAAACTATACCATTAATATTTGAATACACAAGAACCGCGTATGTCAGAGAGAGTCAGAAAACAACCTGGGGTATGGGTTTCTGATCTCACCTCATAAAGATGTCAATCTTATTGAGGTATACCAACTGACTACGTATGAGGAAGTGATACAAGGTATCGACTCCCTATTTATGGTAAAGTGCCATGATATCCGAAATGGATTCCATGTAAATCAACAAGTTTGGATACTAGTTGATGTACCGCAAGGCATTGTGCCTATTGGTACTATATAAGTCTTCAAGGAAGACATAAATGGAAGGCAACATACCAACGCACTAAGCTAGGCTTGTAGCGAAAAGGTATCGTTATCAACATTGTGTTGATTACAACGAAAGTTTTTAACTGTTTCCACGGTAAATCCATTTGGATAATGCTTGCTAATGCTGTATGTTTCATTTATGAAATATGGCAGCCGAAAGGAAAATCGCTTTCCTGAAAAGGAAACCTTTTGGAGGATATTTACAACATCATGTCGGTTTTGTCGCACCATAACTAGCAAACAAGGTTTGCAGGTTAATCGTTCCATGTTTGGATTGAAGCAAGCATTAGGTTCTTGGAATTGTCATTTTGATGTAATCATATAGTTTATGATTTAATTCAAAACGAAATGATTCTTGTGTATATAAAGAGGGTTAGTGGGAGCGCACTGACAATGACTGTCCTATATAATAATGATAATATTTCTTTTTCTTGGAAATGACATTCCCATAAAACTATCGGTGAAAGCTTGGCTTTCAGAAAACTCTCCGAGAAATCGTACATTGAAAATGTGCGTGACCTGGTGTCTCATACGCTTTGAGCATATGGATTCACAAACAGGCCAATCCAAGTGATAGTCACTGGATTGATGTTAAGAACATCCATTAGTATCTTAGAGAACTAAGGATTCTGTTTTATACTATGAAAAATGAGAACTTGAAGTGACTGGGATCACTGTAGCAAGTTTGCTAACCGATAAAACGACTACAAGTCGCAAAACGATATTATACAGTTTGAATAACGGAACAGTGAGCTGTAAATCTTCCAAGCAAGATACTGTTACCGAATAAACAACAAATGCGGGTTATTGCTGCAGCTGAGGCAGCAATATAAGCCATTTAGGTCGACAATAAATCTAATTAGATTAGATATAGTTCTGTTAGCAGCTGAGCTAGGCTTCAGCACAGGCTAAAGAATTAATGGTCTCATCAACGATCCAGATACATACTTCGATATTCATCTGATTCGTTCGGATCATACATCGTGGCGATGTGATGATCGAATAAATCGCATCAGATGATAATCATGAAAATCCACTAACAAAAGTCTTTTCTCAGCAGTTTGAGCCAACCGTACATAGTTCGGGTGTCAGACACTCGAGCGACTGGCTATAGGCCAAGTGGGAGATTGTTGGACAATTATGACCCATAGCGTCACTATTTGTACAGATTATGATGTTTTTGTACAAATTAACTATATGACATATGAGATTGCTCTCTTATCATTTGTGATTAGATCACCATGATGTATAAATGATAGGAGGTCCCAGTGATTTGTTCCTGGATTGAGAAGATATGAGACAGTATCAATCCACGAAGGATAAATCATTAAATATCCCTAGTCAGAGTATTATCGAGATTGGACATCGATAATGCGTAAAAGACTAGTATTACACTTGTGCGCGTTATGAGGGCATAACGACATAGTTCTCATATATTTGGGTATAGGATACTCATGCAAGTGTAATAGGAGGTTGTGTTTTACCGATGGTACGGGAAACAGCTTCGCTCTGGATAGACCCCCTCGGAATTCCATTGGTAGTATGACTATGTGTCTATGGAAGTCCGAAATCAAGGTAGGTGTATTTGGTCTTAACCGGAGACTTGCACCGCTAATACTTGCGACAATTAATATACTTTGGTTTTGGTCGTCCAGGGCTTTAACAGGTTCTGTATACGCCTCTGCTGGGTATATTGAGAATCGTAGTGTGTTTGGTGTGATATCAAGACGGAAGTATCACTCCAGTCATATGGAGATGATGGTCACGTAGGATACGGGACTGGTTCTCTTAAATGCTGCAGCTATCGGGATATTATGACTAGGTCATGTATATCCGATTATAGAGACTAGTCACCAGAGATCCGATATATGCTTCGTACGGGGCAGACACAATTCCAGCCCCAGGCCTAGCACGTGACATCCGATACTGGATCGAAATACGCAATACTACATATACTATTTCTGATATAAATCGCTATATTTCTGTAAGGATATTTCTGGAGAATTGGGTAGGCATGACGCTTTGCTAGAACCCAACCTTGTCTTGTAAATCGGTACAAATGTAGTACTAGGTATTTACGTGTTCGGATAGTCCGACGACCCGATTTACTGCCAACATATCCGGGGATCTCATGGGTCGCTTCCCGAAGATTCACCGATGACGTATGACTCGCACTTTATTAATCTGGGATTAATTAGTAGAGAGAGAAAATTAATCTGGGATTAATTGCGGAGATATTTTATATGGGATAAAATATTATTAAAGAGAGAAAAACAATTAATTTGGAATTAATCGATAAAATAATATATTCGATATATTATACGAAATTGGATTTCGACGCGGAATTAAATTAGATTTTAATTCGGGCGAACGAGTTAATTTAGAATTAATTCGTTAGCGACGTGAATAGTGATTTCGCTAGGCGTAATCATTTAATTATGTCGCAATAGAAAATTCATTAATTTGGAATTAGCGAACCCGAGCCCGTGATTATTTGCGAGCGCATTCGCATTTCGAATTCGAGTGCGGCACACAAGTGAAATCAAGCGTCAAATTGCTAGTCGCATCAAGCGTCAAATCATTAGTGACTTTGAGTGATGTGACAACTTGTCACTTGATGATTGATTGATGTAAATAGTGATGTGGTGGTTGGCAAGCCTTTATTGTTTGACTTTTTGAAAGCAAATAAATTGGCAAATAAATTTATTAATTGAAAGTAGTGTATTAGATACACAATTACTTTCACCAACCAATCGATCTCTCTCTCTCTTTTTTATTTTTGGAGCCAAAACTCCTTTTTCTCTCACACGGTCTAGGACCGAATTCTGCCTTCTGTTTTCTGGTTTACCGAGAACTAAAGGAGAAGCTAGGGAAATTTGTGGCAAATTTCTTGAGTGCTAGCACACATAGGAGCCATACAAAGGTGATAGGGAACTCACTTCATGAGCTTGGAATCACCACCCAAAAGCTTGGAGCTTGGAGCATGGAGAAAGCCGAAAATGAGGACTGCAATTCAGTGGACTGCCGAGCTTGACAGAGGGCAGAAAATGGTTTTTTGTTGTCCACCGCATCGCTCAACCGCTCGATGTAAGTATTCCGCAACTTCCTCGATTGTATTCATACATGTTTTTATGCTTGTTATTCGCCTTGGGACCGTAGAACTCCAACAAGAAAAAAGAGGATGTATTCATATTCATATACATTATTGCAATTGCTCAGGATACCCTTTATTTCTCATCAAACGAATGGCATATTCTTCTGGAAATCCTAGCTATTCTTAGCATGATATTGGGGAATCTCATTGCTATTACTCAAACAAGCATGAAACGTATGCTTGCATATTCGTCCATAGGTCAAATCAGATATGTAATTATTGGAATAATTGTTGGAGACTCAAATGGTGGATATGCGAGCGTGATAACTTATATGCTATTCTATATCTCCACGAATCTAGGAACTTTTGCTTGCATTGTATTATTTGGTCTACGTACCGGAACTGATAACATTCGAGATTATATTCACAAAAGCATCTAAATAAAATGATTTAAAGAGGGGAGATCTCGACCTTTATGCTTGCGATAGATTTTACAAAAATAAGAAAGAAAGAAATTGAAAATTCAGACAATTTCCACCCAGGAGAACATAAACAATGATAAAAAAAAATTACCCAAAAAACAGTGAAACAAATTTTTTTAATGGGCCCAGGAGGGGCTGAAGCCCCTGCTGGGCCCAGTGTAGCACCGCCTCTAGAAACACAAAGCGTAATTTTGTGAGAAGCGTTTCTAGTGGGAGACCTCCAGCAGAGGAAGTTCTTTTCTATTGACATTTGCCAAAAGTGTGGGAAAGCTGCTGAATCTATTTACATGCTCTGGTGGAATGCAAACAAGTCAAAGGCTGCTGGCACGTAGCTGGTCTATTGAATCTAGTATAAAACATCAGAGGTTATGACCTCATAGAATTTCTGCTCTGTTGTTTCTCAGCTTTGACAAAGCCAGAAATAAATTTTGCGGTAAGTATGATGTGGTCGATTTGGAAAGCTAGAAATGATTTCCTTTTTCCAGAACAAGTCTTTTGACTACCAACCGGTAGTAAATTGGGCAGAAGTATGCTGCGAGTCCTTCAGCTTGATCAACCAACCAGTGGGTTTATTGCATCCTCACAATGCCCGAGATATTGGTAATGTCTGGTCTTCCCCTCCTCAAGGATGGATCAAATTAAATGTGATGCTGCTATTTGTGAAGAGAAGAATAGGGTGCTGTTGGGAGCTGTATTCAGAAACTGGGAAGGAAAGGTACTAGCAGCCTAAGCGATCGCTACTGGAGCAGTTCGATTTGTCCGAAAATTGCCGATTTAATTTTTTATTTGATTTTGTCCATTTTTTACCGATTAATCACCGATTTCCAAAAAAAAAAAAAAAAAAAAAAAAAGTATGATAACCCACTTGTCTGACATTCATGAAGCTAGGATAATAAAATGTTAGGCAGCTTCCAGGCACATACATATATTGGTTCTCTTATGATTTGCACATAAAAATGGTTGATATCAAAAATAAATTTGCAAGCAAGGATGGATATGCCTGATAGTACAAACATTGTGTCACAAGGAAAGGAGGGCTTCCTCTTTTACTTATTCAACTTGATCACACACAGATTACTACCAAAATAACAATAAGCCAATAGCCACTTATAAGGAGTTTCATACAAACACAATAATGCTTCTTTACTTAAATGATTCAGAAGAAGAGATTGTAGTTTAATCTGACTGCTGCTTTTGCCTCTTACAGCTCCAACACCAGGTCTACAATGTAAAACATTTAATACAATTGAATTAAGCTTCACAGTACCCATATATATTTTTGTTGCAATAAAAAAAATGATTCATAGTGTTGAAGTTATGAATTAATCAGATAGCAACGCCTACTCACGTGACAGTATCGTTTACCATGAGCAATATCGTTCAGTAAATCATCACTACTTGAACTTTGAAGTAACCAAATATAGTATTCCAATAGAGGATCATTGGAATTTGGAATGGGAAATGTACTTACAGTCTGCATCTGTTTTGATCCAGAACTCTCTGTTTCCATTTGAATCACTGCCGCTAATTGTGAATTGAGGTGGGTTTGGTTGGCTCTTGTTGCGTCTTATATTATCTTTTGAAAGGTTTGTCTGTGAAAATACCATGATGTCCTCATCGACAGGGTCCATCTGTCCTCCATTGTCCTGCCGCCATTCATTGCAGATGCTCTTCCTGTTATCCTTTTTCATGGGCTTTTCATTTTTTGTTGTTGCTGCTGAGCTTTCAGGATGAACTTTTCCGTGAAACATATGCAGAATCTACATACCACACATTTATATAAATGAGGAAACTCAGCAAAAATGTTACTCGAGAGGAGATAAGTATGACGGCTCATATCAAATAAATCAAGATAGTTGATTCAATGTTCGACACAACATTGAATCCTTATATCTAAGCTTGCTTAATCTTTTTAAGGCTCTGTCTGGTATTTCTGTTGGAGAGCTTTTAAAGTATATGATAAGTACTCACAACTATGATTTTTTTCCACAATTGTTTCATGAAAAACCTATATTATCCAACTCTCTTTCAATAAAATTATTATTTAAAAGTAACATTCACTAATTATCATTAACATTTATTTCACAGAAGCTTAGAAACCGACGGCACCACAAAAACAAAACAAAACCAAACGGAACTTAAGAATTTTTTGAGCAAACCTTGTGCAGTTTTGTTTCTGCTGAAGCTGAATCAACAAATCCAGCATTGGAGCTCCTAGTAGCATGGGGCATTTTTTTCTTGAGGATCCTTTTCATAATATGCACGGCAGATTTATGAGCTTCTTTTTCTGTTCGCTTCTCATCTCTCTCGCATTTACTGATAGAATAATTCTCCTGATCTGCTAGCTTAGTCCTCTGGAACAGCTCTCCAAGCGATGTCCTGTGTTCCTTTTTTGCCACTGACGTTGTACTTGTTTCAGACAATTCAATTGCTGACCCAAAAAGATATCCCTGGAGTGGACACACTGTGAAGCCATTCCCATTTGTATCCGCTGGACCTTCAATTTGCTTTCCACTAATTGTGCTGCCATGACTGTTTCTTCCTGTAGAGTCATTGCACCCATCTAATTCTTTATTAGCTTCAGCTCCAAGAACCTTCTCTAACTCATCATTAATGACCTTCAATTCATTCTCTGTCACTTCAGTTTCCTTCTCAGTTATATTCTCAACGGATATGCCAAATGTTGGGGTTGAAGGGTCTCGGATGTTTGTGTCCGAATTACCAAGAGTACCAATTGCAAGAAAGCCATGAAATAGCTCAGATAATGATGATGAGTCGTCTTCGTAGTCCTCTGATTCTTCTGCTGCGGCTTCTAGACTTGCAAAAGATTTTGGAAGGTAGTGATGATCTTTCTGAGCTTGTTGCTGCTGCCTGAGTTGTTTGTTGCCATAGCTTGGCTTTGGGTAGCATTGCTTCTCATCAAGTGATGGCTGCCCTGCAAGACAATTACAAGCATTCCCTGAGGTTACGGAATATTTTTTTTTTTAATCTTAATTTTTATGATTTTATGTTATTGTGAAGCCTGCTATGAATGTACTGACATCAAACACATAATTAAGACAACTTACCAATTACAAAATCTTTGAGTGGTTCGCTGTTACTTTGCCGAAACTTGCGGTGCATCCAATCTAGTAACTGCAACACATAAAAAGATGCAAGAGATCAACAAATTAAATATAGCATTGAGAAGAGAGATGATAATTATTCCTCCAAATATTTAATGAATATATAGCTAGTTATAATTATATATATGCTATTACCTTCATACTTTGTTCTTTCTTCAGGAAAACTCAATGTTGATCCCCGTTGGTTATGTTGATGAAATGATAAGACTATTTATTGAGTGGGATATAAAATAGCTTTCCTTGAAGCCTCCAATCAAATAGTGTGAAATAATGGTGAGAGGAGAAAAACACAGAGATAGTTTCAACATTCAGGCTGGCTGGCTGGCTACCTATTCATTGTCAAGATCAAATAATGTGGCCAATTTGAGAGTGGGTCCTCAAATCCATTTACCCTGGCCAGCAGGCTGCATTTTCTTCTCAAATTCACGTGTATGGTTGCACCGGGCTTATGTATACAGCCAGCCAATAGTATCTATATATGGTTGTATGTATAACCAAAGTATGGAAGAAATTCTTGTTTTCTATAAGTTTATCATGTGTTGATCGGATTATATACCTATAGGTTGGAAATTTTTATCGTACTGCGTCACTCATATAAAATCTAATAATATCTTGACACGCGTATTACAATAATGAAAAATAAGTAAATAAATAGTAATTTTGTCTCATACAATTTCATATGATAGGTTAATAGTATCTTATCACCCACAAGGGGAAACCTCTTGTATGCTGTCTCCTCTCAATTTTTTTTCAACTGTTCGTTCTAAGTAAATAATAAAAATACTCTTATTGAATTTATAAATTAAACCCTTAAAAATTATAAAATCCCCCCTCAAGATATCCATTGACTTCGCCCCCGATCACCCATATAATGATGGTACTAAAGAATTACTCGTGTAGGGTAAAGAAGAACAAAATTAAAACCAAATATATTAGATATAAATGGCATCCTGTAATTAAAATTTAAATGTGCCTTGTGTATATGTCGAGAAGTGCAAGTTGACAGGTAAATGCACATGCAATTTCTGGATGAGGGATGCAGCTCATTACCCGCTTAAAAACAACTAAGTTTATAACTAGGTATTTGGCTTGAAGATTTCACATCTATCAAATAGTAATAGGAAATTATATAGAGAATAATTTGCCCGGCGCCAAATGGGTTAAAGAGAAGGTCACAAAGAAGGAGATCTCTTTCTCATTCATTTTTTTTTGCATGCAAAAAGTTGGATGATCCTCTGTGCTTTTGGTTGGTCCACTTCTACTTCTACTTCTACTTGTACGTTAAGTGTTTTTCATCTATTAAAAAAGATTATACTCGGTGTTGAGCACTTGATCAATGGTCAGGATTTATTTTTCAAGACAAGAATAAATTAATCATAATATATCCCATATCTTCTAATTATCTGAAGTGATAATAAATATCTTCCGATTTTTTCGAAAAGAATTACCTTATATGTATTATTTTGACGTTAAACTTACTTTTTTTTTTTTTATTAATCAATAAGTGTTAGCTCAGTTAGTAAAAGCACCTATACTCCATAAATTAGGTTCTGAATTTGATTCCTAATAATGGAATGAGTGAATAGAGAATTCATATAATTATTAGTCTTTGGATCTAGTTCTCATAGCTTATAGGCTTTGTTCTCACAGCCTTCAGATCTTGTTCTCATCCCTTACGTACGGGGTCTAGTCAATAGTGATTTATCAAGCGAAAGCCAATCTTTTTAGAAACGATAAGGGCGTTCAAATTTTTTTATCTTTGTAATAATATAATAATAATAAAATATGTAAGGTAGAGACTTATACATTCCCTTTTTTTTTCCGCTTTTTATTACTACTGCTCGGAGTCATGCACTTGCACCATTTTGGAATTTGGGTACAGCAAGTTCTGATGGGATTTCTGCAATTTTATTCTAAAATCTTACATTACATGATAGTTGTCATGTTGCATTTTTCCTGTATCTCATAAGTAATAATGCATGTCGGCTCAGTAAAAGTAGGACTTTCTCTGTCGTCTATTTTTTTACCACTGTGTGTGTGTCTATAAATAAATAACCAAATCTACTGATATAATTGATTAGAAATAGCAAATAAAAGGTTTGATTTTTGTAACCCCACTAGTTTGAGTACAGTTTGTAATTTGTATGCATGCTCTGAGATTACTGAAACAGGATCCTTAATTTCTTTCATTGTTAGCCTGTCATGTTCACTTTTGCTAGCTATCAATATCATCACAAATCTTTTTAGACAAAAGTATTTTCTTACCCAGAAGAGCTCATCTGGGTTGTCCTTGACAAACTTGGTGGAGTGGCTGCCCCACAAGTAACTTTAACATGAGTAACGGGTTCGTAGCTTAAAGACAAATCTAGGTATATGGTGCCATTGTTGAAGACAACAAATATCCTTCAATCTAGTCATTGGGCCATTAAATATATTATTGAAGATATAATTAAGGATTTAGTGAAGTGGTGCAATACTTCAACAAGGGTATCTATAATTTCTTTTTCATTTTTTGCCTTTTTATATTAATAAAGTTTCAACTTCAAGTAGTAAAAGTAACAAAATTTCAAGTAATTAGATTTTTTTTATCAATCGATTGGTTGACTAGCTAGCTCCCTCGCCGCTTGCACTTCATTAATTAATAATATCCTTTAAAGGTTAATATGCTCAACACGAAGAACTGGTCATCCTTCCTTGCGGTTTTTCTTATATTTTATTGTCAGAAACAAGAACTATCACATGCATTGTGCCTGCCGAGTGGCCGACTTGACCAGCAAAGTGCTCTAGAATTGAAAAAGGAAATATTAATTCTGACAAGAAGCAAACCATGTGTTTAAAAATTTGATCCTTATGTTATAATTAATTGTAGGTCCAGGTGAATTTTCGAGGCAATCTCTTTTTGGTAGCCAACATGAAACTAAAATACGAACTGTTGGACAAGTTAGCTACCACATACATGAGGGAAACTCACCCTCTAGGAGACATTTTAAAAGTAAATTTGATCCCCACACTTGGACCGACCTTACCTTTTCTGTCATCAAATTTATGATGACCTTAATTTGTCAATATACAAGTTAATTTAACTAGATCTCATTTTCAGATTGTACTTTAATCATCAAGGTGGGTCCTGAATTTTCCCTTTTCTATCTCGAGAGTAACAATGATTTATAATGGAGAATAATATCAGGCAAACAGAAAGAGTCATGTGCATAACATTGATTTAGAATGATTCAACTTTAGAGGATTACTTATAGTAAAATATATGCTAGTTACTGATAAATATTTATCAATATATATGAAAGATAACTGGATCTTCGTTGGTAACCAAGTCATTAACAAATGCCTCACAGCCCTGAACACCAGCAGTGATATCAAAGACTTAAATAATACCTTGATAGTCTTAATCCCAAAGCAACACAAACAAGCAATGATCACAGCCTACTGACCCATCTGTTAGGGTTGGTGTTCCGAGTGCCAATCCGGATCGTATTTATGTCCGATTCATTAATACGAGCGGTTCAATTTTCCATAATATTGCTAATTTTACTGGTAGCACCCTTGTCTTTTATACACTTATTCGATCTAATCTCGATTAGATTGAAACTGAATCTGGTTCAGTGATACGTATATATTAGACAAAGACCCTAGGATTTACAATATAGTGCGCAGTTACAACGTAGTTTGTAATTGACATTGGGAAGCGTCACTATAAGATGTATATCCTTAAATAAAGTTCCTGGTCAAGATTTACTAACACGGGTCAGTGAACCATGAGTCTCGGGAGACTCGTATAGACATGTAGGTGTTTATTTGATAAGACACTGAACGACTCACTGAAGGTTTCGTAATAGATGGTACACCAACGTCAATAGGAACCTTCTCGAGTTGAGCGAGCATAGTGGTACTTCGACTTGAGATACCACTGTGGATATATGAGTTATCCTCCACACTTTGATGACAGTCACGTCAACGATCTATTCATGATCAGACCTCCGCCTGTTCGTTGGTGTGGACTGATGCTCATGATATCCTGTGCGTATCAAGATAGGATCTGTCAGTCCTGTGTACAGGGCATAGGCATCCAGCACATGTTTATGATCTAGTAAATCCATGGCCGTGGTATAACGTCGAAATTAGTTCCGAGTGAGTGTTATTTCGTGATCATAAATTGAAAGTCGACTGTATTATACGAACGGATTTGACGTTCTCATCTATACCCAGGTATAATACGGATGGCCTGTGACAGATGGATTATACGTATGCAATGACCTCGACTTGCATAGTTTAGCGAGATTATCCATGGTCGTCATAATTCATGAGTGGGTGAATTATGGACACGAAATTGGATTTCGTGATGGATAAACCTAAACGTAGAGAGTCCCACAATATGAAGTGTACTCGTTGAGCACTTGGGCAACTTGATATGAATAATACGGATTATTCATAATACTTCACCGGATTAAATGAGTTAATTCGGATCGTTTAATCGGTTAAATGATAACACATGCATTAGGGGATTTTTTCTGATAATAATTATTGTGTATTTGTATTTGATACATAATACGATTAAATACACATTAATTATTCGTCAAATGCGATTTTGACACATGCCATAAATATATATGTATTGTTATTTATTGTAAATAAAATACATATATGTATGTTTATTAATTATTTAATCATTTAATTGTTAGATAATTAAATAATTGATTTTTTAATATCTTATCCATTTGCCATTATTTGAATGATAAATGGCAAGATATTATTGGAACTTTTGGCATGAATTTATTACACTTTTGTTTGTCTAATTTTGATTGGATATTAAAAGATGTAATTCAATTTATTTGATAAATTTTAAAAGACAAAATATGCCCCAGTTTTCATAATTTTTTTTTCATCCAAATGGGATTTAAAATTGAGAGGATTTGATTTTATCTCTCTTGTTGTCTTCCATGGCTGCCGAACCCTCTCCAAAATGGGTTTTGAAAATTTGTTTCAAGAACTTGAAGATTTGAAGGAAAAAATCAAAGAAAAAGTTAAGGATTTAGGGATTTAAAGGTAAGTCTTCAACTCCTTCAGCTTAGGAATTTAATTTCTTGTTCTTTGATGACTTAGAAATGTTCTAGGGTTTTCTTCAAATCAGAAAAATTGGGGCTTTGTGTTTGGTGGATGGATTGGAAGTTGTTAGCATGTGTGAAGTGTTATTGGAAGTGATTATTGTAATTATGTTCCAATTTGTTCAAATTATTGTTGGATAATTTTGTTGCCATTCTAGAGTGTGATAGCCACTCTTATTATGCCTAGAATTGTTCTAGAGTCATTCATGTGTGGTGACTTTGAATTGTTGTAAGATTAATTTGATTAATTTGTGATAAAATTGGATTTAAGGCATGTTTTATGGACTGTTTTTCTTTACTGTTCAGACCTGGAAAATATTCTGTTTTGGTGATGAAAAAATGTCTTTAGAATTTTATGGATGTAATTTTGGTGTTGGCACAATTTCCGGAAAGTGTTTCCGACTTGAAATAAGCGAAAACGGCCAAAAATGGCGTTACCGGGTGGATTTTGAGCCAACCGGGTGACGGCTGTCCAAACAGTGAATTCGTCACTGTTTGGGCAGCCCATGAACTGCCCCGAAACTATTGGATCTGACCTGGGCAGTTTCCATAAGTGTCGGGTAGTCGGTTCGGTCAAAAACGCGTTTTAGGCAATTTGCGGAAAAAAACGTTTTCGTAAAAGTTTCGCGAGTTTTCACCATATTTATGTTGATATTTAATATTAAATAAATAGGTTTAGGTGAAATATGAATAAATTATTCATATTAGATATTGAATAATTTATTCGGTATTTTGAAAAAGTTTTAAAATACGATTTCGCCCAAACCCGCGCTTCCGCTGCGCCCTGACCCCAAAAACCCAACAAAAATGGTATCAGAGCGGGTCTGATGCTTCATCCATTACATTATTCATGCTTGATATATGATATTAATCAATTTATTGTTCGCACATGCATGTAATCTAGATATGTTCTTTACTTTTCAGTTTTACGCTAACAGAAAATGTAACGAAATTTAATAGTTAAATTAAGTTATATTTTCTATAGGTAGAATTGAAATGTTAGAAAATGATTTAGATTAAAATTCTGCATTGGATGTAGATTATAACTTTCGTAGGAAAATCCCCGCTTTTAAATATGGTTGTAAAGTAACGTGTATTGGATACATGTTTCTTGGTCCGCCTTGCCAGTACGGATGCAAATGATTTCCTGATGCTATAGCTGTATCGTGCCAAAACTGTGCAGTTATGGTTGATGGTAGTTCATTTGCGCGGTAGAACTTATATCATAAGAGACAAATTCAAGTAAAGTGGAAATCCTGAACGTGCCAAAGCTGTCAGGACTACACCGGTAGCTTGAGTTTGTCATTGACAAGTGTAGCCTTGATACGCCTCCCTGTGAACGTGCCAAAGCTGTCACAGCGAGAAACGGTCAGGACAAAACCAGGAGTCACTGGTGAGTGATTGACAAAGAGTTGTCTACCTAATGAATATACGTAGGCGAGAACGTGCCAAAGTTGTGAGTCGAAATATATTTATGGGATCCTACTCTCACTATGGAATTTGATTTAATTATTGAATTCCCGTTGTCCGTTGGGGATTATGGTATTACGTAAAGTAGTGCGAGACACTGCTGATTTTAAAAATCCATAACTTAAGTAGTGCGTAATTTTATGGAATTTACTGCTTTCATTTTCTTTTATTCTATATTGTTTATAGAATTATACTTCTAATCCACTGTATTTATATTTCTTGAATATATTTCTGACTTTACTTATGGTTGCGTAGTTCAAGAATAGGTTCTAGAAAGACAGTAGACTTAGATATTATTAGATTAGTTAAAACCATCGGGAACTATTGTTCCGATTTTCTTGAAAATCAAGATGGTTTGTGACTTAGTTTCTAAGCCACGATAGGTAATCTAGATAAATATCTGATTTAGGATATTATTTTAGATAGAATTGTTTCTTATGCAGTAAGAATTGACTTGAATAGTTCATGTCTCGAGATTCTTGACTGGCATTAAGAAAACCCTTAAGTATTTGTTTATCTTTAATGACGTTTCTTGGCTTTTAGAAGTCACGTGTTTGACACAGTTTGCTAATCAATTATTTACAATCATTGTGAATAATTGAACGCAAATTATAAAGCTAAAGAAATGAGATGTGTATAGTTTTGTATAGAGAATATCGATTCTCACGATACGACAACTATAAGTATTGGATATCGGATCTCTCGTCTAGTTATTTAAAATAATGTTCAATAATTGTTTTGATATTTGATATCAGAACTTGTGACTATTGGATAGTTACTTGTTCTGTATAAATAGTTGTTACATATTTTAAAACGATTAGTAGTGTCATTGATGAAAGATGAACATTAAGAAATTATTTGGAAAAAATAAATGACTTAGAACTGTGCTTTATGAGATTTTTCCGTAAAAGCATTGGATGCTTGTTCCTTATGGTAAAAGATGGTCTGATATGAGATCACACCACATATCCTTAACCATTTAATGAATATTGTATTCAGGACATGATTAAATCTCATTTAACCGATGATTGTCATTGGACCACCGATTTATTAGACTAATACATTGGATGTATGTAGTTTAATAAATTAGAAATTACCTTAAGATAGTTTTCTATGCTTCGTAACTTAGTTAATGATTTGTCATGACTTAGTTATGTGTTTCTAATAGAGAACATATTGAACGTCTTGAATTGTTCAAGAACTGTCAATATGTTTCTAATGAAACTCGAATATAATATTTTGAATAGTTCAAAGATATTCTATCTGTAGTGTTGAAAACTATGAAATTCATTGCGCGTCTTTGAATTGTTCGAAGATGTTTGACTTGATCAAACGCATGAATTTAAGGCAATTAGTTCTATAGTTATTTAATGAATATGATTTTTACTCAATATTAAACTTCCGCGATGCAATTTTGATGGAATTGGTCAGTGGGAGTAATCAAATCTTTTATGATTTGATTCGTTGATTTTGAGAGTTACCGAATTAATTCTCAATGTTTTTGGGGTTATGCTCCAATAACACTAATTCATCTCTTTATTTAAGTTCCATTTGTTTCTACAGTTACATATATGATATGTATACTAGAAAATTCGAATCTTGAAAAGTTTAAGATTTGAGACTTTCTTTTGTATAATTGTTATATAATTGAAAGTGCTTGTGCCTCGGAGGTACGAGTGAGAAGTTTATCATTTATTCTATTTAATGAATATTGTATTTTGTTTGATAGAATATCTTTTATACGATCCCGAGTAAATAATTGTTTTATTACTTGGTATGTTAACATTGGATGTTGACGATTGTAGAAAGGACTTGACTTAGTGAAGTCAAATGTGAGAATGATAAACTATGGAACTACATAATTAATAAGATGAAAATACCCTTAGACAACTTCCGTATAAGTACAATAGGATGTCAGAGTCATTTACAAAGTATAAGATACTTAATAATTCTGATGTTTTCTTATCGAAGAAAATTATCCTATAACTTATAGTGGGAGAGATATTTGATATCGATTCCGGAACTTGGCATCAAACCATAGATCTAAAATTATTCATTACTTACTACGATCGAGTTCAGAACTTGATTAAGATTTCGTTATGAATAGTTCATAACATGTGCAAATTGTTTGCGCAGCAAAAGCAAAGTGAGCTCGATAAAGGCTTGACCTTTATAGTATGACAGTGAGAAAGGTTATACTCAGTAGTCTATTGTAGATTCTAAGGAAACTTATCTCTTGTCGCATTGATTGAACAGTTAAATATTTGTTGGTTAATGTTGATATTAAATTGTGTATTTTGACTAAAGAATGCAAAGTGGCGTTCTTGAATGATTTCTTCGAATGACAGATCCGTTGTGATTTCTTTGTTTGAAGAGTTCATTCTAGAATGGCCCTAGAGTTTGTATTCTGCTAAGATCATAGTTTGATATACTAGCTTATAGAGCCTATTGTAGACTCAGGTAAGCTTTCCGAAAATTCGTGTTCTCTGTTTTTGATATTAGTCAGATTGTCTGGTTTTATCGAAGTATAGAGAATACGTATTTGTCAATAGGGTCAGTGGGAGCATGCAAATTTCTTTCTAGTATTATATATCCCGAGTCTTCTTTTCTCCGTGGAAGCAATGAGAGTAGTCTCTATTATATTAGATATAAAGTCTTATAGAAGATATAAAACTAAGAGACTTGTGAGATACTCTCATTAGTCGCATATTAGATACGATCTAATAAAGGACACATCAAGACTATCTGTATGACAGTTAGTATAACTGTTTGACAGTTAACGTGTTTTTATATATATAGTATTCATCTTTCGTAAATGATGATTCCTTTGTCGAAAGAGAGAATGATTGGAATGTCTAGTCAATCTTATGAATCATATGATGATGGTGTAATGAATGATATATTATGTGCGATTATGTATATCAATTTAATCATAATTGTTATGAGTTATCTTGATATGCAGTAGACCATATGATGAGTTTCGGAACAAGTTCTTTGTTATATATGATATATCAAGAACGAGTTTCTTATACATGGAGAATTTAGTCAGTAACCATAAGGTCGGATTAGTATTTATTCTAATTATGACATTAGATGGTCTATGTCATATAAAGTCAAAAAGATGCGGTGGGAGTGTCACCGTTGATTCTACTAAATTAGTGGAACCAGTTGCGACTTATGAAGTATTGACTTATGATGTTTGCAAAGTGACCTCAATGATTAGAAGTGATGATATTAGTTTTGTGCTTGCAGTTGTCTTATAGTGTTTGGATTTGATTTCTAAATACATAGACAACTCAGTAGCTATATCATAATACTGATATAGCGTCTGAGTCATATTGATGTGGAATTTGGATTCTGCAAAAAATGAATGATGCTAGGTAAGGAAAACGATTGGGTTTGTTGGACAGACTGGATTTGTTAAAACATGCTTATTTGTTGGTCCCTACCTATTCAGTGCTGGTGAGCTCTTGAGGGCCATGAGTATGCGATACGCATTGAGATGTGTATATGATACCATGGATTGGCACTATAGCAAGTGAGAGAAATTGTTAGGGTTGGTGCTCCGAGTGCCAATCTGGATCGTATTTATGTCCGATTCATTAATACGAGCGGTTTAATTTTCCATAATATTACTAATTTTACTGGTAGCACCCTTGTCTTTTATACAGTTATTCGATCTAATCTCGATTAGATTGAAACTAAATCTGGTTCAGTGATACGTATATATTGGACAAAGACCCTAGGATTTACAATATAGTGCGCAGTTACAACGTAGTTTGTAATTGACATTGGGAAGCTCACTATAAGATGTATATCCTTAAATAAAGTTCCTGGTCAAGATTTACTAACACAGGTCGGTTAGTAAAATCTGCTGAGACCAGTACATGTTGTATATCGTGACTTGGTCTGATAGTTTATCCCAGTGAACCATGAGTCTCAGGAGAATCGTATAGACATGTAGGTGTTTATTTGATAAGACACTGAACGACTCACTGAAGGTTTCGTAATAGATGGTACACCAACGTCAATATGAACCATCTCGAGTTGAGCGAGCATAGTGGTCCTTCGACTTGAGATACCACTGTGGATATATGAGCTATCCTCCACACTTTGATGACAGTCACATCAACGATCTATTCATGATTAGACCTCCGCCTGTTCGTTGAGTGTGGACTGATGCTCATGATATCCTGTGCGTATCAAGATAGGATCTGTCAGTCCTGTGTACAGGGCAAATGCATCCAACACATGTTTATGATCTAGTAAATCCATGGCCGTGGTATAACGTCGGAAACTAGTTCCGAGTGTTATTTCGTGATCATAAATTGAAAGTCGACTGTATTATACCGAACGGATTTGACGTTCTCATCTATATCCCAGGTATAATATGGATGGCCTGTGACAGATGGATTATACGTATGCAATGACCTCGACTTGCATAGTTTAGCGAGATTATCCGTGGTCGTCATAATTCATGAGTGGGTGAATGATGGACACGAAATTGGATTTCGTGACAGATAAACCTAAACTTAGAGAGTCCCACAATATGAAGTGTACTCGTTGAGCACTTGGGCAACTTGATATGAATAATACGGATTATTCATAAAACTTCACCGGATTAAATGAGTTAATTCGGATCGTTTAATCGGTTAAACGATAACACATGCATTAGGGGATTTTGTCTGATAATATTTATTTTGTATTTGTATTTGATACATAATACGATTAAATACACATTAATTATTCGTCAAATGAGATTTTGACACATGCCATAAATATATATGTATTTGTTATTTATTGTAAATAAAATACATATATGTATGTTTATTAATTATTTAATCATTTAATTGTTAGATAAGTAAATAATTGATTTTTTAATATCTTATCCAATTTGCCATTATTTGAATGATAAATGGCAAGATATTATTGGAACTTTTGGCATGACTTTATTACACTTTTGTTTGTCTAATTATGATTGGCTATTAAAAGATGTAATTCATTTATTTATTTGATAAATTTTAAAAGACAAAATATGCCCCACTTTTCCTAATTTTTTTTCGTCCAAATGGGATTTAAAATCTAGAGGATTTGATTTTCTCTCTCTTGTTGTCTTCCATGGCTGCCGAACCCTCTCCAAAATGGGTTTTGAAAATTTATTTCAATAACTTGAAGATTTGATGGAAAAAATTCAAAGAAAAAGCTAAGGATTTAGGGATTTAAAGGTAAGTCTTCAACTCCTTAAGCTTAGGAATTTAATTTCTTGTTCTTTGATGACTTAGAAATGTTCTATGTTTTTCTTCAAATCTGAAAAATTGGGGCTTTGTGGTTTGGTGGATGGATTGGAAGTTTGTTAGCATGTGTGAAGTGTTATTGGAAGTGATTATTGTAATTATGTTCCAATTTGTTCAAATTATTGTTGGATAATTTTTGTTGCCATTCTAGAGTGTGATAGCCACTCTTATTATGCCTATAATTGTTCTAGAGTCATTCAAGTGTGGTGAATTTGAATTGTTGTAAGATTAATTTGATTAATTTGTGATAAAATTGGATTTAAGGCATTTTTTATGGAATGTTTTTCTTTACTGTTCAGACCTGGAAAATATTCTGTTTTGGTGATGAAAACATGGTCTTTAGAATGTTATGGATGTAATTTGGGTGTTGGCACAATTTCCGGAAAGTGTTTCCGACTTGAAATAAGCGAAAACGGTAAAAAACGGCGTTACTGGGTGGATTTTGAGCCAACCGGGTGACGGCTGTCCAAACAGTGAATCCGTCACTGTTCGGGCAGCCCATGAACTTCCCCGACACTATTGGATCTGACCTGGGCAGTTTCCATAAGTGTCGGGTAGTTGGTTCGGTTAAAAACGCGTTTTAGGCAATTTTGCGGAAAAACGGTTTTCGTAAAAGTTTCGCGAGTTTTCACCATATTTATGTTGATATTTGATATTAAATAAATAGGTTTAGGTGAAATATGAATAAATTATTCATATTAGATATTGAATAATTTATTCGGTATTTTTGAAAAAGTTTTAAAATACGATTTTGCCCGAACTCGTGCTTCCGCTGCGCCCCGACCCCAAAACTCCAACACCATCAACCTCTGTAATGTGATATACAGAATTATAGCCAATACTATTTCCAACTGAGTGAAAGGTTTCCTTAACTCCCTGATTTCCCCAAACCAGAGTGCCTTTATACCTCACAGACTAATCACAGATAATATTCTTATTAGCTATGAAAGCCTTCTCAAATTAAAGAATATGAAGAAAGGAAATAAGGGATTAGTGGCTCTGAAGCTAGATATCAGCAAGACTTATAATCGTGTGGAGTGGAATTTTGTCAACCAGATAATGCAGAAGATGGGGTTCTCCGAAAAATTGAGGGAACTTATTATGAGATGTATTTCGTCTCCAACTTTCTGTTGAAGCCAGCAATATGCATGAGCTTGCATGCATAAAATAGAGATTGAAGACAGCAGGCAAAAGAAACCAAAGAACCGAAAGTTGAAAGCAACAACAAACGTGTTACCAACTTGCCAAACCGCGTGTTACTGTAGCACGCAGTTTGAGCATTATAAAAGGAGCCCAATTCTGTATATTTCATCATCCCAAATTGAGTGAAGATAGAGAGTAAAGTGGTGAGAGTTTTTTGTAAAGCTTGGCTTTGTAATTCTTTTGTTAAGTAATAAAAGAAGAGTTTTCTCTCAATCACCTCTATTATTGTGTGTTTAATCACAACAAGTGGTATCAGCAGCTAAGGTTACTCGGAGGGATCCCGAAACTAAGAAACAGAGGTTCGGTTCGGAAAGTCGGTTCCGACGAAAGTTGTCGAAAATCGATTTTGAGCATACCATCGGACTTTTCACGGCGAGACGAGCACGGTAGTATTTTCCGGCGATCGATCGGAGGTCCAGAGACGACGTACGCGCCCCACGCGCTAACAAAAGGCAACCCACGCGCTCCACGCGCATCAACGCGCCACTTGAGGTTGAAGACGACCACGTCAGCCGACACGTGTCGCCACATCAGCGTCCAGTCAGCGCCACGTCAGCAGACCCTGCACAGTCAGCAGCCTAGTCAGCAGTCCACGTCAGCAACCCAGTTAGCAGCCACGTGTGCATCCAGTCAGCGCCACGTGTCTGCCACGTCAGCAGAACTGCCACGTCAGCAATTTCTGGGTAAATTTCAGATAGGTCCCTGAACTTTCTGGAAATTACATTTTGGATCCTATACTTTTTGGAAATTGCATTTTAGTCCCTGAACTTTTCCATAATTACACTTTGGCCCCTGAACTTTTGGAAATTGCACCTTGACCCCTGTAAGTTCTGAAATTTATAATTTGGTCCCTGTGCCGGATTTTGACAAACGAAGTGTCATTTCCACCATTTTCGACCATTTCGGACGCAACGGTGAGGTCTGGTTTTTGAAATTCTACTTAGAAGTTTTATGATATATGGGGGCAACGGAAAATGGTTTTGTTAACCAGTACAAACTATTTCACATGGAGAGGAAGGATGAAAGACCTTATGTATGTGAAAGACTATGATGGATCAATATTTCTGGAGCAGTAACCAGAAGGAATGTCTGATGAGAAGTGGGATAATCTTCACCAGAAAACATGCAGTACTATTCGTCAGTGGATCGACGACAGTATCGTCAACCATGTCAGTGAAGAAACAAATACACGTGTCTTATGGAGAAAGCTGGAGGAGCTTTTTCGAGCAAAGACTGGCAACAAAAAGATGTACTACATTAATAAGATGATGGGTTTGAAATACCAGGAAGGTACAGCTGTGGCGGACCATATCAACGATTTCCTTGGAACAATGAAAGAATTGTCTGGATTGGGCATAGACTTCGGAGATGAGGTAAATGACTTAATACTCCTTAATACGTTACCAGAATCATGGGAAACGTTCAGATCTACGTTGATAAATTCAACTGCATATGGGAAAGTCACTATGGAGATGGTGAAAACCAGGATCTTCGAGGAAGAAAAGAGGACGAGAATGCATGAGTCAGCATCAGCCTCCACCTCAGAAGCTCTAGTGACAGAAAAGAACACCAGAAGGGGGAGGAGTAAAAGCCGAGGCCCAGGTAGACCAGACAAGAACCGAGGTAAATAAAAAACAAGAGATATTGAGTGCTATCACTGTAAAAAGAAAGGCCATATGAAGAGGGACTGTTACAAACTGAAGAACGAGCAGTCCAGGAGAGATGTTGACTCTAATCAAGAAAGAGTTTCCACTACCACCGACAAAACCTCCAAAGAATTTTGTATTATGTATGAAGAAGATTTTGTGAATCTTACCAGCCACGAGACCAGTTGGGTGATAGATAGTGGCACATCCATACACGCCACATCTCGCAAAGACTTCTTCTCATCTTACACGACAGGGGACTACGGTGCTGTAAGGATGAGGAATGACGGCCAATCCAAAGCCGTCGGTATTGGAGACATCTGCCTTTAAACAGACAACGGGACAAGGCTAGTGTTGAAGGGAGTCAAACACATCCCTGACATCCGGTTAAACCTGATCTCAACAGGCAAGCTGGATGATGAAGGTTTCTGCAGCACCTTTAGTGACGACACCGGGAAGTTCACTAAAGGATCAATGGTGGTGGCACGAGGTAAGAAAGACTCAACTCTGTATTTGATGCATGCTAAGATTTCAAATAGTAGCATAAATACAGTCAACAACAATGAGGTAGCCGAGCTATGACATAAAAAGCTCGGTCACATGAGTCAAACGGGGATGGAGATACTACGCAGGTGGAATGTTCTTCCCGAATTGAAGAACTCACATATACGAAAGTGTGAACACTGCATGGCTGGAAAGAATAACAGAGTGTCCTTCCAGAGCTCCCCGCCTCAACGGAAACCGGAGGTACTTGACCTCATACATTCAGATGTATGTGGTCCGATGCAGACGAGAAAACTTGGCGGGTCACTATATTTTGTGACATTCATTGATGATCATTCAAGGAAGATCTAGGCATACACCTTGAAGAGAAAATACCAAGTGCTTGGAGTGTTGAAGGAGTTTCACGCCCTGGTGGAGAGAGAAACCAGCAAGAAACTCAAATGCATCAGAACAGACAACGGTGGAGAATACGGTCCGTTTGATCAGTACTGCAAGACGCAATGAATCAGACATCAAACGACACCTCCGAAGACACCTCAGCTGAATGGCCTAGCTGAGAGGATGAACAAAACCTTGTGCGAAAGGGTCAGAAGCTTGCTGTCACAAGCCAAGCTGCCGAAGACATTTTGGGGGGAGGCACTCAACACAACAGTACATGTTTTGAACATGTCCCCAACGGTCGCACTGAAAGGTAATGTTCCTAACCAAGCCTGGACAGGTAAATAAGTGTCTTATGAACACTTGCATGTCTTTGGGTGCAAAGCTTTTGTACACATCCCAAAAGATGAGAGATCCAAGCTTGATGCAAAGACGCGACAATGTGTCTTTATTGGCTTTGTTCAGGATGATTTCGGCTACAAACTGTATGATCCTGTGGAGAAGAAGATCGTCAGGAGCCGAGATGTTGTCTTTGTTGAAGACCAGACCATAGAAGATATCCGAAAAGAGTTGAAGACAATGCCCCAGCAATACAGAGATAGTGGTACATTTGTAGAGGACCATTTGTGCAGACTCAGGAAAAGCCTCTACAGTTTGAAACAGGCACCGAGATAGTGGTACGTGAAGTTTGAGTCAGTTATGGGGGAGGAGGGATACAAGAAAACCACTTCAGACCATTGTGTTTTCGTTCAGAAATTTTCTGAAGATGACTTTATCATCTTACCGCTATATGTAGATGATATGTTGATAGTTGGCCGGAATCAATCGAGGATTGATAATTTGAAGCAGCAACTGAGTAAGTCTTTTGAGATGAAAGACTTGGGGCCAGCTAAACAGATTCTTGGCATCAGGATCGGCCGTGATCGGAAAGCCAGGAGATTATACTTGTCACATGAGGAGTACATCGAGAAGGTACTTCAGAGATTCCAGATGGACAAGGCTAAAACGGTTAGCACTCCTCTTGCTATCCACTTTAGATTGAGTACACAACAGAGTCCCTATAATGAGACAGAGAAGGAGGAAATGAAACAAGTTCCATACACCTCAGCAGTGGAAGTCTTATGTATGCCATGGTGCGCACGAGGCCAGACTTAGCACACGCAGTTGGATTGATCAGCGGGTTTATGTCAAACCCAGGACGGGAACACTGGAATGCTATCAAATGGATTATGCGATATCTTCGAGGCACATCCAAGATGAGATTATGTTTTGGAAATGACAAGTCAGTGTTGATGGGCTACACCGATTCAGATATGGCAGGAGATGTGGATACCCGAAAGTCTACTTCGGGGTATCTGATTACTCTTTCAGGAGGAGCAGTGGCATGGCAGTCGAGGTTGCAGAGGTGTATTGTACTTCTACAACAGAGGCATAATTCATTGCAGTGATAGAAGCTTGCAAGGAATTACTGTGGATGAAGACATTCGTCCAGGAATTGGGTTTCAAGCTGGAGAAGTACATTTTGTACTGCGATAGCCAGAGTGCTATCTATCTCGGTAAAAATTCCACCTTTCATTCGAGGTCAAAATATATCGATGTGAGGTATCACTGGATACGGGACGTCCTGAGCTCAAGGCTGTTAGAACTCAGGAAAATTCACACTTATGACAACTGTGCCGATATGTTCAAGAAAGTTTTATCGAAGGAGAAGGTTGAAATCTATCATGCCATAGCCGGGATAACAAAACTCTCCACATAGTCAGAGTGGGTAGATTCAGAGAACTACGATTGGCTTGATCCCAACTCAGGGTATGTAGACAGTCATTCAGATGCAGCCAGGTGTGGATCCTTTGAAGGATCCGGTTTGGATGATTGATGGTCGGCTCAGATTTTGGAAAATCTTCACCGAATGGGAGATTTGTTGAAGCCAGCAGTATGCATGAGCTTGCATGCATAAAAGAGAGATTGAAGACATCAGGCAGAAGAAACCAAAGAGCCGAAAGTTGAAAGCAACAACAAACGTGTTGCCAACTTGCTAAACCACATGTTATTGTAGCATGCGGTTTGAGCATTATAAAAGGAGCCCAATTCTGTAAATTTCATCATCTTAAATTGAGTGAAGATAGAGAGTAAAGTGGTGAGATTTTTTATAAAGCTTGGCTTTGTAATTCTTTTGTTAAGTAATAAAAGAAGAGTTTTCTCTCAATCACCTCTATTATTGTGTGTTTAATCACAACACCTTCTCGGTGTTTATAAACGATTGTCCGTTGAGAACGATCGTTCCTAACAAGCACCTTAGGCAAGGATGCCCTTTGTCACTGTATCTTTTCATTTTTTTTGCAGACACCTTCTCTGATTTGTTACATAAAGGGGTATATGATGTAATATCCCGGGCTTTTCGGAACAGTTCGGGAAATTTTTCGAATTAAAGTTAAGGATTTGGAATGGGATGGTAATCGGAAATCAAAGTTTACGTGTTAGAAAATATATTACAATATTTTCAAGTGAAGATTCATTATGTTGGAAAACGCATGGTTTCAAGAACCGGTTACACGATTCCTGATTATATCGTCATACAAATAAAATTTTCTTGTTTCGGCTATAAAGATAGTAAACGAACTCCGATTGAGCTTATTTTTGAACTATTAAACTCATTTTTCCGAGACAAACAACTTTCATGTTGAACACTTTTCCCAATATATATCAGAAGAGCTTCAAAAAAATGAATTGTTGAGAAAACCCCATGGCAGGGACCTGATTGCAATTTCACGGGGTCATATTGTAATTTTTGAAAAATTTTCTATATACACCTCGAAGTTTCTAGAAATTGCGATACTTTCTTATATTCTCTACATCACCCACACACATCTCCGTCTCCTAAAGGGGAACATCGACGCACTGGTCGCGCTGGTGGACAGCCGGCCACGGCCGGCCGTTGCGATGAGACCTGATGAAGCGTCCGGCCACCCTGCGTCCAACGGTGGCCGGCGGCGATGCTGAAAGTGTCGGAAACGTTGAGAAATAGAGGAAGAGAAGCCACCTGTCAAATTGAAGCTCTCAGATAGTACTACAAGTTGGCTGTGACAGATTTTCTGTTTTGTGCCCGGTTACATGCAAAACGAGGATGGAAGGCTCGAATAAATAGTGACTCACGATGAACAGTAGCTCCGATCGGAATTCTGTCGATTCCAGCACATTCGTGGGATCATTTGGAGTTCATATATGGCCTTGAAATCTCAATTTGGTTAGGACCTGGAGTGCTCGCGAAGCCAGGTAAGTGTTGGAGTTTCTACGTCCCGAGGATCGAATACAAAGCAAGAAATACATGTGCGAATACAACGAGGAAGTTGCGGAATACTTACATCGATCGGTTGAGCAACGCGATAGGCAACAAAAATTATTTTCTGCCTCCATGGACTGCTCGGCAGTGGCAGTGAAACAGCTCACTGTTTTCGGCCATTGTTGCTCCTTGACCAAGCTCCAAGCTTCGTCAAACGATTCCAAGCTCATGGGTGGACTTCCCTATCACCTTCGCATGTCTCTCGGAGGGCTAGCTCTCGATGTTTTTGCCATAAAAACCATCACACTTGCTTCCCCTAGCTCACGACATTGAACCAGAAAATGAAGAGAGAAAATGCCCATTTGGGCGTGACTTGAGGAGAGAAGAAGTGAAGTAGTTTTTTTTTTATTTTTTTTTAATTTGTGCATCTAATACCAAAAATCAAAAGTCAAATACCATTATAATAATAGTAAATGTCTTTCAAGCTTTCAAAAAGCTTTTTCAACAACTTCCATCAACTCACATCAATCAATCAATCAATGTGACAAGTTGTCACATCACTCAAAGTGACTAATGATTTGACGCTTGATGCGACTAACGATTTGATGCTTGATTTGACTTGCGTGCCGCACTCGAATTCAAAATCCGAATGCGCTCGCAAATAATCCCGGGCTCGGGTTCGCTAATTCAAAATTAACGAATTTTCCGTTGCGACATAATTAAATGATTATGTCTAGCGAAATCACTATTAACGTCGCTTACGAATTAATTCTAAATTAATTCGTTCGCCCGAATTAAAATCTAATTTTAATTCCGCACCGAAATCTAATTTTGTTTAATATATCGAATATTTTAATTTGTCGATTAATTCCAAATTAATCGTTATCTCTCTTTAAATGATATTTTATCCCGGATAAAATATCTCTCAATTAATCCCAGATTAATTTTCTCTCTCACCTAATTAATCCCAAATTAATTGAAAGTGCGAGTCATACGTCATCGATTAATCTTCGGGAAGTGACCCATGAGATCACTGGATATGTTGGCAGTAAATTCGGTCGTCGGACTATCCGAACACGTAAGTACCTCGTACTACGTTTATACCGATTTACAAGACAAAGTTGGCTTCTAGCAAAGCGCCATGCCTATCCAATTCTCCAGAAATATCCTTACAGGAATATAAGGATCTATATCAGGAGTAGTATACGAAGTATTGCGTATTTCGATCAAGTATCAGATGATCACATGCAAAGCCTAGGCTGGTACATTGTCTGCCTCGTACGAATCATATATCGGATTACGAGCAACTAGCCTATTTAATATCGGATATTCATGACCAAGTCATATTATCCCGACGGTTGTAACCTTTTCAGAGAACCAGTTCTGTATCCCTACGCGATCATCATCTCTATATGACTGAAGTGACACTTCCGTCTTGACATCACACCCAACACACTACGACTCTCGATATAACCAGAAGAGGCGTACATAGAAACCGGTTAAAGCCCTGGATGACCAAAACCAAAGTATATTGATTATCGCAAGTATTACCGGTGCAAGTCTCAGGTTAAGACCAAATACACCTACCCTGATTTCGGACTTCCATAGACACATAGTCATACTACCAATGGAATTCCGAGGGGGTCTATCTAGAACGAAGCTGTTTCCCGTACCATCGGTAAAACACAACCTCCTATTACACTTGCATGAGTATCCTATACCCAAATATATGAGAACTATGCCGTTTGTGCCCTCATAACGCGCACAAGTGTAATACTAGTCTTTTACGTATTTATCGATGTCCAATCTTGATAATACTCTGACTAGGGATATTTAATGATTTATCCTTCGTGGACTGATACTGTCTCATATCATTCTCAATCCAGGAACAAATCATAGGGACCTCCTATCATTTATACATCTAGGTGATCTAATCACAAATGATAAGAGTGCAATCTCCTTTGTCACATAGTTAATTTGTACAACAACACCATGATCTGTACAAATAGTGACGCTATGGGTCATAATTGTCCAACAATCTCCCACTTGGCCTATAGCCAGTCACTCGAGTGTCCTACACCCGAACTTTGTACGGTTGGCTCAATTTACTGAGAAATACTTTCGTCAGCGGATTTGCATGATTATCGTCTGATGCGATTTATACGACCATCACATCGCCACAATGTATGATCCGAATCAATTAGATGAATATCGAAGTATGTATCTGGATCGTTGATGAGACCATTAATTCTTTAGCCTGTGCTGACGCCTAGCTCAGCTGCTAACAAAATTATATCTAATCTAATTAGATTTATTATCGTCCCAAATGGCTTCTATTGCCACCTCAGCTGCAACAATAACCCGCATTTGTTGTTTATACGGTAACAGTATCTTGCTTGGAAGATTTCCAGCTCACTGTACCGTTATTCAAACTATATAGTACCGTTTGTGACTTATAGTCATTTTATCGGTTAGGAAACTTGCCACAGTGATCCCAGTCACTTCAAGTTCTCCATCTCCATAGTTTAAGACATCATCCTTAGTTCTCTAAGATACTAAAGGATGTTCTTAACTTCAATCCAGTGACTATCACTAAGATTGGCCTGTTTGTGAATCCATATGCTCAAAGCGTATGAGACACCAGGTTGCGTATATTTTTCAATGTACGGTTTCTCGGAGAGTTTCAACAACTTTTAGATCTATCCCAGTAGATCTTTAATCCTAGAATAAAAGTTGTTTCTCACAAGAATTCTATAGAAAATTTTCTCGAAAGCCAAACTTTCACCGATAGTTTTATGGGAATATCATTTCCAAGAAATGACACATATTATCATTACTGTACAGGACAGCAACTGTCAGTGCGCTCCCACTAGCCCTCTTATATACACAAGAATCATTTCATTTTGAATTAAATCATAAACCATTATGATTACATTAAAACGATAATTCTAAGAACCTAATGCTTGCTTCAATCCAAACATGGATCGAATAACCTGCAAACCTTGTTTGCTAGGTTTGGTACGAGAAAACCGTCAGGATGTTGTAAACATCCCCCAAACGGTTTCCTTTTCAGGAAAGCGATTTTCCCGTAAAGCTGTCATATTTCATAAATGAAACACGCAACTTTAGCAAGCATTATCCAAATGGATTTACTGTGGCAACAGATAAAAGGTTGAATCGTAATCGACACAATGTTGATAACGATACCTTTCCGCTACAAGCCTAGCTTAGTATGTTGGTATGTTGCCATCCATGTATGTCTTCCTTGAAGACTCGTATAGTACCAATAGGCACAATGCCTTGCGGTACATCAACTAGTATCCAAACTTGTTGATATACATGGAATCCAATTCGGACTCATGAAACTTTGTCATAATAGGGAGTCAATACATTGTATCACTTCCTCATACGTAGTCAGTTGGTATACCTCAATAAGATTGACATCTTTATGGGTTGAGATCAGAAACCCATACCCTAGGTTATTTTCTGACTCTCTCCGACATACGCGGTTCTTGTGTATTCGAAGATTATGGTATAGTTTCATCCTTGATGAACTATTTATGTTCCATTAGGAATCGGTGCCAGGAATTGTATTACTCCGATTTTCATCGAGTGTTACTATCCTCCCACTTACCACTGCATATCGGTATTCCTCTTAGGAAAACCACATGGTGAGAAACAATCTAATTGTTCTCTTGTGAGTTGTATAAGTACTACACTTATGATATCCCTAGGTTAACCTACAATTGACACTTATCCAATTTGGGTTTTTATTTGGTATCATCCAAACATATGCCTAGCATTCCCAAATTATCAGGAATGAGAAAACCCGGTTTCTTTCCCGTTCATATCTAATATGAAATCTGTCAAACATATTTTATGGAACCTTATTCAAAATAAGTTTTGCACTGTTTATGCGTATCCGTTGAAGGAAATGGTAGCTCAGAGCGACTCATGATTAACCTTATCATGTCCAACAAAATTCGGTTTATCCTATTCGGAAACACCGTCACTTTGACGTGTTTCAGGAGGAGTCCTTATTGAAAGAATACTATACTCTTTCAAGTATATTAGAAACTTATTGCTTAAGTATTTTCATCATGGTCTAACTGCGATGATTTAATACTTTAACCAATTTGTTTGTCTATTTCGTGTCGAAACTTTAAAAGTTTCAGATTTGTGTTTCAAAAGAAACACATAACCATAACACGATGTCACATCCGTAAATGTCATGAAATATTCACATCCACATCTAGCCTAGCTAGACATGGGCCCTCTTGATTCATTATGAACTATGGCTAACAGATCGGTGGCATTTACACTTTTACCAAGTAAAGGTGTTTTAGGCACTTTACCCAATAAACTAGATTCATAGACTTTATTTGAATGGAGCAAATTTGTCATTGTACCCACTCTCCAAAAGTGCGGATATATGAGTCTTTTTTAATTGTGTCCCAGACAACAATGCCACAAATTAGTTTCTTCTGATCAAATCAGTTTGAGCTATTGTTTGTCATGTTATATGTTTGAGATTTTATTTATATTCAAAATATAAACTATGTTATTCACATCTAATGTGTTTATCTCAATATCATCTTTATATAATAAAACACTTTAGTGTTCTAGAATATAAAGGTATATCTGCAACGGATTATACATGATATAGAGATAATGTTTCTAGTCAAACTAGTTACATTATAATAGTTTCCTAATTTAAGTACACACCCGATGGTAGTTCCTAAAATTAGGTATCTACGGTTGAAACAGCGACTTTCATCCCGTTTCCAATTCGCAGAGAAATCTCAATTGAAGTCAGTATCCTGCTCATAGCAGATTCTGCACATCAGTAAATATATATTATGTACCACACTAAGTATTTAAAATCCAATTTTAATACTAGTAGTGAACATATTTATGACAAACATATTTGAAGTCAGAGCCTTGCTCGTCTTCAATTCCTTTATGTCTGTTTTTTCCAAACGGCAGTCACGCTTCCGCGATCCCGTTTGCCACAATTTAGGCAGACATTTTGGGATATGTCATTTATCTTCCCAGAAGATTATAATGATTTTGCCTTTGCCCTTTTCACACTCTAGAAGCCTTTGGCCTAGCCTCGGGTTTCTAGAATATCAAAGTAAGGTGCGCCTTGCGCCACTTACCAGTTGCAAAGTTTGACTTTGTCTCCTTGAGAATAGTCATTAACCCTCCAAAAGTTATTATTGCAATTTAGTACTTCTAAAATCTAAGCATAGATTTATGAAGATCCTTCAATTTCATTATCGTACTTTAAGGATCTAACCCTTAGTTCTGACAAGGAAATTAAGTAGTCTATTGCGACAAGTTTAATGGATTAAGCACTAAAGTTATCATTACATAAATCTTCCAAAGATTATGCTCTACTATTTGCTTAACTTCGGGCTTAGGCCTAATATGTTATTTTATCAAATAAAGTAACTTATTAGTTTTCAGGACTATCCTGAAACTTTATTCCCAATTTGAAAATTAAACCATTTAAATACATTTTCCCTAGGATTATGTTTTAAATTTCAATCTTTCAATTTTATCTTGATTCTAATAGTCCAACTATTTAATCAACGATTTCGGTACTATTTATTATAATGATTACTATAGTCCAACTATTTAATCAACTATAATTTTTAATTTGTTAATTCAATTATATTGATTACTATAATCCAATTATAAAATCAACTATTTATTGAATTAGTTTGAATACAGTCCAACTGTTTTAAAACAACAATTTAAATATAAGTCCAACTAACATTTAATTTAATTGACGAATGATATTTGTTTTGAGAGCGTATGGCAAGTAATTAAACGAATATTGCAAATTCAATTCTTGCCTCCCACTATTTTTCGGCGAACCTCTAACCCTCTGTTGAGTACTCGGGAAACCGTGTTTTCTAGTGGGCTAGGATCCCGTTAAATATCACACAATCTTGACTTTGGCCAAAAAATTGTATGATAATTAACTAGGTAGATCTCTAAGATCAATTGGATCCAATCCAATTCCTAGATCCAGTAGGGGGACATCCAAGTCCGAAACATATATCTTATATATGCCAATATATCCAATATATTACCTAACATTTTTCCTCTGAATCAACTAAGCCTTGGCTTTGGCACATCAAACTTAGTGATCCCAGTCAAGCGTGACCCATTGACCATGGAAACTTCGTAATCAATGTCGATGGACAAGAAGTGGTCTTGACTTTGGCCAACAAACCACAACTTAGACAAGACACTGACATGGAACAAAGCGCTCGTGATTCAAACACATCCTCGACGGACAAAGGCCTTGACTTTGGCCAACAAGCCAATGCCAGTCTCGGATCTTGAGTGAGAATCACTCAATGGAAGGAAAAACGCTTAATATTTTGCGAGGGTTTTTCGAGTGCAAATTGGCAACCAATTTATTATCTTTGTTAAGGTCTCATCATCATACACCCTTAAACATGCATTCTAAACACATAATAAAGCGCATATGGTAAAGTAATAATGATATGCGGATGGATACTTTACACATTGATCCTAGATCAAATCTCTCACTTTCTCTCTCCCGCTAGCACATGTATTACTTCTACCCGTTACACTACACTTCTAAAGAAACCTCATTTACATTGAGGGGAATAGGTGAGAAGAGAATAAAAAGAATAATGAGGTAATAAGGCTGGACACGCAGGTCCAATTAATAAATCAAATTTATTACAACAATTTCTAAAATTGCCCCACCCATCTAATATCCATCTGATATACATTATTCATGCATCGCAACCATGTATTCACACAAGCATGTTATCAATCAATCTAATCAAATTAATTAATCTGATAATTAGTGACCATCCAATGTTCAAACAACGATTTGATTTTGCGCGAGTCAAACTCATTTTTCGAATAAATACTCAAAGTACGAATTCTCGAATTAAATTAAACTACAAAATTAAATCCAATTCAATTTGTATTTAATACTAATCCATTATTTAATTCCAAACTAAATACTACACTTTATTTGACGAACCTTTACGACTTAAATTCCAAATTTAATCGCTACGGGTCTGAAAGCCCGATTAACGTCCAACGTCAATTTAATTAAAGTCCAATGGGCTTTTAATTAATTTCTTTAAGGTGTGGACTTTTGGTCAACTCGGGTCGAATCGAATAACCAAAGTCCAATCCGAGAGTTACCCCATAAGCATAGAAATCAATTTTGGCCCATTAGGCCCAATTAAACATTAAAGGTCCATTAGTCGCATTTGGGCTTTATGGAAGCGGTTTTGGGCCCACTTGGATCCAACCAATTTTGCCTAAACCTAACTTAGTACAACCAAGCCCAATAAGCCCATTTACAACACTTAAGCCCAATTTCACAAAATAGACCCAACATAATTAAATTACAAAAATTCCAAATTCCCAATTTAATTACATAAAGTGTATTACACAATTAATTAACCAATTAACATTTCTAAAATATCAATTAGCCTAATTAATCTTGCTCTTTAACTAGACCCGGCCAAGGTTCCGGTTCGGAACCGGAACCGAACCGGAACCGAACCGGAACTGACCGGTTCGGTTAGGGTTCTTACCCTGACCGAACCGGTTAGAACCGCTGGAACCGGAAGTTAAAAAAAAAAAATTTTTAATTTCTTGGAACCGTAAGGTTTCACAAGTAAATCTAAATTTTTTTTATTAATAATAATTACTTAATAAGGTTTAAAATTGCATTACTAAAACATGAATGTCCACATCCTTTTTATAACCAACTCTTGGTTATTGACTTCTTTATATAAGCGATGTGGGACACAATAGCAAAGTAACAAATATCCCACATCGCTTATATAAAGAAAGAACTAGCCAAGAGTTGGCTAAAAAAAAGGATTATATGTTAAAAGAATTTTATAAAAAAAAAAGATTTTATAAAAATGATGTGATAGTATGAAAAAACATTACGATTATAGAATTTTTTTCTATTTTTTAAAATTTATTATTAAAAAAAAAAAAAAAAAACCGGAAGGGGAACCGTAAACCGAACCGGAACCGACCGGTTCGGTTTACGGTTCCGGTTCCACTTTAGTGTGGAACCGGAACCGAACCGGAATTAACCGGTTCAGTTCCGGTTCCACACTTGTGGAACCAGGAACCGGCCGGTTCGGTTCGGTTCCGAACCGGAACCGAACCGGCGGCCAGGTCTATCTTTAACGTCAAATAGTGTCCAACACAATTTTATCAAAAATCAAACCCAAACATGCTACATTAACTCTCGGCCAATGGGGAATTTATATCTAATTTCAAATCCAATCCAATTGAATAAAATTAAACATTAAATCAACATTCCCAATTGATTTCTAACTCATCCAATGAATCAAAAAATCAAAATTCACCAAGACAAATTAGGGCATGACATTCGGCCAAGCCAAGAAAATTGGGGAAATTTTTTCCAAACAATTTTTTAATCAAATTGATCTAATCAATCCTTAATTAAACATGTATTAAGCATACTCAAACATTCAATTTATTCAAATCATGCTCAAAAACATTTTACCCAATTTTAAGCCCTAAATCATATTTCATGCTTTTCAATCGCTCTGATAGCATTGTTGGAATTTCTACGTCCCGAGGATCGAATACAAAGCAAGAAATACATGTGTGAATATAACGAGGAAGTTACGGAATACTTACATCGATCGGTTGAGCGACGCAGTAGGCAACATAAATTATTTTCTGCCTCCATGGACTGCTCGGCAGTGGCAGTGAAACAGCTCACTGTTTTCGGCCATTGTTGCTCCTTGAACAAGCTCCAAGCTTCGTCAAACGATTCCAAGCTCATGGGTGGACTTCCTTATCACCTTCGCATGTCTCTCAGAGTGCTAGCTCTCGATGTTTTTTCCACAAAAACATCACATTTGCTTCCCCTAGCTCACGACATTGAACCAGAAAAGAAGAGAGAAAATGTCCATTTGGGCGTGACTTGAGGAGAGAATAAGTGAAGTAGTTTTTTTTTTGATTTTGTGCATCTAATACCAAAAATCAAAAGTAAAATACCATTATAATAATAGTAAATGTCTTTCAAGCTTTCAAAAAGCTTTTTCAACAACTTTCATCAACTCACATCAATCAATCAATCAATGTGACAAGTTGTCACATCACTCAAAGTGACTAATGATTTGACGCTTGATGCGACTAACGATTTGACGCTTGATTTGACTTGCGTGCCGCACTCGAATTCAAAATGCTAATGCGCTCGTAAATAATCCCGGCTCGGTTCGCTAATTCCAAATTAACGAATTTTCCGTTGCCACATAATTAAATGATTATGTCTAGTGAAATCACTATTCACGTCACTAACAAATTAATTCTAAATTAATTCGTTCGCCCGAATTAAAATCTAATTTTAATTCCGCGTCGAAATCTAATTTTGTTTAATATATCGAATATTTTAATTTATCGATTAATTCCAAATTAATCGTTATCTCTCTTTAAATGATATTTTATCCCAGATAAAATATCTCTTCAATTAATCCATGATTAATTTTCTCTCTCATCTAATTAATCCCAAATTAATTAAAAGTGCGAGTCATACGTCATCGGTGAATCTTCGGGAAGTGACCCATGAGATCCCTGGATATGTTGGCAGTAAATTCGGTCGTCGGACTATCCGAACACGTAAGTACCTCGTACTACGTTTATACCAATTTAGAAGACAAGGTTGGCTTCTAGCAAAGCGCCATGCCTAGCCAATTCTCCAGAAATATCCTTACAGGAATATAATGATCTATATCAGGCGTAGTATACGTAGTATTACGTATTTCAATCCAGTATCAGATGATCACATGCAAGGCATGGGGCTGGTACAGTGTCTGCCTCGTACGAAGCATATATCGGATTACGAGCAACTAGTCTCTTTAATATCGGATAATCATGACCAAGTCATATTATCCTGATGGTTGCAACATTTTTAAAGAACCAGTTCTGTATCCCTACGCGATCATCATCTCCATATGACTGGAGTGACACTTCCATCTTGACATCACACCCAACACACTAATTCTCGATATACCTAGAAGAGGCGTACACAGAAACCGGTTAAAGCCCTGGACGATCAAAACCAAAGTATATTGATTGTCGTAAGTATTAGCGTTGCAAGTCTAAGGTTAAGACCAAATACACGTACCCTGATTTCGGACTTCCATAGACACATAGTCATACTACCAATGGAATTCTGAGGGGGTCTATCTAGAGCAAAGCTGTCTCCCGTACCATCTGTAAAACACAACCTCCTATTACACTTGCATGAGTATCCTATACCCAAATATATCATAACAATGCCGTTGCGGTGCCTTGAAAGACCCCATAAACTTAATTTAGTCATGTTCGATGTGCACAATGACTCTGAGACTTCCCTATAAATCCAAGTTCGTCCAAAACCCTAAAATATGAGGAAAATAGAGAGAAAACACACAACAAAGAGATTAAATCTCATATTTGAGAGAGAATAACGCAGAACAACTTGCCAGACAAGATGCTTCCCCGATCTATTCATGTTGTATCTCTTTCTTCTATGGAGAACTAATCTCCTAGGCAAAGCTAATGATGAACTCTTGTAATTAAGTTCTTATATTCATGTTTTTGATTCCTTAATGTTCTTCAACATTTAATATGATTGATGGTTTGTTATTCCTTATTATCTTTTGATTTATAATCCAGAGATTGTGTTTTACCAATTTGCATATAGGAATAGTCATGCTTATTCTATGTGTGATTGGAGAACCCAGTTGTGACTGGTAATGTTGTTTTATGAGTTGATCTTCTGCTGCAGTATTGCCTTAGGGTATATTGTCGACGTTAGATAGGTCATAAAGATAATATTGCGTGCTGTTAACATAGAGAAAACAATTCATTGATTACTTTAGAATTTAATATGTTTTGATTGAAATATATTCTGATTGTTGGTTTGGGATGTGAAACCTTCAATTGAGTAATAAAAGGAATCAATTACTGAATATAGGGATTTGGTACAAGAGGGATTACCGACGCTTTGCTACTTTTCTCTACTAATAACTCTTAATTATTTCTCATAGTTTTTATTTCATATTACATATGAAATCCATTTTCTTTAATTCAGTTACTGCTAATGTTTTCATTAAGTGAATTAGTTCATTGTTACCATCTCTCTGAGGAATTGACACCCCAACTATACTGCGATAACCACAAGTACTTTTTAGGTGTAATCAAATTTTGGTGCCATTGCCAGGGAGGCGGTTTACAATCAATAGGAGCAGGTTTGCTTAGGGGTGGGCATCGGATCAGATCAAATCAGATCCGATCTGATTTGATCGGATGAAATCGTATCGGATCCGATTCTTTTATCCGATCGAGTTGAGAATAATGGGTTTGACGAATTTCGTATCGAATCGGATAAAAACCGATCCGATACGATCGTTTTTTTTTCTTTTAATTGATATGCAAAACGACGTCGTTTTTTAGTGTGATAAATGACGTCGTTTTGCCTAAGTTAGGGTTCATTTCATTACGTCATTTCGTAATTTCGTGTCGTCTTCGTCATTTCAGATTTTCACTTTCATTCAGTCTTCATTCTTCTTGTTCTTCTTCGGTTTTTACTCTTCATGAATCAGTCTTAAGTTTGTCGTCGCCGAGACAACTCAGACAAGATTTCATATTCACTCCTCATCGAAGAAAGTAAGTTCCCTTTATCGTCCATTCAAAAATCAAAATTAGGGATTTGATTTTGTTCAAAATCAAAATTAGGGAAATTGTTCATTTTGTTGATATTTGGTTAAATAAATAAGATGAATCAACCATTCAATAGTCTAAGATCATGTGGGTGAAAAAACTGAGATTGAGTAAAGCTTGTAACATTATTATGTATTGGCTTTGATAGTAAGATTTGCGACCTGTGTTGTATTTATGTTGTTGATTTTCTTGATTTATCTTCTTATTGTATTATTATTATTGTCTGTACTGTCTTGAGTCGTTAAACCATAATCTTGAAAGAATTTTAGTTTTTTCCTTCCAACTGTTTGATAAAAGTTCTAAGTGAGCACCAGTGACACTGAATTCTTTAATCCTAAAAAGCTTCATGTCATTACTGCAGTTTTGGTGCATGTCGAAATTATTGATCCAATAACCTAATCGATCAAGGGACCCGAATATTAAGGTCTGTTGTAAAAAATAGCCTAGGGTCAGACCTGTCAGGATAATCTCGCATGAGAATCTTCATCATTTATTCGAATAAAGTATTTTACAAACACAACATTTATTCGGATAAAAGTATTTTACAGCATAGGGAGATGAAAGAAAAACAAGGAATGACAGGCAAAGCTACAACATCTTTGAGATAACATAAAACAGACACAACATTAACTTGATACTAGCAATTCTGAAATCTAACTTCATCTTCTGCTTATGAATATTCTCTGTCCACTTTAAGTAAATACCTTCATCTTGCCTAAATTAGTGTCGACATTAAATCAACATTCCCAATTGATTTCTAACTCATCCAATGAATCAAAAAATCAAAATTCACCAAGACAAATTAGGGCATGACATTCGGCCAAGCCAAGAAAATTGGGGAAATTTGTTCCAAACAATTTTTTAATCAAATTGATCTAATCAATCCTTAATTAAACATGTATTAAGCATACTCAAACATCCAATTTATTCAAATCATGCTCAAAAACATTTTACCCAATTTTAAGCCCTAAATCATATTTCATGCTTTTCAATCGCTCTGATAGCATTGTTGGAGTTTCTACGTCCCGAGGATCGAATACAAAGCAAGAAATACAAGTACGAATACAACGAGGAAGTTACGGACTACTTACATCGATCGGTTGAGCGACGTAGTAGGCAACAAAAATTATTTTCTGCCTCCATGGACTGCTCGGCAGTGGCAGTGAAACAGCTCACTGTTTTCGGCCATTGTTGCTCCTTGAACAAGCTCCAAGCTTCGTCAGACGATTCCAAGCTCATGGGTGGACTTCCTTATCACCTTCGCATGTCTCTCGGAGTGCTAGCTCTCGATGTTTTTACCACAAAAACCATCACACTTGCTTCCCCTAGCTCACGACATTGAACCAGAAAATAAAGAGAGAAAATGCCCATTTGGGCGTGACTTAAGGAGAGAAGAAGTGAAGTAGTTTTTTTTATTTTTTTTTATTCTGTGCATCTAATACCAAAAATCAAAAGTCAAATACCATTATAATAATAGTAAATGTCTTTCAAGCTTTCAAAAAGCTTTTTCAACAACTTCCATCAACTCACATCAATCAATCAATCAATGTGACAAGTTGTCACATCACTCAAAGTGACTAATGATTTGACGCTTGATGCGACTAACGATTTGACGCTTGATTTAACTTGCGTGCCGCACTCGAATTCAAAATGCGAATGCGCTCGCAAATAATCCCGGGCTCGGGTTCGCTAATTCCAAATTAATGAATTTTCCGTTGCGACATAATTAAATGATTATGTCTAGCGAAATCACTATTAACGTCGCTTACGAATTAATTCTAAATTAATTCGTTCGCCCGAATTAAAATCTAATTTTAATTCCGCATCGAAATCTAATTTTGTTTAATATATCGAATATTTTAATTTGTCGATTAATTTATCTCTCTTTAAATGATATTTTATCCCAGATAAAATATCTCCTCAATTAATCCCAGATTAATTTTCTCTCTCATCTAATTAATCCCAAATTAATTAAAAGTGCGAGTCATACGTCATCGGTGAATCTTCGGGAAGTGACCCATGAGATCCCTGGATATGTTGGCAGTAAATTCGGTCGTCGGACTATCCGAACACGTAAGTGTCCAACATAATTTTATCAAAAATCAAACCCAAACATGCTACATTAACTCTCGGCCAATGGGGAATTTATATCTAATTTCAAATCCAATCCAATTGAATAAAATTAAACATTAAATCAACATTCCCAATTGATTTCTAACTCATCCAATGAATCAAAAAATCAAAATTCACCAAGACAAATTAGGGCATGACATTCGGCCAAGCCAAGAAAATTGGGGAAATTTTTTCCAAACAATTTTTTAATCAAATTGATCTAATCAATCCTTAATTAAACATGTATTAAGCATACTCAAACATTCAATTTATTCAAATCATGCTCAAAAACATTTTACCCAATTTTAAGCCCTAAATCATATTTCATGCTTTTCAATCGCTCTGATAGCATTGTTGGAATTTCTACGTCCCGAGGATCGAATACAAAGCAAGAAATACATGTGTGAATATAACGAGGAAGTTACGGAATACTTACATCGATCGGTTGAGCGACGCAGTAGGCAACATAAATTATTTTCTGCCTCCATGGACTGCTCGGCAGTGGCAGTGAAACAGCTCACTGTTTTCGGCCATTGTTGCTCCTTGAACAAGCTCCAAGCTTCGTCAAACGATTCCAAGCTCATGGGTGGACTTCCTTATCACCTTCGCATGTCTCTCAGAGTGCTAGCTCTCGATGTTTTTTCCACAAAAACATCACATTTGCTTCCCCTAGCTCACGACATTGAACCAGAAAATGAAGAGAGAAAATGTCCATTTGGGCGTGACTTGAGGAGAGAATAAGTGAAGTAGTTTTTTTTTTGATTTTGTGCATCTAATACCAAAAATCAAAAGTAAAATACCATTATAATAATAGTAAATGTCTTTCAAGCTTTCAAAAAGCTTTTTCAACAACTTTCATCAACTCACATCAATCAATCAATCAATGTGACAAGTTGTCACATCACTCAAAGTGACTAATGATTTGACGCTTGATGCGACTAACGATTTGACGCTTGATTTGACTTGCGTGCCGCACTCGAATTCAAAATGCTAATGCGCTCGTAAATAATCCCGGGCTCGGGTTCGCTAATTCCAAATTAACGAATTTTCCGTTGCCACATAATTAAATGATTATGTCTAGTGAAATCACTATTCACGTCACTAACAAATTAATTCTAAATTAATTCGTTCGCCCGAATTAAAATCTAATTTTAATTCCGCGTCGAAATCTAATTTTGTTTAATATATCGAATATTTTAATTTATCGATTAATTCCAAATTAATCGTTATCTCTCTTTAAATGATATTTTATCCCAGATAAAATATCTCTTCAATTAATCCATGATTAATTTTCTCTCTCATCTAATTAATCCCAAATTAATTAAAAGTGCGAGTCATACGTCATCGGTGAATCTTCGGGAAGTGACCCATGAGATCCCTGGATATGTTGGCAGTAAATTCGGTCGTCGGACTATCCGAACACGTAAGTACCTCGTACTACGTTTATACCAATTTAGAAGACAAGGTTGGCTTCTAGCAAAGCGCCATGCCTAGCCAATTCTCCAGAAATATCCTTACAGGAATATAATGATCTATATCAGGCGTAGTATACGTAGTATTACGTATTTCAATCCAGTATCAGATGATCACATGCAAGGCATGGGGCTGGTACAGTGTCTGCCTCGTACGAAGCATATATCGGATTACGAGCAACTAGTCTCTTTAATATCGGATAATCATGACCAAGTCATATTATCCTGATGGTTGCAACATTTTTAAAGAACCAGTTCTGTATCCCTACGCGATCATCATCTCCATATGACTGGAGTGACACTTCCATCTTGACATCACACCCAACACACTACGATTCTCGATATACCTAGAAGAGGCGTACACAGAAACCGGTTAAAGCCCTGGACGATCAAAACCAAAGTATATTGATTGTCGTAAGTATTAGCGTTGCAAGTCTAAGGTTAAGACCAAATACACGTACCCTGATTTCGGACTTCCATAGACACATAGTCATACTACCAATGGAATTCTGAGGGGGTCTATCTAGAGCAAAGCTGTCTCCCGTACCATCTGTAAAACACAACCTCCTATTACACTTGCATGAGTATCCTATACCCAAATATATCATAACAATGCCGTTGCGGTGCCTTGAAAGACCCCATAAACTTAATTTAGTCATGTTCGATGTGCACAATGACTCTGAGACTTCCCTATATAAATCCAAGTTCGTCCAAAACCCTAAAATATGAGGAAAATAGAGAGAAAACACACAACAAAGAGATTAAATCTCATATTTGAGAGAGAATAACGCAGAACAACTTGCCAGACAAGATGCTTCCCCGATCTATTCATGTTGTATCTCTTTCTTCTATGGAGAACTAATCTCCTAGGCAAAGCTAATGATGAACTCTTGTAATTAAGTTCTTATATTCATGTTTTTGATTCCTTAATGTTCTTCAACATTTAATATGATTGATGGTTTGTTATTCCTTATTATCTTTTGATTTATAATCCAGAGATTGTGTTTTACCAATTTGCATATAGGAATAGTCATGCTTATTCTATGTGTGATTGGAGAACCCAGTTGTGACTGGTAATGTTGTTTTATGAGTTGATCTTCTGCTGCAGTATTGCCTTAGGGTATATTGTCGACGTTAGATAGGTCATAAAGATAATATTGCGTGCTGTTAACATAGAGAAAACAATTCATTGATTACTTTAGAATTTAATATGTTTTGATTGAAATATATTCTGATTGTTGGTTTGGGATGTGAAACCTTCAATTGAGTAATAAAAGGAATCAATTACTGAATATAGGGATTTGGTACAAGAGGGATTACCGACGCTTTGCTACTTTTCTCTACTAATAACTCTTAATTATTTCTCATAGTTTTTATTTCATATTACATATGAAATCCATTTTCTTTAATTCAGTTACTGCTAATGTTTTCATTAAGTGAATTAGTTCATTGTTACCATCTCTCTGAGGAATTGACACCCCAACTATACTGCGATAACCACAAGTACTTTTTAGGTGTAATCAAATTTTGGTGCCATTGCCAGGGAGGCGGTTTACAATCAATAGGAGCAGGTTTGCTTAGGGGTGGGCATCGGATCAGATCAAATCAGATCCGATCTGATTTGATCGGATGAAATCGTATCGGATCCGATTCTTTTATCCGATCGAGTTGAGAATAATGGGTTTGACGAATTTCGTATCGAATCGGATAAAAACCGATCCGATACGATCGTTTTTTTTTCTTTTAATTGATATGCAAAACGACGTCGTTTTTTAGTGTGATAAATGACGTCGTTTTGCCTAAGTTAGGGTTCATTTCATTACGTCATTTCGTAATTTCGTGTCGTCTTCGTCATTTCAGATTTTCACTTTCATTCAGTCTTCATTCTTCTTGTTCTTCTTCGGTTTTTACTCTTCATGAATCAGTCTTAAGTTTGTCGTCGCCGAGACAACTCAGACAAGATTTCATATTCACTCCTCATCGAAGAAAGTAAGTTCCCTTTATCGTCCATTCAAAAATCAAAATTAGGGATTTGATTTTGTTCAAAATCAAAATTAGGGAAATTGTTCATTTTGTTGATATTTGGTTAAATAAATAAGATGAATCAACCATTCAATAGTCTAAGATCATGTGGGTGAAAAAACTGAGATTGAGTAAAGCTTGTAACATTATTATGTATTGGCTTTGATAGTAAGATTTGCGACCTGTGTTGTATTTATGTTGTTGATTTTCTTGATTTATCTTCTTATTGTATTATTATTATTGTCTGTACTGTCTTGAGTCGTTAAACCATAATCTTGAAAGAATTTTAGTTTTTTCCTTCCAACTGTTTGATAAAAGTTCTAAGTGAGCACCAGTGACACTGAATTCTTTAATCCTAAAAAGCTTCATGTCATTACTGCAGTTTTGGTGCATGTCGAAATTATTGATCCAATAACCTAATCGATCAAGGGACCCGAATATTAAGGTCTGTTGTAAAAAATAGCCTAGGGTCAGACCTGTCAGGATAATCTCGCATGAGAATCTTCATCATTTATTCGAATAAAGTATTTTACAAACACAACATTTATTCGGATAAAAGTATTTTACAGCATAGGGAGATGAAAGAAAAACAAGGAATGACAGGCAAAGCTACAACATCTTTGAGATAACATAAAACAGACACAACATTAACTTGATACTAGCAATTCTGAAATCTAACTTCATCTTCTGCTTATGAATATTCTCTGTCCACTTTAAGTAAATACCTTCATCTTGCCTAAATTAGTGTCGACATTAAATCAACATTCCCAATTGATTTCTAACTCATCCAATGAATCAAAAAATCAAAATTCACCAAGACAAATTAGGGCATGACATTCGGCCAAGCCAAGAAAATTGGGGAAATTTGTTCCAAACAATTTTTTAATCAAATTGATCTAATCAATCCTTAATTAAACATGTATTAAGCATACTCAAACATCCAATTTATTCAAATCATGCTCAAAAACATTTTACCCAATTTTAAGCCCTAAATCATATTTCATGCTTTTCAATCGCTCTGATAGCATTGTTGGAGTTTCTACGTCCCGAGGATCGAATACAAAGCAAGAAATACAAGTACGAATACAACGAGGAAGTTACGGACTACTTACATCGATCGGTTGAGCGACGTAGTAGGCAACAAAAATTATTTTCTGCCTCCATGGACTGCTCGGCAGTGGCAGTGAAACAGCTCACTGTTTTCGGCCATTGTTGCTCCTTGAACAAGCTCCAAGCTTCGTCAGACGATTCCAAGCTCATGGGTGGACTTCCTTATCACCTTCGCATGTCTCTCGGAGTGCTAGCTCTCGATGTTTTTGCCACAAAAACCATCACACTTGCTTCCCCTAGCTCACGACATTGAACCAGAAAATAAAGAGAGAAAATGCCCATTTGGGCGTGACTTAAGGAGAGAAGAAGTGAAGTAGTTTTTTTTATTTTTTTTTATTCTGTGCATCTAATACCAAAATCAAAAGTCAAATACCATTATAATAATAGTAAATGTCTTTCAAGCTTTCAAAAAGCTTTTTCAACAACTTCCATCAACTCACATCAATCAATCAATCAATGTGACAAGTTGTCACATCACTCAAAGTGACTAATGATTTGACGCTTGATGCGACTAACGATTTGACGCTTGATTTAACTTGCGTGCCGCACTCGAATTCAAAATGCGAATGCGCTCGCAAATAATCCCGGGCTCGGGTTCGCTAATTCCAAATTAATGAATTTTCCGTTGCGACATAATTAAATGATTATGTCTAGCGAAATCACTATTAACGTCGCTTACGAATTAATTCTAAATTAATTCGTTCGCCCGAATTAAAATCTAATTTTAATTCCGCATCGAAATCTAATTTTGTTTAATATATCGAATATTTTAATTTGTCGATTAATTTATCTCTCTTTAAATGATATTTTATCCCAGATAAAATATCTCCTCAATTAATCCCAGATTAATTTTCTCTCTCATCTAATTAATCCCAAATTAATTAAAAGTGCGAGTCATACGTCATCGGGGAATCTTCGGGAAGTGACCCATGAGATCCCTGGATATGTTGGCAGTAAATTCGGTCGTCGGACTATCCGAACACGTAAGTACCTCGTACTACGTTTATACCGATTTACAAGACAAGGTTGGCTTCTAGCAAAGCGCCATGCCTAGCCAATTCTCCAGAAATATCCTTACAGGAATATAAGGATCTATATCAGGCGTAGTATACGTAGTATTGCGTATTTCGATCAAGTATCAGATGATCACATGCAAGGCCTGGGGCTGGTACAGTGTCTGCCTCGTATGAAGCATATATCGGATTACGAGCAACTAGTCTCTTTAATATCGGATAAACATGACCAAGTCATATTATCCTGACGGTTGCAACCTTTTTAAAGAACCAGTTCGGTATCCCTACACGATCATCATCTCCATATGACTGGAGTGACACTTCTGTCTTGACATCACACCCAACACACTATGATTCTCGATATACCTAGAAGAGGCGTACACAGAAACTGGTTAAAGCCCTGGATGATCAAAACCAAAGTATATTGATTGTCGCAAGTATTAGTGTTGCAAGTCTCAGGTTAAGACCAAATACACCTACCCTGATTTCGGACTTCCATAGACACATAGTCATACTACCAATGGAATTCCGAGGGGGTCTATCTAGAGCAAAGTTGTTTCCCGTACCATCGGTAAAACACAACCTCCTATTACACTTGCATGAGTATCCTATACCCAAATATATGAGAACAATGCCGTTTGTGCCCTCACAACGCGCACAAGTGTAATACTAGTCTTTTACGTATTTATCGATGTCCAATCTCGATAATACTCTGACTAGGGATATTTAATGATTTATCGTTAGTGGACTGATACTGTCTCATATCATTCTCAATCCAGGAACAAATCATAGGGACCTCCTATCATTTATACATCTAGGTGATCTAATCACAAATGATAAGTGTGCAATCTCCTTTTTCACATAGTTAATTTGTACAACAACACCATGATCTGTACAAATAGTGACGCTATGGGTCATAATTGTCCAACAGTAAGTAACTCATGCGACGAGTACTTGAATGATTGATGTTGTTAAATATATGTATATGGAAATGATATAAGTGTTTAGGATAAGATGAGGTTAGCCAAGAGATATTCTTGAGAACAAAGTTTGACATCATGTGTAGTTAAGTTTATCGATCGCCACATGTATGGATTTTTGTTAATACTTTGGTTTGAAGTGAAATATTTGACGAGCTTAATGTCTATGTGTATGCATGAATGTACGTAAGGTTATGAACCTGTAATGATATGAAAATATGTATGTGTATGTGAATGAATATGAAAATGTATGAATATATGAATATGTATTTGTATATGCATATAATGTTAAGACATTTTTAGGTTGGTTATACAGAAATCGATGAATGGAGGCAAACCATGATTTTCTAAATTAGTATAAGCTAAGCTCTTTGAATGAGTAAAGTACGTGTACAAATGGATGTGTTTATGAATTAATGTTTCTGATAAGAATTCTGGAAACAATGTGTATTTGATTGATAAGTAAAATACATGAAGATTATTAAATGCTATAGTATGGGAACTCGAAGTAATACATACGAATATATGTTTGATGTATATACGTATGTATACCAAATGATAAGCAATGTTTGACATGTATGTGCTTGTGTATGTGAGATCGTGTGATAAAATTATGTCACGTGTTATGTGTGATGTGTGTATGTTGATTGGTTGATAGTCTCGTGGTGTAGTAGTCGAGCTGGTTAGGAATCCGTTCCAATGAAATTCATGTCATACCTATTCTAAAATAGGTAATGAGTCTCGTACTAGCATTGTGTGCGTAAGTCAGCCATATATTTGTATTGTTTGACAATGTGTTCTCTAGTGTATTTGCTCCGTGGTTGGATACACGATGATTGTATGTATGTCTGTGTGTATGTGTGTGTATGATAGAACTCATAAAATATATTGATATTGTATGCTTATGTGAAATGAATGAATGAATTTGAAAACTAATGTGAGCATTTGATGTTATAACGCGTGTTTGTTAAATTGTATTGGTAAGAACTCTAAAATTTTAATTGAATGTATATAAAAAAATTGTGCTACAATGTGTACAAGTGCATATGAATCCCGATGTTGGATAATTATGACCCATAACATCACTATTTTGTAAGGAACATGGTGTTCTTTTACAAAGTTAACTATGTGACAAAAGAAATTGCTCTTTTATCATTTGTAATTGGATTACCTGGATATATAAATGATAAAAGTCCATATGATTAGTACCAGATTAACAAGATATGAGACATTATTAATCCACGTAAGGTTTAATCATTAAATATCCCTAGTCGTAGTATTATCGAGACTGGACATCGATAATGTGGAATAAGTTAGTATTACACTTGTGCGCGTTATGGAAGCTTAACGACATAGTTCTCATATATTTGGGTATTGGATACTCATGCAAGTGTGATAAGAGGTTTTGTTTGCCGATGGTATGGGAACAGCTTCGCTCTAGATAGACCCCTCAGAATCCCATTGGTAGTATTAGTATGTGTCTATGGGAATCCGAATCAGGGTAGGTGTATATGTTCTTAACCTGAGACTTGCATCGCTAATACTTGCGAAAATCAGTATACTTTGGTTTTGGTCATCCGAGGTTTTAACAGGTTCTATGTACGCCTCTTCTGGGTATACTGAGAATCGTAGTGTGTTGGGTGTGATGTCAAGATGGAAGTATCACTTCAGTCATATGGAGATGATGATCACGCATGGATACATAACTAGTACTCTATAGTGCTATAGCCATCAGGGAAGTATGACTAGGTCATGACTTTCCGATCATAAAGAGACTAGTTGCTAGTGATCCGATATATGCTTCGTATAGGGCAGACACAACTCTAGCCCTAGGCCTAACATGTGACATCCGCTACTGGATCGTAATACGCAATACTATGTATACTACGCTTGATATAGATTATATATTCCTTAAAAGAATATTTCTGGAGAATTGGGTAGGCACGGTGCTTTGCTAGAAGCCAACCATGTCTTGTAAATCGATAAGAACGTGGTACCGGGTACGCACATATTCAGATAGTCCGATGATTGTATTTACTGCCAATATATCCAGTGATCTCTTCGGTCGCCTCCCAAAGATTCACCGATGATAATTGACTCGAACAGAATTAATCTGGGATTAATAATGAGAGAGAGAAATTTAATATAGGATTAATTGCGGCAAGAATTTATCTGGGATAAAATTCGGATAGAAGAGAGAGAACGATTAATTTGGAATTAATCGATTAAATAATATATTTGATATATTAAATGAAATCGGATTTCAAAACGAAATTAAAATTGGATTTTAATTCGGGCGAATGAATTAATTTAGAATTAATTCGCAAGCGACTTTTGTAATAATTTTGCTAGGTATTATTATTTAATTAAATTGAATTTAATTATGTCACAATGGCAAATTCGTTTATTCGGAATTAAATGAACCCGGGCCCGAGCAAAGTTGCGTGTTGGATCAGCCAACTTAAATTTGGAATTTAAAAGTGGTGGGACCCACTTCACTTACATCAACATGTTAGACATGTGATGGAAGTGGTTAGGCTTATTTCATGGGTTTGATTTATTGAAAGAAAGCTTGGCTTTACTTATAATACACTCAAGTCAAATTCAACACTCAACCTTAATATTTAAACCAAGTCAACTTTGGAAGTAAGACATGGGTTACTATTCACAACAACCATCTTTCTTTTTTTCTCATTGAAGCCGTGAGCGTCATGCTTCTCCCATGGAGTTTTGTTGCAAAATTCTAATATGCTAGCACATTAAGGAGTCAAATAAGGTGATAGGAAGACTCACCCAAGTGTTGGAAACACTAAAAGAGGGCTTGTAGCTTCCATATTCAAAGAATTTTTTTGAAACTTCTCATCCAAATCAATGTAAGTATTCCACAACTTTCTTGATTAATTCACACAATAATCACGCTTAGAGATCCCGTGGCATGTCTAGGACACTGACAATGGTAACAGAGCGAGATCTAAGCATGATTTGGATTCTAGGGTTTGTAAACTTTAATTTGGGATTTTATTCTTGGAGCTTGATTTTGCCTAAATTGATGAGTTGGTTGTGTTTATATGATGTTGAATTGGATTTGTACATCTTAGGAATTGAGATAAATTGATTAGATAAAAAATCCTCAATTTGTTATCATGGCCGAAAATATGCCCTAGAACATTCATGGTGATTTTTTGATTTTAGACTATTGGATGAGTTTAAAGCATGAGATGAATATTAATTGTTGGTTTAATTGGATTGAAATCGGAATTGAATGTTATTTCAGGATGATTGCCGTGAGCCTAAAGATGTTAGAATGAGTTATTTTGCTTCAATTTGTGTTGGACATGAATTGGAATTAATGAGCATGATTAATTTGATTAATTAGTGTTTTGGAAACATTAGATTAGTTGATTAATTATGTTAATTACAGTTGAAATGGATTAATATGTAATTTGGAATAATGTATTAATTTAATTGTTGAAATTGGGCTTAATGGGCTTGGTTGTGCCAAGTCTGGTTTTGGTCAATTGGGTTGGATCCAATTTGGCCTAAAACCATTTCCATAAAGTCCAAGTACGACATTGAGCCTTTAATAATTTAATTGGGCCTAAATTGATTTTATGGCATATGGTGATTCCTAACTTGGGCCTTGGAATTTTGGGTTTGATCCATAATGGCCAAAGCCCATGCCTAAAGAATCAATTGAAAGCCCATTGGACTTTAATTGAATAGTATTGGATGCTAATTGGGCCTTTGAGACCCAATTGGATTGGATTTGGAATCCAAGTCCTTAAAGGAACTATTGAAAGTGTAATTATTTAATTTGGAATTAAATATGAATTAGTATTTTGATACAATTTAAATTGGATTTAAAATTGTAGTTCGATATAATTCAAGAATACTTACTTTGAGTATTTATTCTTAAATGAGTTTGACTCGCGCAAATCAAATCGTTGTTTGAACATTGGATGGTCATTAATTCAAAGATTAATTAATTGGATTAGATTGATTGAATAGCATGCTTTGTATGAATACTTGGATGTATTGTATGAATAATGTATATCGGATGTATATTAGAAGGGTGAAGGCAATTTTGGAAATTGTTGTAATAAATTTAGAATTTATTAAATTGGACCTGCGTGTCGAGCCTATTATCTCTTTTCTCATTGTATTTCTCTTCTCACCAATTCCCCTTAATGTAAATGAGGTTTCTTATTAGTGTTTTGTAATTGGGTAGAAGTAAGAATAATGCTAGCGGGAGAGAGGAAAGAGAGAGATTTTTTATAGGAACAAAGTTTGTTATATATCCATCCACATATCATTATTAATTTTATTTGCGCCTTATTATGCTTTTAAAATGCATGCTTAAGAGTGTATAATGAGATATAATCAAAGATAATAAATTGGATGCCAATTTACGCGAAAAACCCTCATCAAATATTAAACGTTTTTCCTTCCATTGAGTGGTTCTCTCTCAAGATCCAAGATTGGCATTGGTTTGTTGGCCAAAGTCAAGACCTTTGTCCATCGTGGATGTGTTTGAACCGCGTAAGCTTTGTTCCATATCGTATGTCTTGGGCGGTTGTGACTTGTTGGCCAAAGTCAATGTCACTTCTAGTTCATCGACATCGATTACGAAGCTTTCCCACTGTCAATGGATCACGCTTAACTAGAATCATTAAGCTTGTTGAGCCAAAGCCAAGGCTTAGTTTATTTAGAGAAAAAGGTTAGGAAATATATTGGATATATTTACATATATTGGATATATGTTTCGGACTTGGAGGTCCACCTACTGGATCTATGAATTGGATGAGATCCAATTGATCTTACAGATATACCTAGTTAAGTTTCATACAGCTTGTTGGCCAAAGTCAAGGTTGTGTGTTATCTAGCCCGCTAAGAAACTAGGTTTCCCGAGTACTCTACAGAGGGTTAGAGGCTCGTCGAAAAATAGTTAGAGTCAAGTATTAAATTTACAATTTCGTTTAGATACTTGCCAATACGCGCTCATTTTATTTTTTCGTCATTAAAATATAAATATATTAGTTGGACTAATATTCAATTGTTGTTTTAATTAAACAGTTGGATTGTATTCAAACTACTTCATTTGTAGTTGGTTATATAGTTAGACTATAGTAATCAATACATTTGAATTTAACCAATCATTTATAGCTGGTTATATAGTTAGACTATAGTAATCATTACATTTGATTGTACCCGAAATCGTTGATTGGATAGTTGGACTATAACAATCAAGATGACCTGAAAGATTTACGTCAAAGGACATAATCCTGGGTGAAAATGTCTTTAACAGCTTTAATTTTCCAGATTACGAAAAGAATCTCAAGATAGTCCTGAGAGCTGAGAAGTTACTCTATTTGATAGAGAAACCTCTCGGGCCTGAGCTCGGAGTTGAGCAAATAGTAGAGCATGAGCTTAGGAAGACTCATCGTGATGATAACTTTAGTACTCAATCCGTTATGCTAGCTGCGATGACTCCTTAATTTCGTCGTCAGAACTAAGGGTTAGATCCTTGTACCATGATGTTGAAATTAAGGGATCTTCATAGATCTAACCTTAGATCTTAGAAGTACGAATTACAAAACAAGCTCTTTCACTCGCGCATGTTAGAGGGTACATCTGTCGAGAACTAGGTGTCGCAGATGATTACTGACATCGAATAACTAGGTTAGCTGGGCATTACCTATGAGGCCGAGACTTCCATAGATTTGATCTTACAGTCTCTACCCGAATGCTGGGCCGTGTTCATGATGAACCAAGAGAGAACTCTTGGAGAGTTAATGGCTATGCTCAAGGAGGCAGGCCAGAACTTCTAAAAGGCAAGAAGCACAAGGCGCATCTTATTTCGATATTCCAGAAGGCCAAGGCTTGGCCGAAGGCTTCTAGGGGTGTGAAGAAAAATGCAAGGCTAAATCGTCACAGTCTCCTGGGAAGACAAATGAAATATCCCAAGATGTCTGCCTAAGCTGTGGTAAATGGGGTCACTAGAAGCGTGACTGCCGTATGGAAAAGGCAGACATGAAGGAAGTGAAGGTGGGGTAAGGCTCCGGCTTCATATATGTTTGGTATAAATATGTCCACTACCAGTTTTAAAATTGGATTTTGATACTGGATGTGGAACATACATATGTACTGATGTGTAGGATCTGCTGATTAGCAGGATACTGGCTTCAGATTAGATTGACCTACAAGTCGAAAATAGGACGAGAGTCGCTGTTTTGGCCATAGGAACTTAAGTTTTGGAACTGCCCTTGGGGCATGTACTTAAATTAGGAGACTGTTATAATATACCTAGTTTGACTAGAAATATTATCTCTATATCCAGTTTAACCCATTAGGGGTATACCTTTATGTTCTAAAACACCAGATGTTTTGTCTATAAAGATGATATTGAGATATACACATTAGATGTGAATAACAGTATTTATATTTCGAATATAAATGAATCTCAAGGATATAACATGATAAACAAAAGGCTCAAACTGAGTAAATCAGATGAGACTTATTTGTTACATTGTTGTCTATGACACATTAACAAGACTCGTATATCCACACTTTCGAAGAATGGATACTAGGACGGATTTGATCATAATTCAAATGATGTCTACGAATCTTATTTATTAGACAAAGTGCCTAAAACACTTTTTACATGGTAAATGTGCACGTGCCACCGATCTGTTAGCCCTCTTTCATGATCAATGTGTACATTGCAAGAAGTTTGGACATTGGAAGAAGAACTGTCCAGAGCTAATAGGAAAAGCAGGACCCTCGGGTACGGTTTGTATTTTTTCTAATTATTGACATCACATTAGCCTTAGATGCAAATAGTGGATAAGTGTTAGACACTGGCCATCCTACTCATAATTGCAACTCTCTGTAGGTAATGAGGGTAAAAAGAAGGCTGAATAAAGGGGAGATCTAAATTAGAGTTTGCAATGGCGAGACATTGGATGTTAAAGCCATAGGAACAGTTGTTTTAGATCTCCTTAATGGTTCAAAATTAAATTTACAAGACTGTTATTATGTACCATCACTTGTCAGACAAATAATATCACTGCCAATATTAGATAAAGAGGGATATAAAATAAATATTAAGGATGAAACTTTATGTTTATATGATAAAGATAATTTATTGAAATATGAATGTTCTTTATCAAACAGTCACTATGTTTTGGAAATTTATAGAGATGTCTCTAATGTAGAGGAAAATAAAAGTATGAAATCTGAATTAAATAATACTGAATTATGGCATATGAGATTGGGCCACACATGTGTTAGATGTCTATCGAAATTGTTAAATGATGGTTTGATTGAAAATCTTACCTTAGATCCATATCTGATTTGTGAGTCATGTATCCAAGGAAAAAAGACAAATGCCCCATTTCTAGGTATTGGACACCGTGCTGGAGATTTATTGGAGCTAATACGCATCAATGTGTGTGGTCCATTAAATCATGCCGCTCATGATGGTTGAATATACTTCGTGACTTTCATGAATGATAAGTCTAGATATGGTTATGTCTATTTTATGAGACATAAATCGAAAATATTTGACAAGTGAAATGAAGTAGAAAAATAAACCAGTAAATTCATCAAGTGCCTTCGATCAGATCGAGACAGTGAATACATGAGTGAAGAATTCAAAAATTATTTAAGGGAGAATTAAATTCTTGCCCAATATAGCTCACTAGGAACACCTCAACGTAATGATGTGTTTGAGCATAGAAATCATACTTTATTTGATATGGTGCGATCAATGATGCGCTATATAGATCTTCCTTATTACCTTTGGGGTTATGCTTTACTGACTGCTGCCCATATACTTAATAGGGTTCTATCAAAAGCTGTTTCTACGACCCCCTATCAGATATGGTTCGGTAGAAATCCAAGTCTTAGGTATTTAAAGATTTAGGGTTGTCATGCATACGTTAGAGTTCCGCAGTGAGATAAACTAGCACCGAAAATGTATAAATGTAGGTTCGTTGGATATCCTGATAATTCCATGGGATATCAATTCTACGATTCCGATCAACGAAATTTATTTGTCGTTCATTTTTCCATTTTTCTTGAAAAACAATTTTTAAGCAAAAGTGAAAATTGTAGAGAGATTGAACTTAATGAGTTTGATCCCAACATTAAGGAACCTGAGATAGAACCGGAGATCCAATTAGGAGAAAGAACTACAACACAATTTCTATGTAAGTCCAATCGAATATCAAAGCCTCATGAGGGATTAAGTATATTTATGGACTTAAACAGACATCCCAAAGCTGGAATCATCGTTTTGATGAGATAATTAGATTATCTGGATTCATCAAGAACGAGGAAGAACCATATGTTTATAAGAAAGTGAGTGGGAGCATGAAAATGAGTGGAAGCATGATAGTTTTCCTAGTCTTGTATGTAGATGACATCCTTATCATTGAAATTTATATAAGATTGATGCAAAGTGTGAAAGCCTTCTGATTATGCCCAAAAAGTACTTGCGGTTAATGCAGTATAATTGGGGTGTCGATTCCTCAGAGAGATGATTACGAAGGAACTGAATCACTTAATACGAATGTTAGCAATAACTAATTTAAAAAAAAAAATTAATTGGCAGTTTAGATTAAAAATATGAAAAATATGTAGGAATTATCAATAGAGAAAGGTAGCAAAGCATCAAGAATCCTTCTTGTAACAAGTCCCTATATTCAGTAGTTGATTCCTTTTATTACTCAATTGAGGGTTTCACTTCCCAAATCAACAATCGGAAGATATTTCAATTTAAAACATATTAAATTCTGAGGTAATCGATGAATTTCTTTCTCTATGTTAACAACACACTATGTTATCATTATGACCTATCTAACATCGACAATATACCCACGGGCAATACTGCAGCAGAAGATTAACTCATAAAATAACAATACCAGTTACAATTGGGTTCCCCAATCACATATAGAAAAAGCAAGCCTATTCCTATATGAAAATTAGTAAAACACAATCTCTGGATTAATTATAAATCAAAAGATAATAAAGAACAATAAAATATTGATTGTATTAAAAATTGAAGATCATTCAAGAATAAAAAAGATGAATATAAGAAGTTAAATACAAGGATTCATACCTAGCTTTTCCTAGGAGATTAGTTTTCCATAGAAAAGAAAGACACAGCCTGAAGAGAATGGAGAAACATCTTCAGGTCGGTGCAGGACTTTCGAGTTTGCAGCTTCCCAATCTTTAGAACTATTTTTTTTGTGTTTTTTTCTCCTTTCTACAGTTTTGGATGAGCTTAGGTATTTATAGGGAAGTCCCGGAGTCCTTGTGCGTATAAAATACGACCTTATTAAGTTTATGAAAAATCATTGCGGCGACGCGACATCGGAAAGTGGCATTACGGCGCCCAACTCTCGAGAAAACTCTATGCAACTCTGCTGAAGGCACGTCACGACACCAAGAAGTGGGCTTTGCGATGCGTGACATAATTTCTGGAGCCATACTTTCTGTATTTTCCGTTCTTCCCGCGTGCTTCCGATGCGTCCGCAAGGTCCCAAAACACGTACAATTGCTCCAAGATCCATGTTCCATTGCTTTATAATAATCAACATAAAATCAACTTCAAATAAGATTAAATACTCAATAATAATGTTTCAAGTACATTTTCATGCACTTATCACAACTCCTAATCCGCTTATTGCTAGTCCCTAGCAATTCAAGCGCAAAAAGAAAATATAGACTAAAATAAATTAAAAAGAAATAGATAAACACTATCTAGACCTCTTTCGTAGGGATCATGATTGCATTTAGCGTATGTAATAAACCTTTAAACACCTAGGCGGCCCCAGTGGATGAGTTATAGTCTCGTGAGAGCTTACATCGATGACACCCGCAAACGTCATTCATACAGATGCAAAAATATAAAAAAAATAAAAGTAAAGAAAATAGTCCTGATAGTTACGCATAATATTATCCTCAAAGAATGTCTATCAATGAAATCAGAGACCTTCAAAGTACTCAACGCAACTTAAATCCAATTTCTTGAGTAAATCATCTAAGATAGACTCACAGTGTGTGTGTGTGTAAAGGTTCTTTCACAGCTCGACTCCTATGTGAGCCAACAAAATGATTTCATCTCAAAAATTGAGATTCGATGGGTCAAACCAACCTAGATATCTCAAAAGTATTTTGTAATTGCCTTTCTTTACTCAGTATAGTATGATTTTTCTCTTTTTCTTCATATTTTTTCAACACACCTACCCTTTAAGGTAGCATTTCTCCTCATGGTGGTCCTAACACTCGCCCATAGGTAGCTTCACGCTTATCGATTATAGATGGTTTAAATATTTTTTCTTTCTTTTCAAAATTTCTTTTTCAATCATTTTTTTTTAATTTTTTTTATTTTCACTATACCATACATCATAACAGTAGAAAATCAAGATAGACATCTAAGTAAATGGTCATTCACCGACACGAAATTTCTTCAACTAGTCACTTTGCCAACTACCTAGGTTTTCACTGCTAAAAACCTATATTTAAGTGTTTACAAGTCTAACCTAGATCAACTACTCAAGGCATCAGATAAAATACATTAAGAACTTATCGTTTCTAATATTTTATCCTACAGCAAACAATACTCATCATTAGACTTATGCTTTTACTATTAAGAACTGAAAACTAATTAATATATTTTTTTTAATAAAGAACAACAACATAAATAACACATGCACAACTAGGTAAAACATATGATATTATCACCCCAACCTAAATAAAACATTGTCCCCAATGTTAACAACAGTAAAGACGATAGAAAAGGAATGAACCTGGATGAAATATTGTGTCATCCTGTAAAAGAATCAGGAAACAAAACAAAACAAAAGGTAGAAAAAAAAATAAACTAAATATATATATATATATTAAATAATGGGGAGATGAAGATCAATCCTCATAAGTCGGGTAAGCAAGGGGGGCATCCTCCGTTGTAGGGATCTTATTGTCAAAGAATGGTTTTAATCTATGTCTATTAACTTTGAACACTCTACCGTCCATAGGGTCTCCCACTTCGAAAACTCCATGTGGGAAAACTTGCTTCACAATAAAAGGTCTGGTCCATCTGGATCGCAACTTTCCTGGGTGAAAATAGAGTCGTTAGTCATAAAGATAGACCTTTTGGTTTGGCTCAAATTCTTCCTCATTATCTGCCTGTCATTGGCAACTTTCATCTTTGCTTTGTAGATGCGGAAGTTGTCATAAGCATCATTCCTAAATTCTTCAAGTTCTATCAGTTGAAGCTTTCGCTGTGTGCTTGCAGTACTTAAATCAAAGTTAAGAGCTTTAATAGCCCAATAGGCTCTATGTTCTAACTCAACATGTAAATGACATGCCTTTCCAAATACAATTCTATAAGGAGACATCCCAAGTGGGGATTTGTAAGCTGAGCGGTATGCCAAAAGTGCATTTGGAAGTCGTAAAGACCAATCCTTGCGGTCAGTATTTATCATTTTCTTCAATATTTGTTTTATCTCCCTATTTTCTAGCTCTGCCTTTCCATTTATCTGTTGGTGATAAGTAGTAAAAATCTTATGCACTACACCGTACCTGCGCATCAAAGCCTCAAATGATTGATTACAAAAATGTGTCCCTTAATCACTAATAATGACACGTGGAACACCAAAATATGACAGTACATGTTCCTATAAGAATTTAACCGCAGTGGTATTGTCATTAGTTCGGCACGCTATTGCTTCAACCCATTTGGACACATAGTCTACTGCAAGAATAATGTAAAGGTATCCAAAAGAAGGCAGAAAAGGTCCCATAAAATCAATGACCCAACAATCAAATATTTCAATGACAAGAATAGGGTTAAGAGGCATCATATGACGACAGGATAGTGCACCTAATTTTTGACACCCTTCACAAGAACGACAATACCTATTTGTATCTTTAAATAAAATGGGCCAATAAAAACCACACTATAAAATCTTTGCAGCAGTTTTCTTTACTGAAAAAAGCCTCCACATGCATGGGAATGACAGAATGTAAGTACAGTTAAAACCTCATCCTCAGGAATACAACGTCGTAATATTTGGTCAGGGAAGTATTTAAATAAATATTGATCATCCTAATAAAAATTATGTACCTCGATTAGGAATTTACGCTTATCTTGTGCACTCCAAATAGATGGAAACTCATCGGAAACTAATTAATTGACAATATGTGCATACCATGGTACTTGTGTGATAGCAAAAAGGTGTTCATAAGGCAAATCATCGCGAATTGGTGGGCTATCGGCAGAGTCGTTAAACTCTAAACGAGATAAGTGATATGCAACAACATTTTCAACACCCTTCTTATCCTTTATGGTTAGATCAAATTCCTATAACAGCAAAATCCACCTAATCAATCTTGCCTTAGCATCCTTCTTCGAAAAGAGGTACTTAAGAGTTAAATGATCAGTAAAAACAGTGATATGTGAGTGATAAGTGCATGAAAATGTATTTTGAACATCACTAATTCGACTTTGTTTGTTATCAAATATTTGATCCTAATTATAGTTTATTTTATATTTATTATTAGGAAGCAATGGAACATGGATATTGGAGCAATTAAACATGTTTCGGGACCTAACAGACGCATCGAAAGCACGTGAGAAGAGCAGAAATAAAGAAAACATGGCACCATTTATCGGCGTCGCGGTGCCTTTAAAGACCCCATAAACTTAATTTAGTCGTGTTTGATGTGCACAATGACTCTGAGACTTCCCTATATAAACCCAAGTTCGTCCAAAACCCTAAAGATGAGGAAAATAGAGAGAAAACACACAACAAAGAGATTAAATCTCATATTTGAGAGAGAAGAACGCAGAACCACTTGCCAGACAAGATGCTTCCTCGATCTATTCATGCTGTATATCTTTCTTCTATGGAGAACTAATCTTCTAGGCAAAGCTAAGGAAGAACTCTTGTAATTAAGTTCTTATATTCATGTTTTTGATTCCTTAATGTTCTTCAACATTTAATATGATTGATGGTTTGTTATTCCTTATTATCTTTTGATTTATAATCCAGAGATTGTGTTTTACCAATTTGCATATAGGAATAGTCATTCTTTTTCTATGTGTGATTGGAGAACCCAGTTGTGACTGGTAATGTTGTTTTATGAGTTGATCTTCTGCTGCAGTATTGCCTTAGGGTATATTGTCGACGTTAGATAGGTCATAACGATAATATTGCGTGCTGTTACATAGAGAAAACAATTAATTGACTACCTTAGAATTTAATATGTTTTGATTGAAATATCTTCTGATTGTTGGTTTGGGATGTGAAACCTTCAATTGAGTAATAAAAGGAATCAATTACTGAATATAGGGATTTGGTACAAGAGGGATTACCGACGCTTTGCTGTTTTTCTCTACTAATAACTCTTAATTATTTCTCATAGTTTTTATTTCATATTACCTATGAAATCCATTTTCTTTAATTCAGTTACTGCTAATGTTTTCATTAAGTGAATTAGTTCATTGTTACCATCTCTCTGAGGAATCGACACCCCAACTATACTGCGATAACCGCAAATACTTTTTGGGCGTAATCAAATTTTCGTGCCATTGCCGGGGAGGCGGTTTACAATCAATAGGAGCAGTTTGCTTAGGGGTGGGCATCGGATCAGATCGAATCAGATCCGATCCGATTTGATCGGATCAAATCGTATCGGATCCGATTCTTTTATCCGATCGAGTTGAGAATAATGGGTTTGACGAATTTCGTATCGGATCGGATAAAAACCGATCCGATACGATCGTTTTTTTTCTTTTAATTGATATGCAAAATGACGTCGTTTTTTAGTGTGATAAATGACGTCGTTTTGCCTAAGTTAGGGTTCATTTCATTACATCATTTCGTAATTTCGTGTCGTCTTCGTCATTTCAGATTTTCACTTTCATTCAGTCTTCATTCTTCATGTTCTTCTTTGGTCATTACTCTTCATGAATCAGTCTTAAGTTTGTCGTCGCCGAGACAACTCAGACAAGATTTCATCTTCACTCCTCATCGAAGAAAGTAAGTTCCCATTACCGTCCATTCAAAAATCAAAATTAGGGATTTGATTTTGTTCAAAATCAAAATTAGGGAAATTGTTCATTTTGTTGATATTTGGTTAAATAAATAGGATGAATCAACCATTCAATAGTCTAAGATCATGTGGGTGAAAAAACTGAGATTGAGTAAAGCTTGTAACATTATTATGTATTGGCTTTGATAGTAAGATTTGCACCTGTGTTGTATTTATATTGTTGATTTTCTTGATTTATCTTCTTATTGTATTATTATTATTATTGTCTGTACTGTCTTGAGTCGTTAAACCATAATCTTGAAAGAATTTTAGTTTTTACCTTCCAACTGTTTGATAAAAGTTCTAAGTGAGCACCAGTGACACTGAATTCTTTAATCCTAAAAAGCTTAATGTCATTACTGCAGTTTTGGTGCATGTCGAAATTATTGATCCAATAACTTAATCGATCAAGGGACCCGAATACTAAGGTCTGTTGTAAAAAATAGCATAGGGTCAGACCTGTCAGGATAATCTCGCATGAGAATCTTCATCATTTATTCGAATAAAGTATTTTACAAACACAACATTTATTCGGATAAAAGTATTTTACAGCATAGGGAGATGAAAGAAAAACAAGGAATTACAGGCAAAGCTACAACATCTTTGAGATAACATAAAACAGACACAACATTAACTTGATACTAGCAATTCTGAAATCTAACTTCATCTTCTGGTTATGAATATTCTCTGTCCACTTTAAGTAAATACCTTCCTCTTGCCTAAATTAGTGTCGATTCTATAATTTCAATAGCTTTCTTTAAAAATTAAAATATTTAACTCACTACTAATCTATTATTGCCTAAAAACAAAAATTAATCACCCTGAAAATCATGCCTCCGCGTTTTGTCCATGCTTGCTTAAGTTCCATATAGATTTAATTAATAATAATAATTTGGTGTTTTGTGGGAAATGTTTTTTTAATCCCATACAAGAAAATTGCTTGAATTTCACATTAACTGTTTTGTGGGAAATGAAGTAATATGTTACTTTTACGGTTTTCATTATAGATGAGTGGGTTTGGAACCTCCCCAAACAACAGTACTGGGTCGGAATCAGAGTCTATTCATGTACAATTAATGGAAATAAGGAAACAGAAGAGAAAATGTCCATCAAACTCTGAGAGACCGCCATTGTCAAAAAAACATGATTCATCGCCATCAATCACATCAGTAGCAACAAAAATAAGAAATAGAAGATTTGAAGTGTGGAAAGTTTTCCGCATGTGTGAAGATAATCCGGATAGGGCTGTATGTACATATTGTCAGAAGACTTATGCTTGTAGTTCGAAGGATTGCTCCACAAACAACTTGAAGAGGCATATGGAGACCTGCAAATCATACTTGGCTTATTATAAAGCACAAGGTATTTTGGTTGGGTTTGGAGAAGAGGGAGGGACAAATGGAAATCTCTCCGTCAGAGACGGTCATTTCAATCAAGCAGCGTGTTGGAAAGCTGTTGTGAAGATGATCATTGTTGACGAGCTACCATTTAGCTTTATAGAGAAATAAGGTTTTCGAAATTTCTGAAAGTGTTGTCGTCCCTCGTTTTGATGTCCCATCTCATAGGACTGTAACTAAAGATATCCTACAGCTGTATGCTGATGAAAAAGTTATGTTGAAGAGTATTTTCTCTGCGGGTTATCAGAGAGTTAGTTTGACCATCGACATATAGACATCAATTCAAAACATTAACTACATGCTTATCACTGGACATTTTATAGATAGTGATTGGCAATTGCATCGGAGAATCCTTAGCTTTTGTCCAATTACCAATCACAATGAGACACTATCGGAAGGTTAATAGAGTCTTGTTTACAGCACTAGGGTATTGAGAGAAATTTTACTATAACTGTGGATAACGCCAGTGCCAATGCCGTAGCTATCCAACTATTGGTGAGGAAGATGAGGTCGTGGAGGGGAGATGCATTGGTGCTTAATGGAGAGTATGTGCATATGCGGTGTTGTGCTCACATGTTAAACTTAGTTGTGTCTAATGGGCTGCAAGAATTGGATGACATCATTATAGCAATCCGCAATGCTATTAAGTATGTGAGATCTTCTCCATCAAGATTGGAGGCATTTAAATCAGTGGTAGCACGTGAGAGGAATGAGAGTAAGGGCAGTGCCATCTTAGAAATTCATACTGGATGGAATTCCACATACTTAATGTTGAATGCTGTATTAGACTTCCAGAAGGCCTTTGATCGAATGATTGATGATGATGGTTACTATACTCCATATTTTAGTGATGATGAAAATGAGAGCAAAATGATTGGGCCTCATACAGATATGGATTGGGAGAAAGCTCAATACTTTGCGGATTTTTTAGAGATTTTTTATGATGCGATGAATATGTTCAGTGCCTCATCTACCGTCACATCTGTTTCACCTACAATGAGATTTGTAAGATTCATACTAGCTTGAAAAACCTGGCTCGTAATGAACATCCTCTTTTGCGTGAGATGGCCATATCTATGAAGATGAAATTTGATAAATATTGGGAGACCACTGCCAAAATAAATAAATTATTGATTATCAGTACTATTCTTGATCCACGACGTAAGATGACATTTGCCTTTGTTTGCTTTGGTATACTTTTTGATAATGATAATTTTTAGATAGAGGAAATAAGAAAGTCCACTAGAGATTTATTGAAAAGATTATACGATACGTATAATGATTGGTATGACACAAATGGGTTGTTTTTTGACAGTGATGGATCAAGAGGTGGGGGTGTAACTGGTGTTGGTGAATATGAGTCTAGTGCTAGTATGACACAATCTCAGCCGTTTGTTAGACCGCGAGCACAAGATAGAGTGCGTAAGAGGATAGTACTAAGGTTGAAATGTATTTTATGAAACCCTATGAGAATAGTCGTAACCCTAGCTTTAGCGTTCTGATGTGGTGGAAAACAAATGCTAGTAAGTATCCAATTTTTGCTAGGATTGCTCGTGACATTTTTGCAATGCCGGTATCGATAGTGGCATATGAATCAACATTTAGTACGGGCGGTCGTGTTCTTCATAATTTTCGTAGCTCATTAACTCCCGTTATGGTCGAGGCTCTTATATGCACTCAAAATTGGATACGGAATAGACTTACAATTGACAAAAACAATGAAGTGGAAGCAATGCTATTGGAGGCTGAGTACTATGAAAAGCTTGAGGAAGGTAAAAAAACTTATCACTTAGTTTTTCAATTTTTAGTTTTTTACAATGAATATCATAAATTGCTAACTTAGAATATTTTTTGTTTGTTTGTATTCTATTTGAGGAATCTCACAAGTTACAATCTTAATCACAATCACTGGATCATGTTGTTGGAAACAGAGTTTGAGGATACGTATCTTGAAGGTATAATTTTGACACTGTAGTTAGATCACTAGATGGATTTATTTCGCTAATCTTTTTGATTGTTTGCATTTCGAATGAATACCTTAAACTTGAAAATGTAGTATTAGCATATAGTATTGGTTTCAGTGTGATATCTATTATATATGTAGATTGTAACAAATTGGATTGGTGGGGACTCTGCAGGCTCGGCTAGAGATGTGGTGATGGTTTTGAAGGCGTATATGAAGAAGTTGGAGGATAAAAGTGGATAGTAGTGAATGATTTGAGTGAATGTAAGTTTTTTTTGTTTTTTTTTATGAAGCTCTTTTATTTTGTTTATTATTTGGATTTGTTGTATTAGTAATATTATGATGCTTATATGGGTTTTTGGGTTGTTTTGAAAGTCTAGAGAAGATACGCATGTTTGATAATTCTCAAAGTAGTCTTAGAATTACGTGCTAGTTAATTGTTAATGATATGTTCGTGTTGGTTGATTGGGTTATTATTTCAAGCTCTTATTGATAGTCACTGAATTTGACACCGTACAGGGTTGTTTGTGGTCTTGATTTTTATTGAAAGTTAATTTGAAATTGAGTGTTTCACTGTTAGTGTGATTTGGAACAACTTCGGTTAACAAATTTCAACTAAAGTTGGTTCATAACTGTTTTATTTTCTTGTCTACTTTATTGGTTTGTTATGTGTGGAACTTTGGAAGTTTGTTTTTAAACTTATAGAGTTGCAGTATTATGATGACTATGGTCTTATTTGTTTCTACAAGCTTTTTGCCATTTGTTGTTGTAATTATAATATTTTGTTATCCGATGCTATGCCTATGGCTCTTCAAGTGTATATGAGTTTTGTGATGATTTTTCGTTTCGAATAAAAAATTAATCAGTGATTTAAGATGATGTTTTATATTGATTAAATTTAGATATAATGCACATGACATTGCTATTCTCTCATCCTCACAATATTTTGGCAGAATGAGCATTTATGCACAAATGATTGGCAGTTATGTTACTGTAGGTGTAGTTGTATTTTTTAAACTTGTTAGGTAGATTATAGCATTTGACATTTATTAGCTTGCTTGATCTTCAGTTTATTGGTCATAAGTTTCTTTATCATTTTCATTTGCTTCATGGCAGGATATGTTTGTTTGCATCTTGGCAGTAGGATGGATATTAGCACGAAATATTTACGTTTATGAACAGTTGGGGCTATATGAATCATATGAACTGAACAATTAGTTATTACTTTTCCAGTTTTCATAATCCTACTAATGTGTTTTTAAGTGTTTTGAATTTTGATTGCTTTACATTTATCAAATTCAGTTTCGTTATCAAATCAAATTTATCCGGATCGTTATCAAATTCAGATCGGTAATCAAATTCGGATCCATTATCAAATTCGGATCCATTATCAAATTCAGACAGTTTATCAAATTTGGACCAGTGTTCGAATCAAATTGACCTGATAATCAATCGAATCGGATCAGTTTGATCCGATTCGATCCAATTTTTTTCAGATCAGATCAAATCGAGCTTACTAAGGCAATGGAATCAATTCGAATCAAATATCTCCATGCTTACCGGATCAGATTGGATTCGGATTCGGTCCGATCCAATCCGGATCCGATAACGCCCATGCCTAAGTTTGTTTAGTCAACAACAAAGCGGTAACTTCGTTCCATCTTTATTTATTTTAATTTAATATTATTTTTATTTTTTATTTTCTATTTTATTTATTTGATTTCAGTTTTAGTTCTAGTTTAGGTTTTGATTTTTAGTTTAGTTTATTTTATTTCTATTTCTTGTTTTTATTCGTGTTGAGTGCACGCCTAGACTTAGGGATCAATTGGGTAGATTTGTTGGAATTGAAGAGGAAGATTCAGATTCAGAAACTCTATTTGAAAATTTTTTTACCACACCACCTAGATCTAGCACACACAACATGAGTGAGTATGAGAGACTACCTATTAGGACTCTTGAGGAATACCTCCATCCCACTCGCACGACTACACCATCATGCATAATGTTTCCCTCTAATGCACCACATATAAACTTTAAACCTGAAATGATACAGTATCTCCCAACCTTTCATGGTTTGGAGAATGAGAACCCTTATGTGCACATTAGAGAGTTTGGAGAGGTTGTAGCAACCTTTCATGACCATTTCGGGACTACAGTCACAATTAGACTTAAGTTCTTCCTTTTGCCCTTAAGGACATAGCTAAAAGCTGGTTGTACTCCTTAAGACCTCGTTCGATAGGATCATGGGTTGAGATGACATATGCATTTTTCAATAAATACTTCCCACACCATAAGACAACTCCTTGAAAAGACAAATCTCTACCTTCTCCCAGAAAGACAGTGAAACCCTTTACCAAACTTGGGAGAGGTTTAATGAGATGTTAGCTAGTTTTCCCCCCAATGAGTATAAGATTTTGTGTTTAGTGAGTTACTTTTATGACGGTCTAACCCCTAGAGAGCGCCAATTCATTGAGACAATATGCAATGGTGAATTTATCCGAAAGGACCCTGATGAGGAATTATAGTATTTTAATGTCCTAGTCGAAAAATCCCACTTTTGGACTAGACCTAATTCCTTGGATAGCACTGATAGGAGTTATTTTTCATGCAAGTACGCTAGTAGTTCTTTTTCAATTGTAGATTAGTTCATTTGAGCACTTATTAAAGTTCTGCTAGCATAATAGACAACAAAAGGCTTCATTTCTCTCATTTGTCCCAAAACTGCCCCAACTGCATAGTCACTAGAATCACACATAATTTCAAAAGGTAAGTCTCAATCAGGTGACTGCATAATTGGGGCAGAAGTGAGTTTAGTGACTAATATTCTGAAGGCATCTTCACACTCCTCTATCCATTCAAACAAGGAATCTTTAACAAGAAGGTTACATAATGGTCTAGATATATAAGAAAAATTATGTATAAACCTTCTATAGAAACCAACATGCCCAAGAAAAGACCGAACATCTTTCACAGTCTTAAGTATGGGTTGCTTGGATATCAACTCATCATTTGGGCACTTATTAATGTTGTGCTAGCATAATAGACAACAAAAGGCTTCATTTCTCTCATTTGTCCCAAAATTGCCCCAACTGCATAGTCACTAGCATCACACATAATTTAAAAAGATAAGTCCCAATCAGGTGAATGCATAATTGGGGCAGAAGTGAGTTTAGTGACTAATATTCTGAAGGCTTATTCACACTCCTCTGTCCATTCAAACAAGGAATCTTTAACAAAAAGGTTACACAATGGTATAGATATAGAAGCAAAATTCTTTATAAACCTTCTATAGAAACCAGCATGACCAAGAAAAGATCGAACATCTTTTATAGTCTTGGGGAACAATGATACGTAATGCCCCAATGGTATGAATTTGCACACCTGGCTCTAGTTCAGTTACTTGGGGGACAGCGATACGTAACGCCCCAAGTCCACTAGTTAGATGTATGAGGAGATGGTGATACGTAACACCCCCATGCGTAAGGTTTTTCCACAGATTTTTCAGATGTATGAATTATAGATACAACAGTTTTACAAAAGTGTTTTGAAAGAGTAGTATTATGATAGACTTTCAGCACAATGTTTTTATTAAATAGTTTTACAGAAAACTTTCATAGCAAAAGATTGGTTTTCAGATACAAAAAGGGATTTCAGAAAAGATCAGTTTTCTCGAGATGGCGTAACTCATAATATAATTTATTTTCAGACGTGCATGTGCTTGTGAAATTTCCTTGCGGACATTCGGTAAATCCTTTGTAGTTTCGATACAAAATTTATCATGTGTACCACTCCGAACAGCCTTTGGTATTTGGGCCATAATATTTTCATATGATCTCTGATTTTTATGAACTTTATATTATTGGAAAGCTAAGACCGAGACTACAACTTCCGCATTAGACATTTTTCTAAAATCGAATCAGAAGTATGACCAAAAATATGATTTTCGTGGCTGCTATAGTAAAATTCGGGAATGAGCTAGAATTGGGTGATGTGGCACCATCCTAGCCACTAATGCCAAAAAAAATCAGCATATGTATTATATATATAGAAAACACTATTCATCATCGTATTTCTCTCCTTGAAGTCACAAAAATGGTCCCAAAAATAATCACAAATTTCTTATTTTCTCATGCTAAATGGTGAAGGAAAATTGATGATTTCATGTTCTCTTCATGCAAGTAAGCTTCTTTCCTTCTTCCTTCCTCTAATCTTGTGTTTATGACATGAATCTGCTTCCCCTAAATTTGAACTAGAAGCACCCTAGAAATTTATTTTTGCATTTTAGCTTCAAATGTATTGCTAGCGTACATATTTAAACAATTCATGATAGTATGAATATGGATTAAGCTTCTTTTTATAAATGCCTAATTTTTCCCCAAGGGTAAGGGCTGGCTTAAACTGATTGATCTTAAGGGGGATTATTTTTGTTGCTTTGATGAAAATTAATGATGAAGTATGATTGTAATGATGTTTGATATGAGTTTATTTTGGTTTACGTTGAAAATTTAAAATTGCATATTAAATTAGGAAATTAAGCATGTTTTATAGGTTATGAAGAGTGCTTATAATACTGAAAATTATGTGGAAGTTCATTGGATTGGAAGAATTAAATGATAATGTGAAATAAGAAAGTTAAGTAATGGTATTGGGTTAGGATGTTTTCCAGCAGGCTGTAAATATTTACTTGTAAGTTAAGATTGTGATTTCCGATTGATGAAGAGTAAATTTATTGTAACCTAGTAACATACGGTAGTAACATATCAAAAATTTAGAACTGCTGGACTTAAGATGAGACCATATAGAATTTTTGAAGTTAGGCTATCTACTACTCATGTGCCCAGTTTTTCCAGTTGCACAACCTCTTAACTTCAGTCCATAGCTTGATTTCTAGGAATCGAAATCATGATCCGTAAAATTCGACATAAAATAGACACATAAGAGAATATTATTTAAAATTTCAGTACCAAATTCAACCCCGATTAAGCGTCAGTATTAGTGCATTGAAATTTTCTAGAAAGAGGGTAGAATATGGAGTTTTGCGAAGTAGCTTGTGAGATCCTCGAACGAACGTAGTAAAAATTGTTAGACCACCCTAAAATATCAATAAAATTAGGAGGATGAGTTATCATGAATAACGAATATAATTCGCAATCTTGGTACTAACGAATTTTGCTAATTCTATATTATCACCAGGAGATACGGTTCCACCACCGTTGCAAGGCGGAACCAGCAAGTTCTGAATCTATGAGTGGAAATTTCTTTTCAAATTGATATTTACTTATTTTTTGTTGAAATGAGTCTTACTCTTAAGTGCATAGGGCGTTAACCAAGTTTATTTCAGTTACATTATGAATGAAAATGTTTTGAAAAGTTTTGACTGTAAAAGAATGATTTTATTTATTTTTGGAGGCATGGGGGAAAAACCCACCTCAGATGTGATTTATTGAATTGACGATTATTGGAATTGACAGATTCAGAACATGTACACATATAAAGTAGGACTAGGGGGACGACGATACGTAATGCCCATAGATCCTAGATTTCAGGGCTAAGGGGACGGTGAGACGTAACGTCTCTAGACCCTAGATTTATGGACATGATGGTGGTATGCATTGGGGGAAGGTGATATGTAACGCCCCAATGTCATGGATTTTCACACATGGCTCTAGTTCAGTGGCTTGGGGGACAGTGATACATAACTCCCCAAGACCACTAGTTAGGCGTATGAGGGAACGACGATACGTAACGCCCCAATGCGTCAAGTTTTTCTATAGATTTTTCAGATGTATGATTTACAGATACAACAGTTTTATAAAAGAGTTTTGGAAGAGAAGTTTTATGATAGACTTTCAGCAGAATGTTTTTATGAAAGAGTTTAATAGAAACATTTCACAGAAAAAGATTGGTTTTCAGATACAAAAAGGGATTTCAGAAAAGATCAGTTTTATCAAGATGGTTTCGAATTCAGAAAAATGGATTTTTCATAACCTATTTCAGTTTTCGTTTTTAACTGTCCACTCACTAGGTTGTTCAAACAATCTAATCCTCACTCCCAGTGCTTTTATTTTGCAGGTTTACTGAAGGATGAACTCGAGAGGATGGATGCTAATGGCAGTCACTAGGGTGTTTGTGTCCACCAGGTCGAGTACAGAGGTACAACACAGTCAGTGTCAAAATAAAGTTGCATGTTGTATTGTATAAGTCATTTTATATGCTAAAAGAGTCCATGAACAAAGTTGTAAATAGAAGTATTATTGATTTCACAATTATAAATATTTATATGCATTCTATACTGTTGAGTTGGGCAATGGTCTATATGCATGAGTTTGTATTTTGAGATGGGATTAGTAGTGTTGATCATAGTGAGAAAGTCAGTGGCTTAGTAGGATAGGTCGGCGTATTCCCTGCCGCTAGCATTTTCGAATGGGGGATGTTACAGTAATATTATGTGGTTTTGGCTTGATTTAATTGTATTAAATCAAAGTGGCAAATATTGAACTAATCCATTTTCTAATCATTGTCTTGATTTAATTGGATTAAATCAAAGTGGTAGACAATGGAGATTAGTCACACCTAATTATACATAATTGGAAAAATTAGATTAAGCCCACCTAAAATTTGATTAGAACTTTTATTAATTAAAAATTGCCTAAGTTGTACTATAAATAGCAAGCTTTAGGAAGGTTTTAATCAAGCTTGACAAAGCTAAATACAAGCTAGAATTAGAGAAATTAGCCTAAGTTAGAGAAGTGTTTAGAGAAGCTTTGTGAAATCCCTACAACATTTCAATTAGGAGAAATCAAAATTAGATCTTGGAGTGAAGCTTGCTTGCATTGGAATCAATGTTGGATCTTAGAGTCAAACTTGCTAACTTTGGATTTTCTCCACAATATTTCAACAAGGAAAAGTATATTGGATCTTTGAATCAACCTTACTAGATAAGTTTGATCTTCTTCTAAAACTTTATTTTTCATTAGTGAGACATATAGTGATGAATTATGTATTACATACATAATGTTGAAATTAAACTAATTAATTGTGTTAGGATGCTTTGGAAGTTTAAACACAATATGTTTGCAATTGGATCGAAATGTTTATATTAGACATAGACATAAAATTAGAGTTTGGAACTCTAAATAATAGTTTAGAGATAAGGCTACCATTCTAGAATCACGTGACCACCTTAGGGTGACCTAGAATTGTTCACGAGTCACTTCATTGTGGGATTCTAATTTTGTTTGTGTTTTGGATTCAAAATTTACGCAAGTGCTTATTTAGAATAAATTTATGTTTTTGTAAAAATATTTGATATTTTGAAAAATTAATTTTTGTTCTATAACATGTGTTGATGTTGGTTTTATTGTTAAAATTAATTTTGGGTGTTTTGAAAGTATTTAGAGAATGTTAGATCCATCAGCTCTCTGTTTCTAGAGAGCAGAAGGCAAAGCTTAAGTAATATTGAAATAATAAAAAAAAAATTGAATGTGCAGCGCAGTACGTGTTGGTTTCTATTAAGGTCCCGAGATCATAAAAAAGCATGGAATATGTGTGAATACTAATCAACGAAGTTGCGGAATACTCACATCGGTTGAGCGACGCGGCAACGAACAAAACTTGAATTCTGTTCACTGGTTGCATTCGGCAGTTCACTTTCCAAGCTCACTGGTTTCGGCCATTGAATCATCTTCGTCAAGCTCCAAGCTTCGTCAAACGATTCCCGGCTCATGGGTGGACTTTCCTATCACCTTCGCATGTCTCTCGGAGTGCTAGCTCTTGATGATTTTACCGCAAAACCATCACACTCTTGCTTCCCAAGCTCACGGCAGTGAGCTACTGCAGAAGAGAGAAAACAACCCATGAAGGGTGAGAGAGAGAGAGAGATTAATGAAAATGAGAGTTGTGTGTTATTTGTATTTTGTGTATCAAATACACTTAAATGAAATTCAAATTCATTTTCTATAAATTTGGCTTTACAAAAGTCAAACCATAAAGCCACACCAACCTCCATTAACTCACATCACTCATGAATAGTGACTTGCGTCAATCACTCAAAGTGAAAGACAACTATCACATGATTGATGAATGATGTGACGCTAGAAGTGACTAGCGATTTGACGCTTGATTTGAGTTGCGTGCCACACTCGAATTCGAAATACGAATGCGCTCGCAAATAATCTCGGGCTCAGGTTCGCTAATTCCAAATTAACGAATTTTCCGTTGCGACGTAATTAAATCTAATTTAATTAAATAATCATGCCTAGCATAATTACTATTCACATTGCTAACGGATTAATTCTAAATTAATTCGTTCGCCCGAATTAAATTCTAATTTTAATAGCGCGTCGAAATCCAATTCGTTTAATATATCGAATATATTAATTTATCGATTAATTCCAAATTAATCGTTATCTCTCTTAAATTGATATTTTATCCCAGATAAAATATCTCCGTAATTAATCCCAGATTAATTTTCTCTCTCTTCTAATTAATCCCATATTAATTTAGAGTGCGAGTCATACGTCATCGGTGAATCTTCGGGAACCGACCCATGAGATCCCTAGATATGTTGGCAGTAAATTCGGTCGTCGGACTATCCGAACACGTAAGTACCTAGTACTACGTTTGTACCGATTTACAAGACAAGGTTGGCTTCTAGCAAAGCGCCATGCCTACCCAATTCTCCAGAAATATCCTTACAGGAATATAGGATCTATATCAGGCGTAGTATACGTAGTATTGCGTATTTCTGTCCAGTATCGGATGATCACGTGCTAGGCCTGGGGCTGGAATTGTGTCTGCCCCATACGAAGCACATGTCGGATGTCTGGTAACTAGTCTCTATAATCGGATAAACATGACCTTGTCATTTTATCCCGATGACTGCAGTACTTAAGAGTACTAGTACCGTATCCTACGTGACCATCATCTCCATATGACTGGAGTGACACTTCCGTCTTGACATCACACCCAACACACTACGATTCTCAATATACCCAGCATTGGCATACACAGAACCTGTTAAAGCCCTGGACGACAGCAACCAAAGTATATTGATTGTCGCAAGTATTAGCGGTGCAAGTCTCAAGTTAAGACCAATTACACCTACCCTAATTTCGGACTTCCATAGACACATAGTCATACTACCAATGGAATTTCGAAGGGGTCTATCCAGAGCGAAGCTGTTTCCCGTACCATCGGTAAAACACAACCTCCTATTACACTTGCATGAGTATCCTATACCCAAATATATGAGAACTATGACGTTGTGCCCTCACAACACGCACAAGTGTAATACTAGTCTTTTACGTATTTATCGATGTCCAATCTCGATAATACTCTAACTAGGGATATTTAATGATTTATCCTTAGTGGACTGATACTGTCTCATATCATTCTCCGTCTAGGAAAGAATCATAGGGACCTCCTATCATTTATATATCTAGGTGATCTAATCACAAATGATAAGAGTGTAATTTCCATTGTCACATAGTTAATTTGTACAACAACACCATGATCTGTACAAATAGTGACGCTATGGGTCATAATTGTCCAACAGTATGACGTTGTGCCCTCACAACACGCACACCATGCTTGCTTTTGTTATTTATTCGACAACAGTATCTTACTTGGAAGATTTCCAGCTCACTATTCCGTTATTCAAACTAAATATGTACCCTTATTGCGACTTAAAGTCGTATTTATCGGTTTGGAAACTTGCAGTGGTGAACCTAGCTACCTCAAGTTCTCATTCTCCATAAATTAAGAAAGCATCCTTAGTTCGTCTAAGATACTCACTGATGTTCTTTACATCAATCCAGTGACCATCACCTGGATTGGCCTTATAGCATCTACATATACTCAAAGCATATGAGGCATCAGGTCACATACATTTCAAAAACGTACGAGCTATGAGAGGGTTGTCAGCAGCTTTCTAGATCTATCCCAGTAGATCCTTATTCCTCGAATAAAGTCTGCTTCTCTCAGGTATTCCATGGAGAATCTTAATGAAAGCCAAGCTTTCACCGATTATATTATGGGAATTTTATTGCTAAGAAGCAATACATCATCAACTTATAGGACATTCATTGTCAGTGCGCTCCCACTAACCTTCTTATATACACGAGAATCATATTCGTTTAGAATGAAATCATATATCATTATGATCTAATCAAAATGTTGGTTCCAAGAACATAATGCTTGCTTCAATCCATAAATGGATCGATTTAACTTGCAAACCTTGTTTGCATGTTTTGGCACAACAAAACCGTCAAGATATCCTCCAAAAGATTTCTGTTAAGGAAAGCGGTTTTGACGTCCATATGCCATATTTCATAAATGAAATATGCAACATTAGCAAGCATTATCCAATAGATTTAATCATGGCAACAGGTGAAGAAATTTCGTCGTAGTCGACAATATGTCGTTGACGATACCCTTTCTGTATAAGCCTAGCTGTATACATTTATATGTTGCCATCTATGTATGTCTTCCTTCAAGACTCATATATTTGTTGGACAATTATGATCCATAGCATCAATATTTGTATAGATCATGGTGTTGTTGTACAAATTAACTATGTGACAAAGAAAATTGCTCTTTTATCATTTTTAATTAGTTTACCAAAATATATAAATGATAAAAGGTCTTTATGATTAGTTCCAGATTGAGATGATATGAGACAGTATCAATCCACGAAGGTTTAATCATTAAATATCCCTAGTCAGAGTATTATCGAGATTGGACATCGATAATGCGTAAAAAACTAGTATTGCACTTGTGCGCATTGTGGGAGCATAACGACATAGTTCTCATATATTTGGGTATAAGATACTCATGCAAGTGTAATAGGAGGCTGTGTTTACCGATGGTACGGGAATAGCTTCGCTCTGGATAGACCCCTCAGAATTCCATTGGTAGTATGACTATGTGTCTATGGAAGTCCGAATCAGGGTAGGTGTATTTGGTCTTAACCTGAGACTTTCACCACTAATACTTATGACAATCAATATACTTTGGTTTTGGTCGTCCAGGGCTTTATCAGGTTCTGTGTACGCCTCTTCTGGGTATATTGAGAATCGTAGTGTATTGGGTGTGATGTCAAGATGAAAGTATCACTCCAGTCATAGTGGAGATGATGGTCACGTAGGATAAGGAACTAGTGCTCTTTTATGCTGCAGCTATCGGGATAAAATGACTAGGTCATGTTTATCCGATTATAGAGACTAGTTACCTGAGATCTGATATGTGCTTCGTACGGGGCAGACACAATTCTAGCCCCAGGCCTAGCACGTGACATCCGATGCTGGATCGAAATACGCAATACTATGTATACTACTCATAATATAGATCATTTATTCCTATAAGGATATTTCTGGAGAATTGGGTAGGCACGGTGCTTTGCTAGAAGCCAACCATGTCTTGGAAATCGGTAAAAATATAGTACTAGGTACGCACGTGTTCCGATAGTCCGACGACCAGATTTACTGCCAACATATCCGGGGATCTCATGGGTCGCTTCCTGAAGATTCACCGATGACGTATGACTAGCACTTATTAATCTGGGATTAATTATTATAGAGAGAAAATTAATCTGGGATTAATTACGGAGATATTTTATCTTGGATAAAATATTATTTAAAAGAGAGAAAACGATTAATTTGGAATTAATCGATAAAATAATATATTCCATATATTATACGAAATTGGATTTCGACGCGGGATTAAAATTAGATTTTAATTCGGGCGAACGAGTTAATTTAGAATTAATTCGTTAGCAACGTGAATAGTAATTTTGCTAGGAAAAATTATTTAATTGAATTTGATTTAATTACGTCACAACAGAAAATTCGTTAATTTGGAATTAGCGATCCCGAGCGCGAGAGTGTTTGCGGGCCCACTCGTATTTCGAATTTAAGTAAGGCCCACAAGTAACGTCACGCGTCACATCACATCACACATCTTTCAAGTGATGGATGTCTTGTCACTTTGAGTGATTGACAACCAGTCACTATTCATGAGTGATGTGAGTTGTTGGAATGCATTTATTGCATTTTGCCTCCAAAATTTTCTAAGCTTTTTGGAAAGCTTTGACTAATTTTGGTATATGTTTTATTAGGTTTTGGAAACCAAATAACCAACAAACTTGCCCTTCTCTCTCTCTTGATCACTCACACGATTTGGAACCAATTTCCCTCCTCTCCCTCTCTCGGCTTTGGAAGCCAATTTTCTTCCCTCTTTGGTTTCTCTCAAAACTGAGAGCTAGAAGAAGGAGAAAGAAAATTTGTGGCAATTTTTCTTGTACTAGCACACTAAAGGGTCATCCAAGGTGATAGGGAAACTAACTTATGAGTATGGAATCACCATTTGCAAAGCTTGGAGCTTGGAGCTTGGAGCATCAATGGTGGACATGACCGAAAATGGATGAGCACAATTTTGGGCCATTTCCGAGAGCTCAAGGAGCCAAGAAGTTTTGTTTTCCTCGCATCGCATAACCGATCAATGTAAGTATGATTCCGCCATGCTTCTTTGTTGTATTCGCACATGATTTCATTGCTTGAATTGAGCCATTTTGAGCATGAGATTTGATTAGGGTAAAATTTTGGTAAATTGGATTTGAGCATATTTTAGTGAAATTACTTGTTTGAGCATGCTTGTATATGAATGACTTGGAGTTATTTGTGATCAATTTTGTGAAAATTGGATTGGATCAAATTTTCCCCAAAATTATGGCTTGGCCGAAAGTTTGAGCTTACCCTAAGTCATGGTGATTTTTGATTTTGATCATTGGATGAGTTAAAATCATTTGGGTAATGTTGATTTAGGATTTAATTGGATTGAATTCAAAATCGGACATAAATTCCCCTAAATTACCGTGAGCTTGTAGCATGGAAAATGATTGATTTTTGATTCAAATGTGTTGGACATGTTTTGATGATAATTAGCATAATTAATTATGTAAATTGATGTTTTGGAAATATTAATTTGGTTAATTAATTATGGCATACACTTTAGGTTAATTAAGTTATGAAATTTGGAATTTTGCTAATTTAATTAATTGGGCCAAATTTGGAATTAGGCTTGTAAAGTTGTAATTGGGCTTAATGGGCTTGGTTGGGCTTGGTTGGGCCAAGTTTGGTTTAGGCTAATTGGTTTGATCCAATTGGGCCCAAAACCATATTTATAAAGTCCAATTATGACTTAATGGACCTTTATTTTAATTGGGCCTAATGGACCTAAATTGGTTTCTTGGCAAATAATGGTGATTCCTTAAATGGGCTTTGGTATTGGGTTTGACCCATATTGACCAAAAGTCCATGCCTTAGAAATTAATTAAAAGCCCATTGGACTTTAAATTAAATTGACATTGGATGTTAATCGAGCTTTGAGACCCGTAAAGATTAGATTTAGAATCTAAGTCACTAAAGGTTCATTAATAAAGTGTAAATATTTAATTTGGAATTAAATAATGAATTAGTATTAAATAAAAATTAAATTGGATTTAATGTTGTAGTTTGATATAATTCAAGAATTCGTACTTTGAGTACTTATTCTTAAAATGAGTCGGACTCGCGCAAAATCAAATCATTCTTCGAACATTGGATGGTCATTAATTTTCAGATTAATTAATTGGATTAGATTGATTGATAACATGCTTGTGTGAATACATGGATGCGATGTATGAATAATGTATATCGGATGGATATTAGATGGGTGAGGGAAATTTTGTAAATTGTTGTAATAAATTTAGAATTTATTAAATTGGACCTGCGTGTCCAGCCTATTACCTCTTGACTCTGTGTATTTCTCTTCTCACCTATTCCCCTCAATGTAAATGAGGTTTCTTTAGAAGTGTTATTTAATCGAGTAGAAGTAATACTTGTGCTAGCGAGAGAGAGGAAATGGAGAGATTTGTTCTAGGAACAATGTGTTTAAATATCCATCCGAATATCATTATTATTTATTTATACGCGCCTTATTATGTGTTTAGAATGCATGTTTAAGGGTGTATGATGATGAGGCCTTAACAAAGATAATAATTGGTTGCCAATTACGCGAAAAACCCTACAACATATTAAAGTTTTTCCTTCCATTGAGTGATTCTTACTCAAGATCCAAGACTGGCACTGGTTTGTTGGCCAAAGTCAAGACCTTTGTCCGACGCGGATGTGTTTGAATCATGAAGGCTTTGTTCCATATCGGTGTCTTGTCCAAGTTGTGATTTTTTGGCCAAAGTCAAGATCACTTCTTGTCCATCGACATCGATTACGAAGCTTTCCTTGGTCAATGGGTTCCGCTTAACTGGGATCACTAAGTTTGTTGTGCCAAAGCCAAGGCTTAATTGATTCAGAGGAAAAAGGTTTGGGAATATATTGGATATATTGGCATATATAAGATATATGTTTCGGACTTGGATGTCCACCTACTGGATCTAGGAATTGGATGAGATCCAATTGATATTAGAGATCTACCTAGTTAATTATCATACAATTTGTTGGCCAAAGTCAAGATTGTGTGTTATTTAACGGGATCCTAGCCCACTAGGAAACAAGGTTTCCCAAGTACTCCACAGAGGGTTAGAGGCTTGCCGAAAAATAGTGGGAGGCAAGTATTAAATTTGCAATATTCGTTTAGTTACTTGCCATACGCGCTCATTTCAAATTTTTCGTCAAATAATTAATATATTAGTTGGACTAATATTTAATGTTGTTTTAATTAAACAGTTGGACTGTATTCAAACTATTTCAATTAATAGTTGATTTTATAATTGGATTATAGTAATCAATATAATTGAATTTAACCTATTAAATTATAGTTGATTATATAGTTAGACTATAGTAATCATTATAATAAATAGTACCTAAAATCGTTGATTCGATAGTTGGACTATTGGAATCAAGATAACTAAAAGATTCACGTTTAGAACATAATCCTGGGTGAAAATGTATTTAAATGGTTTAATTTTCAAATTGGGAATAAAATCTCAGGATAGTCCTGGAGACCGAGAAGTTACTTTATTTGATAGAGTGACGTCTCGAGCCTAAGCCCGGAGTTGAGCAAATAAGTAGAACATGATATTTGGAATATTCATGTGATGATAACTAGTGTGTTTAATCCATTATGCTTGCCAAATAGACTCCTTAATTTCTTAATCAGAACTAAGGATTAGATCCTTATAGTATGATAATGAAATTGAAGGATCTTCATAGATCTATCCTTAGATCTTAGAAGTACTAAAAATTGCAATAGAAAACTCTTGGAGAGTTAATGCCTATACTCAAGGAGACAATTGCAGAGTTTTCAATAAGGCAAGAAGAGAAAGGCGCACCTTACTTCAACATTCTAGAAAGCCAAGGCTTGGCCAAAGGCTTCTGGAATGTGAAAAATGGCAAATGTAAAATCATTATAGTCTTCTAGGAAGACAAAGGACATATCCCAAGATGTCTGCCTAAACTATGGCAAACAGGATCACTGGAAGCGTGACTGCCGTATGGACAAGGCAGACATGAAGGAATTGAAGACGGACAAAGCTCCGACTTCAAATATGTTTGTCATCAACATGTTCACTACTAGTTTTAAAATTTGATTTTAGATACTAAGTGTGGTACATAAATATGCACTGGTGTGCAGAATCTGCTAGTTAGCAGGATACTGACTTCAGTTGAGATTTATCTGCGAATCGGAAACGGGACGAAAGTCGCTGTTTTAACCATAGAAACCTAAGTTTAGGAACTACTCTTCCGGTGTGTACTTAATTTAGGAAACTGTTACAATGTAACTACTTTGACTAGAAACATTATCTCTATATCAGGGTTTAACCCGTTGCGGGAATACCTTTATATTCTAGAACACTAAAGTGTTTTATTTTATAAAGATGATATTGATATAAACACATTAGATGTGAATAACAGTAATTATATTTTGAATATAAATAAATCTCAATCATATAACATGACAAATAAATAGCTCAAACTGATTTAATCAGTTTAGACTTATAAGTGGCATTGTTGTCTGAGACACAACTAAACAAGACTCGTATATCCACAATTTTGAAGAGTGGATACTAGGACGGATTTGATTCTATTCAAATAATGTCTACGAATATATTTTGTAGGGAAAAGTGCCTAAAACACCTATTACTTGGTAAAAGTGCAAGTGCCACCGATCTGTTAGCCCTCGTTCATAGTGACGTAAGTGGGCCCATATCTAGCTAGGCTAGAGGTGGATATGAATACTTAGAAACCTTTACGGATATGGCATCGCGTTATGGTTATGTGTTTCTTGTGAAACACGGATCGAAAATTTAGAGTTTCGACACGAAGTAGACAAACAGATCGGATAAAGTATTAAACACCATGATTGGACCATGATGAAAATACTTAAGCAATAAGTTTCTCAAATGCTTGAAAGTGTATAGTATTCTTTCAATGAGGACTCCTCCCGGAACACGTCAATTTTATGACGGTGTGTCCAAACGGAGAAACCGAATTCTGTTGGACATGATAAGGTTAATCATGAGTCGCTCTGAGCTACCATTTCCTTTAACGGATACGCATTAACAGTGCAAAACTTATTTTGAATAAGGTTCCATAAAAATCTGCTTGACAGACTTCATATTAGATATGAACAAGAAAGAAACTGGATTTTCTCATTCCTGAAGATTTGGGAATGCTAGGCATATGTTTGGATGATACCAAACTAGAACCCAAATCAGATAAGTGCCTAAATTGTAGGTTATCCTAGGGAAACCTAAGTATAGTACTTATACAACTCACAAGAGAACAATGTAATTGTTGCTCACCATGCGGTTTTCATAAGAGAAATACCTATATACAGTGGTTAGTGGGAGGAAAGTAAAAATCGATGAAAATCAGAGTAATACTATTCCAGGCACCGATTCCTATTGGAACATAAATAGTTCATCTAGGATGAAACTATACCAATAATCTTCGAATACACAAGAACCACGTAAGTCAGAGAGAGTCGGAAAAATAACCTGGGATGTATAGGTTTCTGATCTCACCTCATAAAGATGTCAATCTTATTGAGGAACACAAACTGACTACGTATGAGGTAGTGATACAAGCTATCAACTCCCTATTATGGCAAAGTGCCATGAAGTCCGAAATGGATTCCATGTATACCAACTAAGTTTGGACACTAGTTGTTGTATCGGAAGGCATTGTGCTTATTAGTACTATATAAGTCTTCAAGGAAGACATACATGGATGGCAACATACCAACGTACTAAGCTAGGCTTGTAGCGAAAAGGTATCGTTATCAAAATTGTGTCGATTACAAAGAAACCTTTTATTTGTTGCCATGGTTAAATCCATTTGGATAATGCTTGCTGATGCTGCATGTTTCATTTGTAAAATATGGCAGCTGAACGTCAAAATCGCTTTCCTTAAATGGAAACCTTTTGGAGGATGTTTACAACATCTTGACGGTTTTGTCGTACCAAAACAAGCAAACAAGGTTTGCAAGTTAATTCGATCCATTTATGGATTGATGCAAGCATTGGGTTCTTGGAATTATAGTTTTGATGTAATCATAATGGTATATGATTTAATTCAAAACGAAAATGATTCTTGTGTATATAAGGAGGTTAGTGGGAGCACACTGGAAATGAATGTCCTAAGTAATGATGATATGTAATTTCTTAGAAATGATATTCCCATAATACAATCGGTGAAAGCTTGGCTTTCATGAAAATTCTCCGTAGAATTCTTGGGAGAGACAACATTTATTCTAGGAATAAGGATCTATTGGGATAGATCTAAAAGTTGTTACTACTTTTCCGAGAACTCGTACATTAAAATAAATGTACGCGACCTGGTGTCTCATATGCTTTGAGCATATGGAGTCACAATCAGGCCAATTCAAGTGATAGTCACTGGATTCATGTTAAGAACATCCTTTAGTATCTTAGATGAACTAAGGATGCTTTCTTGTACTATGGAGAATGAGAACTTGAAGTGTCTAGGTTCACTGTTAGAAGTTTCCTAACCGATTATAACGACTATAAGTCGTAACACCGGTACTATAAATTTTGAATAACGGAACAGTGAGCTGGAAATCTTCCAAGCAAGATACTGTTGCCGAATAAACAACACAATCGGGTTATTGCTACAGCTGAGGCAGCAATAGAAGCCATTTGGGTCGATAATAATCCTAATTAGATTAGGAGTAGTTCTGTTAACAGCTGAGCTAGGCTACAACGCAGGCTAAAGAATTAATGGTCTCATTAACGATCCAGATATAAACTTCCATCATTCATCTGATTCGTTCGGATCATACATCGTGGCGATGTGATGATCGAATAAATCGCATCAGATGATAACATTATAAATCCGCTGACGGAAGCTTTTTCTCAGCAGAAGTTTGAGCGAACCGTATATAGTTCGGGTGTAGGACACTTGAGTGATTGGCTATAGGCCAAGTGGGAGATTGTTGGACAATTATAACCCATATCATCACTATTTGTACAAATCATGGTGTTGTTGTACAAATTAACTATGTGACAAAGGAAATTGCTCTTTTATCATTTTTAATTAGATTACCAAGATGTATAAATGATAAAAGGTCATTAAGATTAGTTCCGGATTGAGATGATATGAGACAATATCAATCCACGAAGGTTTAATCATTAAATATGTTGGACAAAATGACCCATAACGTCACTATTTGCACAGATCATTGTGTTGTTGTAGCAAATTAACTATGTGACAAGGAAATTGCACTCTCATCATTTGTGATTAGATCACCATAGATATATAAATGAAGAGAGGTCCCTGTGATTAGTTCCTGGACTGAGAATGATATGAGACAGTATCAGTCCCCGAAGGATTAATCATTAAATATCCCTAGCCGGAGTATTATCGAGACTGGACATCGATAATGCGGAATAGGCTAGTATTGCACTTGTGTGCGTTGTGAGGGCACAACGGCATACTTCTCATATATATAAGTATCGGATACTTATGCAAGTGCGATAGGAGGTCGTGTTTCACCGATGGTACGGGAAACAGCTTCGCTCTGGATAGACCCCTCGGAATCCCATTGGTATTATGACTATGTGTCTATGGGAGGCCGAAATCAAGGTAGGTGTGTATAGTCTAAACCTAAGACTTACATCGCTAATACTTACGATAATCGTAGAGACTTTGGTCTTGGTGGTACAGGGCTTTAACCGGTTCTGCGTACACCACTTCTGGGTTTATCAGAGAGTCGTAGTGTATTGGGTGTGATGTCAAGACGGAAGTATCACTTCCGTCATAGTGGAGATGATGTCACGCAGGATACGGTACTAGTGCTCTTGACTGTTACGCAACCAATCGGGATATTGTGACCAGGTCATAAATATCCGATTATAGAGACTATGTTACTAGACATCCGACATGTGCTTCGGACGGGGCAGACACTTATCCAGCCCCAGCCCTAGCACGTGACTATCCGATACTGGGCTGATATACACAATACAATTGGTATACTACGCTTGATATAGATCGGTAGAACGTAGTACTTGGTACGTACGTGATTCGGATACTCCGATGACCGTATTTACTGCCAACATATCCGGGGATCTCATGGGTCACTTCCCGATAATCCACTGATGACGCATAACTCGCACTCTTAAATAATCTGGGATTATATAGAAGAGAGAGAAAATTAATCTAGGATTAATTACGGAGATATTTTATCTAGGATAAAATATCGTCTAGAGAGAGATAATGATTAATTTGGAATTAATCGGTAAATTACTATATTCGATATATTAAATGAAATTAGATTTCGACGCGGAATTAAAATTAGATTTTAATTCGGGCGAACGAATTAATTTAGAATTAATTCATTAGCGACGTGAATAGTGAATTCGCTAGGCGTAATCATTTAATTATGACGCGACAGAAAAATCGCTAATTAGGAATTAGCGAACCCGAGCCCGAGTGTGATTGCGAGCGCATTCGTATTTCGAATTCGAGTGCAGCAACGCAAGTCACATCAAGCGTCAAATCATTCGTCACATCAAGCGTCAAATCAAATGTCACTTTGAGTGATGTGTGATTGATTGATGTGTTGATTGATTGAAAGACTTACATCACTTTATTAAAGTGACAATGAATAGTTGATGTAAGTTGGTTGTAATAGTGTTTGGAGGGAAAATCATTTACTTTTGGTTTTTTATTTAATCAATTAGTAATTGTTTTTAGTATTTTTTCTTGGAAAATATAAAAAGGCATTTTTGGAAAATGCTTTACCATTATTACACAACATTCTTCTCTCTCATTTCTCTCTTCCAAGTCACGCCCAAACTGATTTTCTTCACTGGTTTTTGAAGCCAATTGGCGTGAGCAAATGGGAAGCAAAGAGTGAGTTTTTGTGGCAAAAACTCAAGTGCTAGCACACTACGAGACTTGCGAAGGTGGTAGGGAGGTTCACCCATGAGCCGGGATCTGTTCAACGAAGCTTGGAGCTCCGTTTGTCATCTCAAAAATCTATTTTTGGAGGCAGTGAACTGCATCATTGTGCGCCTATGGCAGTGGCTTTTTGGCCTTGATTCGTCTCCAAATCGACTCAACCGATCGATGTGAGTATTCCGCTACCTCCGTTGATGTGTTCACACATTGTTTTCATGTCTTGTTTGATCTTGGGACCTAGATAATAACCAACAATGGCATCAAGAGCTATAGGTTCAAGCATGAAATTGTAGGGCTTAAAATTTGGGTAAATTTGTTTTGAGCATGATTTGAATAAATTGATAGTTTGAGTATGCTTATAACATGTCTAATTGCATTTTGGTTGGACCAATTTGTTGAAAATTGATTTGGAATAATTTTCCCCATTTTTGTCACTTGGCCGAATGTGTTGGTGATTTTGAATCCTTGGAATTTTTTGGTTTTGATTCATTGGATGAGTTAGAATCATGTAGGATGATGTTAATTTATGGTCAATTGGATTGTACTTTGAATTGAACATAAATCCCCAAAATTCTCATGTTGGCCGAATTGGAGTATGCCCTTGAATGTCTTGGATTTTTGATTTTATGAACATTGGATGTGTATGAAATCATTTAGGATGTTGATTTAATGTCGATTGTGGGTTTGATTGGATTGAAACCAAATCGGATGTGAAATCCTTCCTTGGCCGAGATTAAGAAGCATGTAAATGGGTTTGATTTTTCATTTATGTGTTGGACATATGATAATGATAATGAGCATGATTAATTGGACTAATATGGTGTTTTAGAAATATTGATTTAGTTGATTAATCATGTAATACACTTTAGTTTAATTGAATATGAAATTGGATTTTGTATATTTAATTAATTGGGCCTAATTTTGGAAATTGGACTTTAATGTTGTAATTGGGCTTATTGGGCTTGATTTTATCAAGTAAGGTTTATGCCAAATGGATTGGATCTAATTGGGCCCAAAACCACAACCATAAAGCCCAAATGCGACTTAATGAACCTTTAAAGTTTAATTGGGCCTAATGGGCCAAGATTGATTTATGGGCTTATGGGGGTAAATCCCGGATTGGATTTTGGTTATCGGTTTGACCCGAGTTGACCAAAAGTCCACGCCTTAAGAAATCAATTAAAAGCCCATTGGACTTTAATTGAATTGACGTTGGACGTTAATCGGTCTTTGAGACGCGTTAGATTAAATTTGGAATTTAAATCGTAAAAGGTTTATTAAATAAAAGTGTAATATTTAATTTGGAATTGAATAGTGAATTAGTATTAAATACATGTTATATTGGATTTAATGATGTAGTTTAATTTAATTCAAGAATTCGTACTTTGAGTACTTATTCGCAAAAACGAGTTTGACTCGAACAAAATCAAATCGTTGTTTGAACATTAGACGATCACTTAATTATCAGATTAATTAATTTGATTAGATTGATTGATAGCATGCTTATGTGTGTGAATACGTGGTTGTGTTGTATGTATAATGTATATCAGATGGATATTAGATGGGTGGGCAATTTTAGAAATTGTTGTAATAAATTCGATTTATTAAATTGGACCTGCGTGTCCAGCCTTATCACCTTCATTCTCTTTGTATTCTCTTCTCACCTATTCCCCTCCATGTAAATGAGGTTTCTTTAGAAGTGTAGTGTAACGGGTAGAAGTAATACAAGTGCTAGCTTGAGTGAGAAGGGAGAGATTTGATCTAGGATCAATGTGTTAAGTATCCATCCGCATATCATTATTATTTATTTTCATACTCGCTTTATTATGTATTTAGAATGCATGTTTAAGGGTGTATGATGATGAGACCTTAACAAAGATAATTAAATTGGTAGCCAATTTGCACACGAAAATCCCTCAATAAATATCAAGCGTTTATTTTCCTTCCATTGAGTGATTCTTGCTCAAAATCCGAGATTGGCAGGGTTGTTGGCCAAAGTCAAGCCCTTGTCCGTCGAAGATGTGTTTTAATCACGAGGCTTTGTTCCATATCGGTGTCGTGTCCAAGTTGTGGTTTGTTGGCCAAAGTCAAGACCACTCCTTGTCCATCGACATTGATTACGAAGCTTCCATGTCAATGGGTCCGCGCTTGACTGGGATCACTAGGTTTGTTGTGCCAAAGCCAAGGCCTAGTTGATTCAGAGGAAAAAGGTTAGGGTATATATTCGATATATAGGCATATATTAGATATATGTTTGGGACTTGGATGTCCACCTACTGGATCTAGGAGTTGGATGAGATCCAATTGATCTTCGAGATCTACCTAGTTAATTATCATACAATTTGTTGGCCAAAGTCAAGATTGTGTGACATTTAACGGGATCCTAGCCCACTAGGAAACACGGTTTCCCGAGTACTCCACAAAGGGTTAGAGGCTCGACGAAAAATAGTGGGAGGCAAGTATTGAATTTGCAACATTCGTTCGAATACTCGCTAAACGCGCTCATCTATATTTTACTCGTCATATTAATCAAAAGTATTAGTTGGACTAATATTTTATGTTGTTTTAAAAATATATATAGTTGGACTATATACAAACTCATTCGATATATAGTTGATTTTATAATTGGATTATAGTAATCAATATAATTGAATTAAAATGATAATTGATTTTATAATTGGATTATAGTAATCAATATTAAGATTATAGTTGATTAAATAATTGGATTATTGTAATCATTATAATAAATAGTACCTTTATTAAAATTGATTAAATAGTTAGACTCTTAAATCAAGAAAGGATTTGAAAAGTTGAATATTAAATGATTTAATTTTCATTGGGAATCAATAATAGGTTACTTTATTGGATAAAATAACTTGTTATATATAGCCCATAATTAAGCAAATAAGTAGAGCATAAAATCTTTGGAAGATTTATGTGATGATGACTTTAGTGCTTAATTTAATATACTTGACAATAAATCTATTTTAAAGTCAAAGTTGGCAATTGGGCAAGTTGCACAAGGTGCACATCATTTCGATATTCTAAAAACCCAAGGCTTGGCCAAAGGTTTGTGAAATATTGAAAAGATAATAATGACATATCCCAAAGTGACTACCATTTGGATATGGAAGAAACAAAGGAATTAAAGAAAGGGCGAGGCTCTAACTTTAAAAATATTTGTCAAAGTTATGTTCACTACTAGTATTGAAATTGGATTTTAAATACTTAGTGTGGTACATAAAATATATGTATTGATGTTCAGAATCCGCTATGAGCTGGATACTGACTTCAAGCCGAGATTTCTCTACGAATCGGAAACGGACGAAAGTCTCTATTTCGACCGTAGATACCTAAGTTTAGGAACTACCCTTAGGGTATGTACTTAAATTAGGAAATGTTATTATGTAACTAGTTGACTAGAGACATTATCTCTATATCAGTGTTTAATCCGATGCGGATAAACCTTTATATTCTAGAACACTAAGTGTTTCATTATATAAAGATGATACTGAGATAAATACATTAGATGTAAATAACATAATTTATATTTTGAATATAAATAAAATCTCAAACATATAAAATGACAAATAAATAGCTCAAATTGATTTGATCAATAGAGACTTATTTGTGGCATTATTGTCTAGGACACAATTAAACAAGACTCGTATATCCACACTTTTGAAGAGTGGGTACTATGACTGATTTGACTATTCAAATAAGGTCTGCGAATCTAGTTTATTAGGTAAAATACCTAAAATACTATTTACTTGGTAATAGTAAAAGGGCCACCGATCTGTTAGCCCTATTCATGGTGAAGTAAATGGGCCCATATCTAGCTAGGCTAGATGTGAACATGAATATTTCGTGACCTTAACGGATGTGGCATCACGTTGTGGTTATGTGTTTCTTTTGAAGAACACAGATTGGAAACATTTGAAGTTTCGACACGAAGTAAATAAACAGATTGGCTATAGTATTATTCCGCCACGATAAGACCGTAATGGAAAATACTTAAGCAGTAAGTTTCATATGTAAATGAAAGAGTACGGTATTCTTTCATATGAGGACTCCTCCCGAGACACGTCAGTTAGACGGTGTGTCCGAACTAAAACCGAATTTTGTTGGACATGATAAGGTTTATCACGAGTCGCTCTGAGCTACTGTTTCCTTCAATAGGATATGTATTAACAGTGCAAAACTTATTTAGAATAAGGTTCCATATAAATCTGTTTGACAGATATCATATAGGATATGAACAGGAAAGAAACGGGGTTTCTCATTCCTGATAATTTGGGTATGCCAGGCATAACGTTTGGATGATACCAAACTAAAGACCCAAATTGGATAAGTGCCAATATAGGTTATCCTAAGGGAAACCTTAAGTATAGTACTTGTAAATCTCACATGAGAACAATGTGATTGTTGCTCACCATGCGGTTTTCCTGAGAGGAATACCGATATGCAGTGGTCAGTGGGAGGATAGTGATACTCGATGAAAATCGGAGTAATACTGTTCAAGGCACGAAGTCCTTAATGGAACACAAATAGTTCATCTATGATGAATCTATACCATTAATCTTCAAATACACAAGAAAACTACTAGATCGCATTAGAGTCAGAAAACAACCTAGGGTATGGGTTTCTGATCTCACCCCATAAAGATGTCAATCTTATGGAGGTGTACTATCCGACTACGTTTTGAGGAATTGATACGAGGTATCGACTCCCTGTTATGGCAAAGTGCCATGAGTCCGAAATGGATTCCGTGTATAAAAACTATTTTGGATACTAGTTGTTGTACCACAAGGCATTGTGCCTATTGGTGCATTAAACGTCTTCAAGGAAGACATACATGGAAGGCAACATACCAATGTACAAAGCTGGGCTTTTGACGGAAAGGTATCGTTATCAACATTGTGTTAATAACGGTTCTACCTTTTACCTGTTGCCATGGTAAATCCATTTTGAAGATGCTTGAAGATAACTGTAGTTTCATTTATGAAATGTGTCAGTTGTAGATCAAAATCGCTTTCCTGAAAAGGGAACCTCTTGGAGGATTCTTACAATATCCTGACGATTTTGTATAACCGACAAACAAGGTTTGCGGGTTATTCGATCCATGTTGGATTGAAGCAAGCATAAGGTTCTTGGAACTGACGTTTTGATGTAATCATAATGGTTTATGATTTAATTCAAAACGAAATGATTCTTGTGTATATAAGGAGGTTAGTGGGAGCGCACTGACAGTGAAATTCCCAATAAAGCAATTGGTGAAAGCTTGGCTTTCATAGATATTCTTTCATAGAAATTCTCCATAGAATTCTTGGGAGTAACAAACCTTTATTCAAGGAATAAAGATCTACTGGGCTAGATTTGGAGTTGTTAACACTCTCTGAGAAATTGTACATTGAATAATGTACGTAACCTGGTATCTCATACGCTTTGAGCATATGAAGTCACAATCAGGACAATCAAGTGATAGTCACTGGATTGAAGTTAAGAACATCTGTTAGTATCTTAGAGAACTAAAGATGCTGTCTTAAATTATGGAGTAGGAGAACTTGAAGTGACTAGGATCACTGCTGCAAGTTTCCAAACCGGTAAATATTGCGGTACTATAAATTTTGAACAACGGGACAGTGAGCTGGAAATATTCCGAGCAAGATAACTGTTGCCGAATAAACAACAAATGCGGATTATTGCTGCAGCTGAGGCAGCAGAAGAAACTATTTGGATCGAAAATAAATCTAATTAGATTAGATATAGTTCTTTTAGCAGCTGAGCTAGGCGTCAGCACAGGCTAAGGAATTAAAAGTCTCATCGACGATCCATATATATACTTCTATATCATCTGATTCGTTCGGATCATACATCGTGGCGATTGTGATGATCGTATAAATCGCGTCAGACGATTATCAAACAAATCCGCTGACGAAAACTTTTCGTCAGCAATTTGAGCGAACCGTACATAGTTCGGGTGTAGGACACTTGAGTGACTGGCTATGTGCCAACTGGGAGATTGTTGGACAAAATGACCCATAGCGTCACTATTTGCACAGATCATTGTGTTGTTGTAGCAAATTAACTATGTGACAAGGAAATTGCAATCTCATCATTTGTGATTAGATCACTATAGATATATAAATGAAGAGAGGTCCCTGTGATTAGTTCCTGGACTGAGAATGATATGAGACAGTATCAGTCCCGAAGGATTAATCATTAAAATCCCTAGCCGGAGTATTATCGAGACTGGACATCGATAATGCGGAATAGGCTAGTATTGCACTTGTGTGCGTTGTGAGGGCACAACGACATAGTTCTCATATATATAAGTATCGGATACTTATGCAAGTGCGATAGGAGGTCGTGTTTCATCGATGGTACGGGAAACAGCTTCGCTCTGGATAGACCCCTCGGAATCCCATTGGTATTATGACTATGTGTCTATGGGAGGCCGAAATCAAGGTAGGTGTGTATAGTCTTAACCTGAGACTTACATCGCTAATACTTACGATAATCGATAGACTTTGGTCTTGGTGGTACAGGGCTTAACCGGTTCTGCGTACACCACTTCTGGGTTTATCAGAGAGTCGTAGTGTATTGGGTGTGATGTCAAGACGGAAGTATCACTTCAGTCATAGTGGAGATGATGTCACGCAGGATACGGTACTAGTGCTCTTGAGTGTTGCGCAACCAATCGGGATATTGTGACCAGGTCATGAATATCCGATTATAGAGACTATGTTACCAGACATCCGACATGTGCTTCGGACGGGGCACACACTTATCCAGCCCCAGCCCTAGCACGTGACTATCCGATACTGGGCCGATATACACAATACAATTGGTATACTACGCTTGATATAGATCCTTGTATATTCTATATGGATATGTCCGGAGAATTGGGAAGACTTGGTGCTTTGCTAGGAGTCGACCTTGTCTCGTAAATCGGTAGAACGTAGTACTTGGTACGTACGTGATTCGGATACTCCGATGACCGTATTTACTGCCAACATATACGGGGATCTCATGGGTCGCTTCCCGATAATCCACCGATGACGCATAACTCGCACTCTTAAATAATCTGGGATTATATAGAAGAGAGAGAAAATTAATCTAGGATTAATTACAGAGATATTTTATCTAGGATAAAATATCGTCTAGAGAGAGATAATGATTAATTTGGAATTAATCGGTAAATTAATATATTCGATATATTAAATGAAATTAGATTTCGACGCGGAATTAAAATTAGATTTTAATTCGGGCGAACGAATTAATTTAGAATTAATTCGTTAGCGACGTGAATAGTGAATTCACTAGGCGTAATCATTTAATTATGACGCGACAGAAAAATCACTAATTAGGAATTAGCGAACCCGAGCCCGAGTGTGATTGCGAGCGGATTCGTATTTCGAATTCGAGGGCGGCAACGCAAGTCACATCAAGCGTCAAATCATTCGTCACATCAAGCGTCAAATCAAATGTCACTTTGAGTGATGTGATTGATTGATGTGGTTGATTGATTGAAAGACTTACATCACTTTTTTAAAGTGACAATGAATAGTTGATGTAAGTTGGTTGTAGTGTATAGTGTGTTTGGAGGGAAAAGCATTTACTTTTGGTTTTTTATTTAATCAATTAGTATTGTTTTTAGTATTTTTTCTTGGAAAATATAAAAAGGCATTTTTGGAAAATGCTTTACCATTTATTACACAACATTCTTCTCTCTCATTTCTCTCTCCAAGTCACGCCCAAACTGATTTTCTTCACTGGTTTTTGAAGCCAATTGGCGTGAGCAAATGGGAAGCAAAGAGTGAGTTTTTGTGGCAAAAACTCAAGTGCTAGCACACTACGAGACTTGCGAAGGTGGTAGGGAGGTTCACCCATGAGCCGGGATCCGTTCAACGAAGCTTGGAGCTCCGTTTGTCATCTCAAAAATTCTGTTTTTGGAGGCAGTGAACTGCATCATTTGTGCGCCTATGGCAGTGGCTTTTTGGCCTTGATTCGTCTCCAAATCGACTCAACCGATCGATGTGAGTATTCCGCTACCTCCGTTGAAGTGTTCACACATTGTTTTCATGTCTTGTTTGATCTTGGGACCTAGATAATAACCAACAAAATATCCCTAGTCAGAGTATTATCGAGATTGGACATCGATAATGTGTAAAGACTAGTATTGCGCTTGTGCGCGTTGTGGGAGTATAACGGCATAGTTCTCATATATTTGGGTATAGGATACTCATGCAAGTGTAATAGGAGGTTTTGTTTACCGATGGTACGGGAACATCTTCACTCTGGATAAACCCCTTAGAATTCCAATGGTATTATGACTATATGTCTATGGAAGTCCGAATCAGGTTAGGTGTATTTGGTCTTAACCTGAGACTTTCACTGCTAATACTTGCGACAATCAATATACTTTGGTTTGGTCGTCCAGGGCTTTAACAGGTTCTGTGTACGCCTCTTCTGGGTATATTGAGAATCGTAGTGTATTGGGTGTGATGTCATGACGGAAGTATCACTCCAGTCATAGTGGAGATGATGGTCACGTAGGATAAGGAACTGGTGGTCTTTTATGCTGCAGATAGTAACCAGAGATCCGATATGTGCTTCGTACGGGGCAGACACAATTCATGCCCCAGGCCTAGCATGTGACATCTGATGCTGGATCGAAATACGCAATACTACGTATACTACGCCTGATATAGATCACTTATTCCTATAAGGATATTTCTAGAGAATTGGGTAGGCACGGTGCTTTGCTAGAAGCCAACCATGTCTTGTAAATCGGTAAAAACGTAGTACTAGGTACGTACATGTTCGGATAGTCCGACGACCGGATTTACTGCCAACATATCTGGGTATCTCATTGGTCGCTTCCCGAAGATTCACCGATGATGTATAACTCGCACTTTATTAATCTGGGATTAATTATTAGAGAGAGAAAATTAATCTGGGATTTATTACGGAGATATTTTATCTGGGATAAAATATTATTTAAAAGAGGTTACGATTAATTTGGAATTAATCGATAAAATAATATATTCGATATATTATACGAAATTTGATTTCGACGCGGAATTAAAATTAGATTTTTATTCGGGAGAACGAGTTAATTTAGAATTAATTCGTTAGCGATGTGAATAGTAATTTTTCTAGGCTAAATTATTTAATTGAATTTGATTTAATTACGTCGCAACAGAAAATTCGTTAATTTGGAATTAGCGAACCTGAGCCCGGGAGTGTTTGCGGGCCCACTCGCATTTCGAATTTAAGTGCGGCACACAAGTCACATCATGCGTCACATCACATCGCACATCATTCAAGTGATGGATGTCTTGTCACTTTGAGTGATTGACAACCAGTCACTATTCATGAGTGATGTGAGTTGTTGGAATGCATTTATTGCATTTTTGACTCCAAAATTTTCTAAGCTTTTTGGAAAAGCTTTGACTAATTTTGGTATATGTTTTATTAGGTTTTGGAAACCAAATAACCAACACACTTGCCCTTCTCTCTCTCTTGATCACTCACACGGTTTGGAACCAATTTCCCTCATCTCCCTCTCTCGGTTTTGGAAGCCAATTTTCTTCCCTCTTTGGTTTCTCTCAAAACTGAGAGCTAAAAGAAGTAAGAAAGAAAATTTGTGGCAATTTTTCTTGTGCTCGTACACTAAAGGGTCATCCAAGGTGATAGGGAAACTAACTTATGAGCATGGAATCACTATTTGCAAAGCTTGGAGCTTGGAGCATCAATGGAGGACATGACCGAAAATGGAGGAGCCCAATTTTGGGCCATTGCCGAGAGCTCAAGGAGCCAAGAAGTTTTGTTATTCCTCGCATCGCATAACCGATCAATGTAAGTATGATTCCGCCATGCTTCTTTGTTGTATTCGCACATGATTTCATTGCTTGAATTGATCTTAGGACTAATCTAGAAACCCAACAATATTACCAATAGGCACAATGTCTTCTGGTCCATCAACCAGTGTCCAAACTTGGTTGTATACATGGAATCCATTTCGGACTTCATGGCACTTTGCCATGAAAGGAGTCGATACCTTGTATCACTTCCTTATACGTAGCCGGTTTTTCTTCCTCAATAAGATTGACATCTACATGAGGTGAGATCAGAAACCCATACCTCCTAGTTGTTTTTTGACTCTCTTCGATTTACGTGGTTCTTGTGTATTCGAAGATTATTGGTACAGTTTCAAACCTGAAGAACTGTTGGTGTTCCGTAAGGACTCGGAGCCTGGAACAGTATTACTCTGATTTTCATCGAGTTTTACTTTCCTCCCACTTACCACTGCATATAGGAATTCCTCTTAGGAAAACCGCATGGAGAGCAACAATTACATTGTTCTCTTGTGAGTTGTATAAGTACTATACCTTGGTTTCCCTAGGACAACCTACAAATAGGCACTTATTCGATTTAGGTTCTAGTTTGGTACCATCCAGACATTTAGCGTATGCCCAACATTCCCAAATCTTCAGGAATGAGAAACCTGGTTTCTTTCCTGTTCATATCTAATATGAAGTATGTCTAACAGATTTACATGGATCCTTATTCAAAATAAGTATTGCACTGTTCAATGTATATCTTCAGAAGGAAATTGGTAGCTCAAAGTGACTCATCATTAACCTTACCATGTCCAACAAAGTTCAGTTTCTCTGTTCGGACACACCATCAAATTGAGGTGTCCCGGGAGGAGTCCACTGTGAAAGAATACCATACTCTTTCAAGTAATCTTGAAATTCATATTTTTAAGTATTTTACACTATGGTCCAGCCGTAATGTTTTTAATACTTTTACCGGTCTGTTTTCTTACTTCGTGTCGAAACTCTAAAAGTTTCTGACTTGTGTTTCATAAGATACACATAACTGTAACACGATGCCATATCCGTAAAGGTTACGCAGTATTCATATCCACCTATAGCCACATGGGCCCACTTACATTTCTATGAACGAGGGGTAACAGATCGGTGGCACTTGCACTTTTACCAAGTAAAAGGTGTTTTAGGCACTTTGCCTAATAAACTAGATCCGTAGAAATCATTTGAATTAGAATCAAATATGTCCTAGTATCCACTCTTCGAAAGTGTGGATATACGAGTCTTGTTAATGTGTCCTAGACAACAATACCACTTTTAAGTCTCAACAGATTTATTCAGTGTGAGCTTTTGTTTATCATATTATATGTTTGAGATTCATTTATATTCTAAATATAAATTATGTTATTCACATCTAATGTGCTTATCTCAATATCATTTTTATAAATAAAACACTTAGTGTTCTAGAATATAAAGGTATACCCACAACATGTTAAACTAGATACAGAGATAATGTACCTAGTCAAACTAGATACATTTTAAGAGTTTCCTAATTTAAGTATATGCCCAAACGGCAGTTCCAAAACTTAGGTTTCTACGGTCAAAACAGCGACTATCGTCATATTTCTGACTTATAGGTCGATCTCATCTGAAGCCAGTCTTCTGCTAATCAGAAAATCCCGCATATCAGTACATATATTTATGTACCACATCCAATATCAAAATCCAATTTTAAAACGAGTAGTGAACATGTTTATAACAAACATACATGAAGTTAGAGCCTTGCCCGTCTTTACTTCCTTCATGTCTGCCTTATCCATACGGCAGTCACGCTTCCAGTGATCCCGTTTGCCACAGTTTAGGCAGACATCTTGGGATATGTCCTTTGTCTTCCCAGAAGACAGTGACGATTTAGCCTTGCCCTTTTTTTCACACCCCCAGAAGTGGCCAAGCCTTGGCTTTCTGGGATGTCAAAGTAAGATGCGTGACCGGCGTAAACACACACGTATAACGCAAGCGCACATATCGTTCAAGTAGTATAAAAATATCGATCCCACGAGGACTTAATTCCTACTGTTGTTATTAATTGTTGAATCTATTTATTTACAAATATCTAATTATAGGGAGAAGAGAATGATTGTTTAATTGGTTGGTTGAATGTGGTTTTCCTTAATTAAAATAAACAAAAGAAAATAATAAGGAAAATAACAAAAGACTCAAAGATATAGGGTTCTGAATCTTTCTAATATCTTTTAACAGATGAAGTGATTATTTTATGTTTGTGTAATAAATCGGTTTACTAACCTGGAACACGAAATTATGCGAAAGCCTCTGTCGATGGTCAGACGCAAATACCCAGTTTAACCTAATTGAACCATATGTCTATGTCAACCAAATTATCTGGATTCATTAAGTTTAAGTTTCAATTATGGCTACCCCCGCCCGACAGGTATATGTCTATCCTGTAAGGAAATCTATTAAAGGGTTATCTATCCTCAAGGAAGATCGTGGGCTATTAAGTCTAAGGCTGAAACCTAAAATTCCTTTGTCAAGTTTATTTTAGATTTACCACATCAATCTTATTGGTGATCAGACAATAAAAAGCATTAAGCTTAAGACTTAATAAGTAAACCTTTAAATTACCCAAATTATAAAATAACCCCTTATAAACCGGTGATATTAGAATTCATCACAACCCCAGATATCTAACACATAACTAGGGCTAGTAAAAACTTAAAAGTAAAAGGCATAAAGTAAAAATGCTGAAAAGTAAAAGACATAAAGTAAATTACAATAAAATAAAATTCTAAGGTAAAATGATCAACTTTTACTATTTACTATTTAGATATCTCCCTTAATATAATATATAAACTTGTGATTATTTTACCAACCAGCCATATAGGCGGTAACCTGATTAAGTCAAATTAAGTCCAACCAGCAATAAAGGCGGAACCAAAATAAACCTGCCATATATGCGGTAAGAAAATTTAATTACCAACCGACCAATCTGGCGGTATCCTTGATTAGTCAGGTTTAAACCAGATTAAAATGAATTACCAACCGACCAATCTGGCGGTATCCTTTTTAAGTCAAATTTTAAATAGTGAATATATTATAGTTAAAGGGAGATTAATCTAAATAGCAATAGTAAAAGAATTACCTTTCAGCCTAGCAGGGGGAAGTTACCTCCTCATTGTGAATAGTAAAAACTATAAAAGTAAGAAAGTAAATTACTATTATTACAGAACGTAATTAAAATTAATTACAAAACTAAAAACTAAAAGAAACTTGATAGAAAACTCCATATTTACATCAGAGAATTCAGAGAGAATGGTACCTTTGAAACTGAAATCTCGAGCTCAATTTATAGACCCCGGTAGGCCTCCAGCGCGACGCCAAAGCCTTTGGCATCGTGACGCCAAAGCCTTTGGCATCGCAATGCCATCACTTTTTGGCGTGGCATGCTGAGGTTATGACACGTGGCGATTCTGGATAAGGTGATAAGGCGACACGTGGCGACGGTGACGTGGATAAGTTTAACTCAATTATTATGCTGACATGGCGATTCTGGATAAGTTTAACTCAATTATTATGCTGACGTGGCGACGGTGACTGTCGTCACCATAAGATTGTGACACGTGGCACTTCGTGATTGGCTGATGATGATGTGGCGGTGAGGTGGCACATTGACTCGGTCAACTGATGATGTGGACACTGACGTGGAGTGACACGTGGCACACGTGGTAATGGTGATTGTCGGCACCGTAGGATGATGACACGTGGCAAGGCGCACGTTAGCAGATCGGCTGTGATGGTGACACATGGCACGGCGCACGTTAGCAAAGTCAAACTTCTCTGATTCTGACACATTGACCCGACGGACGTTAGCATGGACCCGTTACACGTTAGGCATCGCGCACCAAAGGCTTGAGCGTCGCTACGCGCAAAATGACCATTTTGCCCATTTCGTCTTTTTTCACTGTTTTGGCCCCAAATCACCTCCAGAATGTCCTAAAACTTTATTTATCTACAAAATAACACAAAACACATCAAAATATTCACAAAACTCAAGAAAATATACAAAATATTAGGTTAAATAAGTGGGAAATAGTGATATAATTACCACTCATCAATGCGCCTTGCACATCTTGCCCCTTTTGCAAGCTTTGGCTCTGTCTCCTTGAGCATAACCATTAACTCTCCAAGAGTTTTCTTATGCAATTAGTACTTCTAAGATCTAAGAATAGATCTATGAAGTTTCTTTAATTTCAACATCATGGTATAAGGATCTAATCCTTAGTTCTGACGAAGAAATTAAGGAGTTATTGCAGCAAGCATAACGGATTGAGCACTAAAGTTATCATCACCATGAGTCTTCCAAAGCTCATGCTCCACTATTTGCTCAACTCCGGGCTCAGGCCCGAGAAGTCGCTCTATCAAATAAATTAACTTCTCAACTCCCAGGACTATCCTGAGATTCATTTCCCAATATGAAATTTAAAGCCGTAAAAGACATTTTTCACTTAGGATTATGTCCTTTGACGCTAATCTTTCAAGTCATCTTGATTGCTATAGTCTAACTATCCAATCAACGATTTCAGGTATAATCTAATATAATGATTTCTATAGTGTAACTATATAATCAACTACCATTTGATTGGTTAAATTCAAATATATTGATTACTATAATCTAATTATATAATCAACTATAAATGAAGTAGTTTGAATATAGTCCAATTGGTCAATTAAAACAACAATTGAATATTAGTCCAACTAATATATTTATAAATAATTAATGATGAAAAATGAAATGAGCGCGTATTGGCAATTATCTAAATGAAATTACAAATTTAATACTTGCCTCCCACTATTTTTCGGCGAGCCTCTAACCCTCTGTGGAGTACTCGGGAAACCGATTTTCCTAGTGGGCTAGGATCCCGTTAAATAACACACAACCTTGACTTTGGCAAACAAGTTGTATGAAACTTAACTAGGTAGATCTCTAAGATCAATTGGATCCCATCCAATTCCTAGATCTAGTAGGTGGACCTCCAAGTCCGAAACATATATCTAATATATGCCAATATATCTGATATATTCCCTAACCTTTTTCCTCTGAATCAACTAAGCCTTGGCTTTGGCTCAACAAGCTTAATGAAACCAGTTAAGCGTGACCCATTGACAGTAGGAAAGCTTCGTAATCGAGGTCGATGAACAAGAAGTGACCTTGACTTTGGCCAACAAATCACAACTTGCCCAAGACGTATGAACAAAGCTTTCATGATTCAAACACATCCTCGATGGACAAAGGTCTTGACTTTGGCCAACAAACCAATGCCAATCTTGGATCTTGAGAGAGAATCACTCAATGGAAGGAAAAACACTTAATATAAAATGAGGGTTTTTGTCGCGATTTGGCAACCAATTTATTATCTTTGATTAGGTCTCATCATACACCCTTAAACATGCATTCTAAAAGCATAATAAGGCTCGAATAAAATAATAATGATGAAAAATGAAATGAGCGCGTATTGGCAATTATCTAAATGAAATTACAAATTTAATACTTGCCTCCCACTATTTTTCGGCGAGCCTCTAACCCTCTGTGGAGTACTCGGGAAACCGATTTTCCTAGTGGGCTAGGATCCCGTTAAATAACACACAACCTTGACTTTGGCAAACAAGTTGTATGAAACTTAACTAGGTAGATCTCTAAGATCAATTGGATCCCATCCAATTCCTAGATCTAGTAGGTGGACCTCCAAGTCCGAAACATATATCTAATATATGCCAATATATCTGATATATTCCCTAACCTTTTTCCTCTGAATCAACTAAGCCTTGGCTTTGGCTCAACAAGCTTAATGAAACCAGTTAAGCGTGACCCATTGACAGTAGGAAAGCTTCGTAATCGAGGTCGATGAACAAGAAGTGACCTTGACTTTGGCCAACAAATCACAACTTGCCCAAGACGTATGAACAAAGCTTTCATGATTCAAACACATCCTCGATGGACAAAGGTCTTGACTTTGGCCAACAAACCAATGCCAATCTTGGATCTTGAGAGAGAATCACTCAATGGAAGGAAAAACACTTAATATAAAATGAGGGTTTTTGTCGCGATTTGGCAACCAATTTATTATCTTTGATTAGGTCTCATCATACACCCTTAAACATGCATTCTAAAAGCATAATAAGGCTCGAATAAAATAATAATGATATTCGAATGGATATACAACAAACTTTGTTCCTAGAACAAATCTCTCTCTTTCTTCTCTCCCATTAGCACTATTCATACTTCTACCCAATTACATAATACTTCTAAAGAAACCTCATTTACATTGAGGGGAATTGGTGAGAAGAGAAATACAATGAGATAAGAAGATAATAGGCTGGACGCGCAGGTCCAATTTAATAAATTCTAAATTTATTACAACAATTTCCAAAATTGCCCTCACCCATCTAATATCCATTTGATATACATTATTCATACATACATCCAAGTATTCTCAAAAAGCATGTTATTCAATCAATCTAATCCAATTAATTAATCTTTGATTAATGACCATCCAATGTTCAAACAATGAATTGATTTGCGCGAGTCCAACTCGTTTAAGAATAAATACTCAAAGTAAGTATTCTTGAATTATATCGAACTATAATTTTAAATCCAATTTAAATTGTATCCAATACAAATTAATATTTAATTCAAAATTAAATAATTACACTTTCAATAGTGCCTTTTAGACTTGGATTCCAAATCCAATCTTTATAGGTCTCGAAGGCCCTATTAGTATCCATACTATTCAATTAAAGTCCAATGGACTTTCAATTAATTCTTAAGGCACGTGCTTTGGAAATTATGGGTCAAACCCAAGATGCCAAGGCCCAATTAGGAATCACCCTATGCCAAAAATCAATTTAGGCCCATTAGGCCCAATTAAAATTTTAAAGGCCCAATTATCATATTTGGACTTTATTGGAATGGTTTTAGGCCCAATTGGATCCAACCAATTATCCTAAACCAAACTTGGCCCAACCAAGCCCATTAGGCCCAAATACTATAAATTAAATTAACTCATTATTCCAAATTACAAATTAATACCATAATTAATTAATTAATCTAATGCTTCCAAAACACTAATTAATCTAATTAATCATGCTCATTATTTTCAATTCATGTCCAACACAAATTGAAGCAAAATCAATTCTAATAACATGCTACAAAGCTCACGGCAAAGGTATACAAAAATCAATCAATTTGATTTCAATCTAATTAAATCAACATTCAATATTTCTATCATGCCAACAACAAATCCAATTGTCTAATTTTCAAAAAATTATCATGAGCTTATTCTAGGGTGCATTCGGCCAAGGCTAAGGAAATTGGGGATTTTTGATCTAATCAAAATTTCTCAATTCCTAAGATGTACAAATCCAATTCAACATCATCCAGCTCAATCAAACCATCAATTTAGGAAAATCAAGTTCCAAAAACAAAAATCCAAAATTAAAGTCATGAACCCTAGAATTCCAAATAAAACTTAGATCGCTATGATACCGTTGTAAGTGTTCCTAGAAAATTCCAAGATCGTCTAAGAGTGATTTGTGTGTGAATTAACAAGAGAGTTGCGGAATACTCACATTGATTGGTTGAGGAGATTTCGAAAATTTCCAAGGATGTAATGCATTTCGGTGGAAGCTCCAAGCTTTCATAAGTGTTTCCAACACTTGGGTGAGTTTCCCTATCACCTTGATCCACTCCATGATGTGCTAGCAAGAACAAATTTTGAAAGAAAACTTTGTCCTCCAAGAACATGGTTTACGACATTTGAGAGAGAATGGGGAATAGTGTTTTTCAAGTTCTAAACTTATGACACAAAATGTTGACTTCCCTTTTAAATACCAAAAATGTGTGTTGGAATTGGTTAAAGTATAGGAAAATCAATCTCAACCTATCACTCAACCATTTACCAAATTCCATCAAGTGTCAAACACTTTGATGTAAGTTGGTGGGTCCTACTTGAAATTCTAAATTTAAGTCGGACAATCCAACACGCAACTTCGCTTGGGCCCGGGTTCGTTTAATTCCGAATTAAGCGAATTACCGTTGCGACTTAATGAAATCCAATTCAATTAAATAATAGTGCCTCACAAAATTATTACGAAAGTCGCTCGTGAATTAATTATAAATAAATTCATTCGCTTGAATTAAAATCCAATTTTAATTCCGTGTTGAAATCTAATTTCAATTAATATATCCGATATATTATTTTATCCCAATTAAATAAATTAAATAGAAAAATGCAATTTAACTATTAAATTTATTTTACCGATTAATTCTAATTAATCGCGTTATCTCTTCTTCACGAATTAATCCCAGATTAATTCTTTCTCTCTGTTAATTAATCCCAGATTAATTCTTGCCGTAATTAATCCCAGATTAATTCTTGCCGTAATTAATCCCAGATTAATTTTCTCTCTCATAATTAATCCCAAATTAATTTTCTGTTCGAGTCAAATCTCATCGGTGAATCTTCAGGAAGCGACCCAAGAGATTCCTGGATATGTTGGCAGTAAATAGGGTCATTAGAGTATCCGAATATGTGCATACTCGGTACCACGTTCTCGCCGATTTACAAGACATGGTTGGCTTCTAGCAAAGCACCATGCCTACCCAATTCTCCAGAAATATTCAACGAGGAATATATAATCTTTATCGGCCGTAATATACGTAGTATTACATATTACGATCAAATATCGAAAGTCACATGCTAGGCATGGCGCTGGAATTGTGTCTGCCCTGTATGAAGCATATATCGGATCTCTGGTAACTAGTCTCTATAATCGGATAATCATGACCTTGTCATATTATCCCGATAGCTGCAGCATACAATAGTACCAGTTCCGTATCCTGCGTGATCATCATCTCCATATGACTGAAGTGATACTTCCATCTTGACATCACATCCAATAAACTCCGATTTTCAGTATACCCAGAAGAGGCGTACACAGAACCTGTTAAAGCCCCGGATGACCAAAACCAAAGTAAACTGATTGTCGCAAGTATTACCGATGCAAGTCTCAGGTTAAGACCAAATACACATACCCTGATTCGGATTCCCATAGACACATAGTCATACTACTAATGGGATTCCGAGGGGTCTATCCAGAGCGAAGCTATTCTCATACCATCGGTAAATATAACCTCCTATTACACTTGTATGAGTATCTAATACCTAAATATATGAAAACTATGCCGTTACGCTTCCATAACATGCACAAGTGTAATACTAGCCTATTCCGGATTATCGATGTCCAGTCTCGATAATACTACGACTAGGGATATTTAATGATTAAACCTTTATGGATTAATATTGTCTCATATCTTATTAATCCGGTACTAATCATATGAACTTTTATCATTTATAAATTCTGGTAATCCAATTACAAATGATAAACGAGCAATTTCATTTGTCACATAGTTTATTTATACAACAACACCATGTTCTATACAAATAGTGATGCTATGGGTCATAATTGTCCAACAAAATTTTCATCCAATGGGGAGATCTTGAACAACCGTTCTTATGGCATTGACATCCAATGTCTTGTTATTGTCAACTCTAAGTTGGATCTCTCATTTTTTCAGCTTTCTTTTAACCCTCATGACCTATATGGAGTTTCATAAATGAGTAGGACTGTCGGTGTCTAACACCCATCTATTATTAGCATCTAAGGCTAATGAGATGTCATTAATAAGAAAAATACAAAGCGTACCTGAGGGTCCTGCTTTTCCTTTTCATCTATGGACAATCTTTCTTCTAGTGTCTAGATTTCTTGCAGTGTAGACATGCACACGAGCTATAAGTGGTCTTGCAGTTTGTTTCTTGGAATCTTTCTTCTAATATCACATTGTAATATTCTTAGTGTTGGACAATTATGACCTATAGCGTCACTATTTGTACAGATCATGGTGTTGTTGTACAAATTAACTATGTGACAAAGGAGATTGAACTCTTATCATTTATGATTAGATCACCTAGATGTATAAATGATGAGAGGTCCCTATGATTTATTCTTGGACGGAGAATGATATGAGACAGTATCAGTCCACGAAGGATAAATCATTAAATATCCCTAGTCAGAATATTATCAAGATTGGACATCGATAAATACGTAAAAGACTAGTATTACACTTGTTCGCGTTGTGAGGGCACAAAGACATAGTTCTCATATATTTGGGTATATGATACTCATACAAGTGTAATATGAGGTTGTTTTTTTACCGATGGTACGGGAAACAGCTTTGCTCTAGATAGACCCCATCGGAATTCCATTGGTAGTATGACTATGTGTCTATGGAAATCCGAAATCAGGGTAGGTGTATTTGGTCTTAACTTGAGACTTGCACCGCTAATACTTACGACAATCAATATACTTTGGTTGCGGTCGTCCATGGCTTTAACAGGTTCTGTGTTCGCCAATGCTGGGTATATTGAGAATCGTAGTGTGTTGGGTGTGATGTCAAGATGGAAGTGTCACTCCAGTCATATGGAGATGATGGTCATGTAGGATACGGTTCTAGTACTCTTAAATAATGCAGTCATCGAGATAAAAATGACAAGGTCATGTTTATTTGATTATATAGACTAGTTACCAGACATCCGACATGTGTTTCGTACGGGGCAGACACAATTCCAGCCCCACGCCTAGCACGTGATCATCCGATACTGGACAGAAATACGCAATACTATATATACTACGCCTGATATAGATCCTTTATTCCTGTAAGGATATTTCCGGAGAATTGGGTAGGCATGGCGCTTTGCTAGAAGCCAACCTTGTCTTGTAAATCGGTATAAACGTAGTACTTGGTACTTACATGTTCGATAGTCCGACGACCGAATTTACCGCCAACATATCCGAAGATCTCATGGGTCTCTTCCCGAAGATTCAGCGATGACGTATGACTCGCACACTAAATTAATCTAGGATTAATTAGATGAGAGAGAAAATTAATCTGGGATTAATTGCAGAGATATTTTTTCTGGGATAAAATATCATTAAAATAGAGATAACGGTTTATTTGGAATTAATCGAGAAATTAATATATTCGATATATTAAACGAAATTGGATTTCAACGCGAAATTAAAATTAGATTTTAATTTGGGCGATCAAATTAATTTAGAATTAATTCGTTAGCGATGTGAATAGTGATTTCGATAGGCGTAATCATTTAATTACGACGCAACGGAAAATTCATTAATTTGGAATTAGCGAACCCGAGCCCGTGATTATTTACGAGCGCATTCGCATTTCAAATTCGAGTGCGGCACGCAAGTCAAATCAAGCGTCAAATTGCTAGTCGCTTCTAGCGTCACATCAAGCGTCAAATCATGTCACTTTGAGTGATGTGACCATTGATTGATTGATTGATGTGAATAGTAGATGAGGTTGTTGGAAAGCTTTTTAAAAGCTTGAATGGAATATATTGTTGTTTATTACTTTGACTTTTGGAAAGCAAAGTGGGTATATGATTTAGGAATTCATTTACCAAACAACAATTACACATTTTTAACATCTCTCATTCTCTCATTCTCTCTACATCTCACGCCCAAACAGTGGGCTGTTTCTTCTGTTTTGCCGAGAAGAATGGAAGCTTGAGTGGGTGATTTTTGTGGCAAAAATCACAAGAACTAGCACTCCGAGAGACAGGCGAAGGTGATAGGGAAGTCCACCCATGAGCCGGGAATTGTTCGACGAAGCTTGGAGCTTGGCGAAGGACCAAAACCGAGCCAAACCAGTGGGCTGTGAACTGCCACTGCCGAACCAGTGAAGAGGAGAAAATTAGATTTTGTTCGTCTCCGCGTCGCTCAACCGATTGATGTGAGTATTCCACAACTTCTTCGATTTGTATTCGCACATATTTCATGCTTATTAATGATCTTGGGACCTGAATAGAAACCAAAAATGGTATCAGAGCAAGGTTTGAGCATGAAGAAGTTTAAGGCTTAAAATTTGGGTAATTTGTATTTGAGCATGATTTGAATTAATTGGATGTTTGAGTATGCTTAATACATGTTTAATTGAATATTGATTGGATCAATTTCATGAATTTGTGTATGGAATATTTTTCCCCAAATTTAGTAGGCTTGGCCGAATGAGAAGTGCCCTATTTAGTCTTGGATTTTTTTATTTTTGATCATTGGATGTGTTGGAAATCATTCGGGAATGTTGATTTATGTCGATTATGGATTTAATTGGATTGAAACCAAATCGGATATAATTTCCCCACAAATGCCGAGACTTTGAGCATGTGAATTGGGTTTGATTTTAATCAAAATGTGTTGGACATGTGATGATGAAAATGAGCATGATTAATTGTATAAATTGATTTTTTAGAAATTTTAATTTGGGTGATTAATCATGATATACACTTTAGGTTAATTAAATGTGAAATTGGATTTTTGTGTTTAATTATGTTGGGCCTTAAAATTGGATTTGGGCTTTAATGTTGTAAATGGGCTTATTGAGCTTTGTTGTACAAAGTTGGGTTTAGGAAAAATTGGTTGGATCCAATTCGGCCCAAAATCGCATCCATAAAGCCCAAATGCGACTAATGGACCTTTAAAGTTTAATTGGGCCTAATGGGCCAAAATTGATTTCTCGGCTTATGAGGTAATTCCCGGATTGGACTTTGGTTATCGGTTTGACCCGAGTTGACCAAAATTCCACGCCTTAAGAAATTAATTAAAAGCCCATTGGACTTTAATTAAATTGATGTTGGACATTAATCGGGCTCTGAGACCCGTAACGATTAAATTTGGAATTTAAGTCATAAAAGGTTTATCATTAAAGTGTAATGTTTAATTTGGAATTAAATAGTGAATTAGAATTAAATACATATTAAATTGGATTTACTGTTGTAGTTTAATTTAATTCGAGGATTCGTACTTTGAGTACTTATTCACAAAACGAGTTTGACTCGAGCAAAATCAAATCGTTGTTTGAACATTGGATTATCACTAATTATCAGATTAATTAATTTGATTAGATTGATTGATAACATGCTTGTGTGAATACATGGTTGCGATGCATGAATAATGTATATCATATGTATATTAGATGGGTGGGACAATTTTAGAAATTGTTGTAATAAATTTGATTTATTAATTGGACCTGCGTGTCCAGCCTTATTACGTCTCATTTCTTTGTATTCTCTTCTCACCTATTCCCCTCAATGTAAATGAGGTTTCTTTAGAAGTGTAGTGTAATGGGTAGAAGTAAATACATGTGCTAGCGGGAGAGAGAAATAGAGAGATTTGATCTAGGATCAATGTGTAAAGTATCCATCCGCATATCATTATTATTTTTCATACGCGCTTTATTATGTGTTTAGAATGCATGCTTAAGGGTGTATGATGATGAGACCTTAACAAAGATAATAAATTGGTTTCCAATTTGCACGCGAAAAACCCTCAAACAATATTAAGCGTCTTTCCTTCCATTGAGTGATTCTCACTCAAGATCCCAGACTGGCATTGGCTTGTTGGCCAAAGTCAAGGCCGTTGTCCGTTGAGGATGTGTTTGAATCACGAAGGCTTTGTTACATATTGGTGTCTTGTCCAAGTTGTGGTTTGTTGGCCAATGTCAATACCACTTCTTGTCCATCGACATTGATTACGAAGCTTTCCATGGTCAATGGGTCGCGCTTAACTGGGATCACTAAGTTTGTTGTGCCAAAGCCAAGGCTTAGTTGATTCAGAGGAAAAAGGTTAGGTAATACATTGGATGTATTGGCATATATAAGATATATGTTTCGGACTTGGATGTCCCCCTACCGGATCTAGGAATTGGATTGGATCCAATTGATCTTAGAGATCTACCTAGTTAATTATCATACAATTTGTTGGCCAAAGTCAAGATTGTGTGCTATTTAACGGGATCCTAGCCCACTAGGAAACACGATTTTCCGAGTACTCGACAGAGGGTTAGAGGCTCGCCGAAAAATAGTGAGAGGCAAGAATTGAATTTACAATATTCGTTTAATTACTTGTCATACGCGCTCAAATAAATATCATTCGTCAAATAAATTAAATGTTAGTTGGACTAATATTTAAATGTTGTTATAATAAATAGTTGGACTATATTCAAACTATTCATTTATAGTTGATTTTATAATTGGATTATAGTAATCAATATAATTGATTTTAATTTATTAAATTATCGTTGATTAAATAGTTGGACTATTGTAATCATTATAATAAATAGTACCTAAATCGTTGATTAAATAGTTTGACTATTAAAATCAAGATAAAATCGAAAGATTGACATTTAAAACATAATCCTAGGAAAAATATATTTAAATGGTTTAATTTTCAAATTGGGAATAAATTTCAGGATGGTCTTGGAAAATAATAAGTTACTTTATTGGATCAAATAACATATTAAGCCTAAGCCCGGAGTTAAGCAAATAGTCGAGCATAATCTTTGGAAGATTTATGTAATGATAACTTTAGTGATTAATCCATTAAGCTTGTCGCAATAGACTCCTTAATTTCTGAATCAGAACTAAGGATTAGATCCTTAAAGTATGATAATGAAATTGAAGGATCTTCAAGGAATCTATCCTTAGAATCTTAGAAGTACTAAATTGCAATATATAACTCTTGGAGAGTTAATGACTATTCTCAATGAGACAAAGTCAAAATTTGCAATAAGGCAAGTAGCGCAAGGCGCACCTTACTTCGATATTCTAGAAGGCCAAGGCTTGGCCAAAGGCTTATGGAGTGTTGAAAAGGGCAAAGGCAAAATCATTATAATCTTCTAGGAAGATAAATGACATATCCCAAAATGTCTGGTTAAATTGTGGCAAACGGGATCACGAAAGTGTAACTGCCGTTTGGACAAAGCAGACATGAAGGAATTGAAGACGAGCAAGGCTTTGACTTCAAATATGTTTGTCAAGGTTATGTTCACTACTAGTGTCAGAATTAGATTTTAAATACTTAGTGTGGTACATAAAATATATGTATTGATGTTCAGAATCTGTTTTGAACAGGATACTGACCTCAGTTGAGATTTATCTGCGAATTGTAAATGGGACGAAAGTCGCTATTTTAACCGTAGATACCTAACTTTAGGAACAACCTTCGGGTGTGTACTTAAATTTGGAATATGTTATAATGTAACTAGTTTAACTAGATACAATATCCCTATATCAGTGTTTGACCCTCTGCGGGTGAACCTTTATATTCTAGAACACTAAAGTGTTTTATTATATAAAGATGATATTGAGATAAACAATTTGATGTGAATAACAAAATTATATTTTGAATATAAATAAATCTCAAATATATAACATGACAAACAATAGCTCGGACTGATTTGATCAGATGAAACTAATTGTGACATTTTTGTCTGGGACATAATTAAACAAGAATCGTATATCCACACTTTTGAAGAGTGGGTACTCGGACTGATTTGATTCCATTCAAATAAAGTCTACGAATCTAGTTTATTAGGCAAAGTGCCTAAAACACTATTTACTTGGTAAAAGTGTAAATGCCACCAATCTGTTAGCCCTAGTTCATAATGAAGAAAGTGGGCCCATGTCTAGCTAGGATAGAGGTGGATATGAATATTTCGTGACCTTTACGGATGTGGCATCGCATTATGGTTATGTGTTTCTTTTGAAGAACACAAATCAGAAACTTTTAAAGTTTCGACACGAAATTGACAAACAGATCGGCTATAGTATTAAACCGTCACGGTAAGACCGTAATGGAAAATACTTAAGCAATAAGTTTCTATTATACTTGAAAGAGTATACTATTCTTTCAAAGAGGACTCGTCCTGGAACACGTCAATTGACGGTGTGTCCGAACTGAGAAACCAAATTATGTTAGACAGGATAAGGTTAATCATGAGTCGCTCTGAGCTACCATTTCCTTCAACGAATAAGATTTAAACAGTGTAAGAACTTATTTTGAATAAGGTTCCATTAAAAATCTGTTTGACAGATATCATATTAGATATGAACAGGAAAGAAACCAGGTTTCTCGTTCCTGAAAATTTGGGAATGATAGGCATATGTTTGGATGATACCAAACTAAAACCCAAATTGGATTAGTTCCAATTATAGGTTATCCTAGGGAAACCATAAGTATTGTACTTATACATCTCACATGAGAACAATGTAATTGTTGCTCACCATGCGATTTTCCTAAGAGGAATACCGATATGTAGTGGTAAGTGGGAGGATAGTAAAACTCAATGAAAATCGGGGTAATACTATTCAAGGCATCGATTCCTAATGGAACACAAATAGTTCATCAAGGATGAAACTAATCCAATAATCTTCGAATACAAAAGAACCGCGTAGTCGGAGAGAGTCAGAAAACAACCTGGGGTATAGGTTTCTGATCTCACCTCATAAAGATGTTTATCTTTTGAGGTATACCAACTGACTACGTATGACAAAGTGTCATGAGTCCGAAATGGATTCCATGTATATCAACAAGTTTGGATACTAGTTGTTGTACCGCAAGGCATTGTGCCTATTGGTACTATAAGTCTTCAAGGAAGACATACATGGATGGCAACATACTAACGTATAAAGCTAGGCTTTTAGCGGAAAGGTATCGTTATCAACATTGTGTTGATTACGATGAAACCTTTTACCTGTTTCCACGGTAAATCCATTTGGATAATGCTTGCTAAATGTTGCATGTTTCATTAGTGAAATATGTCAGTTTAACGAGAAAATCGCTTTCTTGAAAAGGAAACCTTTTGGGAGGATGTTTACAACATCCTGTCGATTTTGTCGTACCAAAACTAACAAACAAGGTTTGCGGGTTATTCGATCCATGTTTGGATTGAAGCAAGCATAGGTTCTTGGAATTATCGTTTTGATGTAATCATAATTTTTTATGATTTAATTCAAAACGAAAATGATTCTTGTGTATATAAGAGGGTTAGTGGGAGCGCACTGACAATATTGTCTGATAAATAATGATAATATATGTCATTTCTTGGAAATGATATTCCCATATAACTATCGGCGAAAGCTTGGCTTTCGAGAAAAATCTCTGAGAACTCGTATATTGAAAAATGTACGCGACCTGGTGTCTCATAAGCTATGAGCATATAGATACATAAATAGGCCAATCCAAGTGATAGTCACTGGATTGAAGTTAAGAACATACTTAGTATCTTAGAGAACTAAGGATGCTGTCTTAGTCTATGGAGAATGAGAACTTGAAGTGACTGGGATCACTACTGCAAGTTTCCTAAACCGATAAAATGACTACAAGTCGCAAACGGTACTACAAAGTTTGAATAACGGTACAATGAGCTGGAAATCTTCCATGCAAGATATTGTTACGGAATAAACAACTAATGTGGGTTATTGCTGCAGCTGAGGTGGCAATAGAAGCCTTCTAGGTCGATAAATAAATCTAATGAGATTAGATTTAATTATGTTAGTAGCTGAGCTAGGCGTCAGCACAGGCTAAAGAATTAATGGTCTCATCAACGATCTAGATACATACTTCGACTATTCATCTGATTTGTTCGGATCATACATCGTGGCGATGCGATGATCGTATAAATCGCATCAGACGATAATCATGCAAATCCGCTGACGAAAGCGTTTTCTCAGCAATTTGAACCAGCCGTACATAGTTCGGGTGTAAGACACTCGAGTGACTGCCTATAGGCCAAGTGGGAGATTTTTGGACAATTATGACCCATAGCGTCATTATTTGTACAGATCATGGTGTTGTTGTACAAATTAAATATGTGACAACGGAGATTGCACTCTTATCATTTTTTATTAGATCACCTACATGTATAAATGATGAGAGGTCCCTATGATTTGTTCCTGGACGGAGAATGATATGAGACAGTATCAGTCCTCGAAGGATAAATCATTAAATATCCATAGTCAAAGTATTATCGAGATTGGACATCGATAAATACGTAAAAGACTAGTATTACATTTGTGCGCGTTGTGAGGGCACAACGACATAGTTCTCATATATTTGGGTATATGATACTCATGCAAGTGTAATAAGAGGTTGTGTTTTTACCGATGGTATGGGAAACAGCTTCGCTCTAGATAGACCCCCTCAGAATTCCATTGGTAGTATGACTATGTGTCTATGGAAATCCGAAATCAGGGTAGGTGTATTTGGTCTTAACCTGAGACTTGCACCGCTAATACTTACGACAATCAATATACTTTGGTTAAGGTTGTCCAGGGCTTTAACAGGTTTTGTGTACGCCAATGCTGGGTATATTGAGAATCGTAGTGTGTTGGGTGTGATGTCAAGATGGAAGTGTCACTCCAGTCATATGGAGATGATGGTCATGTAGGATACGGTACTAGTACTCTTAAGTACTACAATCATCGGGATAAAATGACAAGGTCATCTTTATCCGATAATAGAGACTAGTTACCAGACATCCGACATGTGCTTCGTACGGGGTAGACACAATTCCAGCCCCAGGCCTAGCACGTGATCATCCGATACTAGATAGAAATACACAATACTATGTATACTACGCCTGATATAGATCCTTTATTCCTGTAAGGATATTTCCAGAGAATTGGGTAGGCATGGCGCTTTGCTAGAAGCCAACCTTGTCTTGTAAATCGATATAAACGTAGTACTTGGTACTTACGTGTTCGGATAGTCCGAAGACCGAATTTACTGCCAAAATATCCGGGGATCTCATGGGTCGCTTCCTGAAGATTCACCAATGACGTATGACTCGCACTTTAAATTAACCTGGGATTAATTAGATGAGAGAGAAAATTAATCTATGATTAATTGCGAAGATATTTTATCTGAGATAAAATATCAAGAGATAAGGGTTAATTTGGAATTAATCGAGAAATTAATATATTCGATATATTAAATGAAATTGGATTTCTACATGGAATTAAAATTAGATTTTTATTCGGGCGATGTGAATAGTGATTTCGCTAGGCGTAATCATTTAATTATGACGCAACGGAAAATTCATTAATTTGGAATTAGCGAACCCGAGCCCGAGATTATTTGTGAGCGCATTCGCATTTCGAATTCGAGTGCGGCACGCAAGTCAAATCAAGCGTCAAATCGCTAGTCGCTTCTAGCGTCACATCAAGCGTCAAATCATGTCACTTTGAGTGATGTGACCATTGATTGATTGATTGATATGAATAGTAGATGGGGTTGTTGGAAAGCTTTTTGAAAGCTTGAATGGAATATATTGTTGTTTATTACTTTGACTTTTGGAAAGCAAAGTGGGTATATGAATTAGGAATTCATTTACCAAACAATAATTACACATTTTTAACATCTCTCCTTCTCTCTTTCTCTCTACATCTCAGGCCCAAACAGTGGGCTGTTTCTTCTGTTTTGCCGAGAAGAAGGGAAGCTTGAGTGGGTGATTTTTGTGGCAAAAATCAAAAGAGCTAGCACTCCGAGAGACATGCGAAGGTGATAGGGAAGTCCACCCATGAGCCGGGAATCGTTCGACGAAGCTTGGAGCTTGACGAAGGACTTAAACTGAGCCAAACTAGTGGGCTGTGAACTGCCACTGCTGAACCAGTGAAGAGGAGAAAATTAGATTTTGTTCGTCTCCGCGTCGCTCAACCGATTGATGTGGGTATTCCGTAACTTCGATTTGTATTCGCACATATTTCATTCTTATTATTGATCTTGGGACCTTAATAGAAACCAACACTTAGACTTCCTAGAAATCTTTGAAGAGCTTGCTCCACCATGAAGGTATAAAGTGGGATTCCCTTTCTTCAATTTATGTTCTGCCTAGCGTAACATATTATGAAGCTCTTCATAAGTGACTTGCATCAAATGCATCATAAAGCCAACACATGTATTGGGTAAATAAGACAAAATCAGATATTGGCCTAGCCAATCATATATCAAAATATCATGTTGTTCCATATATCAAATGTGGTAAATTATATTCAAAACATGAATGCTAACCACTCTTTTATCCTTGAGCGTAGCATGGAATAATTCGTTAGACCTCCTGATATATCTCACTTTCTTAAAATTTTTTTCGAACAACTCCTTGAGTGCTCTCATAATGCTCCAAGCATTTGGTACATTTATGTACTATCTTAGAAAGTTAGAAATAAATTCGACAGAAATTGGATTGAGCGTAACATACCTCAACTGTTCTGATTCCAAGTCAAGGCAGATGTTTCTCTCATACTCTAAGTAGTTCAAGACTCATTTATCCAAAAGTCATGTTAATGATTTTATGGCAGCCATCTACAAGACAACATTTAAACACCGGCAATACATTATTCATTTCAATATAAAACATTAATTGATTATGAAATTTTAAATCTATTAGTGACATCCCACTACTTTACTTAATTTCGTAATCTCCCTTAACGTAAAAATAGAAATTTGGCTATCAAAATTTTATAGCGGGAAGTGAATCACATGATATTTACTCCAGCCTCGAACTAGTGACGAATCGGCCTTTATAAACTTATTAGGTAGACCTATAAGGTAAATCACTTAATGTGACTCCCAGTTTGGTCCTGAATTGTTTCTTATCCTCGCTTTAATGACGATATCGAATTAAGACGTATTCCAGGTGGATACTTGTTAAAGTGCACTAATGAGCTTCGTATGCATACCCTCACAATAATGATGGTATTGGCTGACTGTGTTAACTGATCACGCTACATCTAATATTTTACCGGAGCGACCTAAGTTCCGAGCCATTACACCCTCACTGTTGGATAATTATTACCCACAACATCACTATTTATAAAGAACATTATGTTTTTGTACAAATTATATATGTGACAAAAGGAAATTGGTATTTTATCATTCCTGTAATTAGATTACTTGGATATATATTAATGATAAAAGTCCATATGGTTAAATCGGATTAATAAGATATGAGACAATATTAATCCACGAACGGTTTAATCATTAAATATCCCTAGTCGAAGTATTATCCAGACTGGACATTGATAATGCGGAATAGACTAGTCTTACACTTGTGTGCGTTATGGAAGATTAACAGCACAGTTCTCATATATTTAGGTATTGGATACTTATGGAAGTGTAATAAGAGGTTCTATTAGCCGTTAGACAGAGAACAGTTCGCTCTGGATAGACCCACTCGGAATCCCATTGGTAGTATGACTATGTGTCTATGGAAATCCGAATCATGGTAGGTGTATGTGATCTTTAACCTGAGACTTACGTCGCTATTACTTGCGACAATCAGTTTACTTTAGTATTTGTCGTCTGAAGCTTTAACATGTTATGTGTACGCCTGTATTGGGTTTACTGAGAATCGTAGTGTATTGGATGTGATGTCAAGATGGGAGTATCACTTCAGTCATATGGAGATGATGGTCACACGGGATACAAAACTAGTACTCTTAAAAGCTGCAGCTATCAGGATAGTATGACTAGGTCATGATTTTCCGATTACAGAGATTAGTTACTCGGGATCCGATATATGCTCCGTACGGGGCAGACACAGAGCCAGCCCTAGGCCTAGCATGTGACATCCGATATTGGATCGTATTACGCATTACATTATATTAGTATTACTACGCCTGATACAGATGATATTCCTCGGTGAATATTTCTGGAGAATTGGGTAGGCACGGTGCTTTGCTAGAAGCCAACCATGTCTTGTAAATCGGTGAGAACATGGTACGGGGTACGCATGTGTTCGGATATTCCGATAACCTTATTTACTGCCAACATATCCATGAATCTCTTGGGTCACTTCCCAAAGATTCACCAATGACATTGACTCATAAAGAATTAATTTAGGATTAATTATGAGAGAGAAAATTAATCTGGGATTAATTATAGAAAGAATTAATCTGGGATTAGATTCGTATAGAAGAGAGAACGCGCTTAATTTAGAATTAATCAATAAAATAAATTTAATAGTTAAATTGGATTTTTCTATTTAATTTATTTATTTGTGGGTAAAATAATATATCGGATATATTAATTGAAATCAGATTTCAATACGAAATTAAAATTGGATTTTAATTCGGGCGAACGAATTAATTTAGAACTAATTCGGAAACGATTATCGTAATAATTTTGCGAGGCATAATTATTTAATTAAATTGGATTTTATTATGGCGCGACGACAAATTCTTTTATTCGGAATTAAATGAACCCGATAAAATTGCCCGTGACTTTGATGGGCCCAAGTCAAGTTCAGTGTTGTGTAAGCCAACTCAAATTTTGAATTTAAAATGTGGTGGGACCACATGACTTACATAAAATGTCTAAGATTGATGGAAGTAGTTGGCTTCATTAATTATAGTAATTAAACACACAACAACCCAATTTTGGTAACAACACACTATTCACTCTCTCTTTCTCTCAACCCTTAGCCGAAACTTCTCTCTATTGTGAGTGAAATTTTTCTTCAAAATTTCAACAAAGCTAGCACTTGGAGGAGTCAAATGAGGTGATAGGGAAACTCACCCAAGGAAAAAATAACATACAACAAGCTTGGAGCTTCATCTAAAAGAGCAAATTTTTAAAATTTCTCCATAAATCAATGTAAGTGATTCCGACACTTTTCTTGATTTTTCACAAATAGAATCATATTTAGGATCTTCTGGCATGTCTTAGAGACTAACAATGGTATCAGAGCCTTGATAAATATGATTTTGTTAACTAGGGTTCATAAACTTTAATTAGGGATTTTTGCTTGGAGCATGAAAATGCAAAATTTAGTTGTTGGTTGATTTTAGATGATGATAACTTAGAGTTGTGCATTGTTGAAAAATTGATTAAATCAAATTTCCCCAATTTTCGTATGTTGGCCAAATATTACCCTAGAATAGTTCATGGTGATTTTTTTTTAAATTTTGACACTTGGATGTCTTAATGGCAAGAAATATATGTTGAATGTTGATTTAATTGGATTGGAATCAAATTGGATGTTAATTTCTTGTCATTGCCGTGAGAAGCATGTTGTTGGAGACTTGATTTTTCTTCAATTTGTGTTGGACATGAATTGTAATTAATTAGTTATGTTAATTACATTTAAATTGGATTAATGTAATATTTGGAATATTGTATTAATGTAAATTAGTCCCTAAAATACTAATTGGGCTAATTTGGTTATATTTCGATTATGGGCTTGGTTGGGCCATGTTTGGTTGTGGACAATTGGGTTGGATCCAATTGGGCCTAAACTATTTCCATAAAAGTCCAAAATATGACTTTATGTCTTTAATAATCTAATTGGGCCTAATGGGTCAAAATTAATTTATGGCATAATGTGATTCCTAAATGGGCCAAGGCATTATGTGATTGATCCATAATAGGCAAAAGTCCATGCTTACATAATTAATTAAAGCCCATTGGACCTAATATAATTGGCATTGGATGCTAAATGGGCCTTTGAGATCATTTGGATTGGATTTGGAATCCAAGTCTAAAAAGACATTATTATAATATAATAAGTGTAATTGTTTAATTTGGAATTAAACTTGAATTAGTATTGAATACAATTTAAATTGGATTTAATATTGTAGTTTGATATAATTCAAGAATACTTACTTTGAGTATTTATTCTTAAACGAGTTGGACTCGCGCAAATCAAATCGTTGTATGAACATTGGATGGTCATTAATTGAAGAATTAATTAATTGAATTACATTGATTGACAACATGCTATGTGTGAATGCTTGGACGTATTTGTTTTACTAATGTATATCGGTTGGATATTAGATGCGTGGGGGCAATTTTGGAAATTATTGTAAATATGGTATTTATTTGAAATTGGACCTGCGCGTCCAGCCTATCACCTCTTATTCTCATTGTATTTTGTTCTCACCAATTCCCCTCAATGTAAATGAGGTTTCTTATAGTGTTATGTAATTGGGTATATAGAAGAATGTAAAGTGCTAGCGGGAGACATGAAAAGAAAATAGAGAGATTTGTTCTAGGAACAAAATGTATATATCCATCCACATATCATTATTATATTTATCGCGCCTTATTATGCTTTTAGAATGCATGTTTAAGGGTGTATGATCAGACCTAATCAAAGATAATAAATTGGTTTCAAATTTATGAAAACGCCCTCACATTTAATATTAAGTGTTTCCTTCCATTGAGTGGTTCTCTCTCAAGATCTAAAATTGGCTTTGATTTGTTGGCCAAAGTAAAGATCATTATCTATCGCAGATGTGTTTGAACCATGAAAACTATGTTAATATCGCATGTCTTGGGCAGTTGTGACTTGTTGGCCAAAGTCAAGGTCACTCTTGTTCATCGACGTGGATTACGAAGCTTTCCCACTGTCAATGGGTCGCGCTTAACTAGAATCATTAAGCTTGTTGAGCCAAAGCCAATGCTTAGTTGATTCAGAGAAAATAGGTTAGGAAATATATTAGATATATGTTTCGAACTTAGATGTCCACCTACCGGATCTAGGAATTGGATGGGATCCAATTGATCTTAGAGATCTACCTAGTTAAATTTTATATAGCTTGTTGGCCAAAGTCAAGGTTGTGTATTATTTAACGAGATCCTAGCCCACTAGGAAACTAGGTTTCCCGAGTACTCAACGGAGGATTAGAGGCTCGCCAAAAATTAGTTGGAGGCTAGTATTAAATTTATAATTTCATTTAATACTCGCTAATATGTGCGCTCTATTATTATTTCTCGATATTATATATATTAGTTGGACTAATAATATTTATTTAATTTTTCTTTGAACAGTTAGACTATACTCAATACTACTCCATTTGTAGTTGGTTATATAGTTGGACTATAGTAACCTTTGCATTTGAGTGTACCCGAAATGTTTGATTGGATAGTTGGACTATAGTAATCAAAATGGCTGGAAAGATAAGCGTTAGGGACATAATCATGGGTGAGAATGTCTTTAACGGTGCAAATTTTCCAGACAGGGAAATGAACCTCAAGATAGTCCTGGGAACTGAGAAGTTGCTATATGTAATAGAGAGACCTCTCGGGCCTGAGCCCGGACTTGAGCGGCCAGTAGAGCATGAGCTTTGGAAGACTCACTGTGATGATAACTTTACTGCTCAATCCGTTATGCTTGCTGCAATGACTCCTCAGTTTCGTCGTCAAAACAATGGATTGGATCATTATGCGATGATGTTGAAGTTGAAGGATCTTCATAGATCTAATCTTAGATCTCAGAAATATTATTTACAGAAGAAGCTCTTTCGCTCTCATATGTCAGAAGGTACATCTGTCGAACAATATGTGTCACAGATGATTGCTAACATCGAACAACTGGGTCAGCTGGGCATTACCTTCGAGGCCGAGACTTCCATAGATTTGATCTTACAGTCTCTGTCTGACTGCTGGGGCGGGTTCATCATGAACTATAATATAATGAACCAAGAGAAAAATCTTGGAGAGTTAATGGCTATGCTAAAAGAGGCAGAGCGAGAGCTTCTGAAAGGCAAGAACGCGAGGCGCATCTTACTTCGACATCCAAGAATGCCAAGGCTTGGCCGAAGACTTCTGGGGGTGTGAAGAAGAAAAATAATAAGAAGAATGGCAAGGCTCAATCATCACAGTCTTCTAGGAAAACAAATGACATATCCCAATATGTCTGCCTACACCGTGGCAAACGGGGTCACTAGAAGCTTGACTGCCGTAAGTTCAAGGCGGACTTGAAAAAAGCGAAGGCGGGCAAGGCTCCGGCTTCAGGTATGTTTGTTATTGAAATAAACATGTCCACTACTAGTTTTAAAAATTGAATTTCTGATACTGGATGTGGTACTCACAAATGTACTGATGTGTAGGATCTACAAATTAGTAGAAGACTAGTGTAGGACACAGAAACTGGGCGACGCATGCTGTTCTAGACTCAGGGCCTAGTTGGGAGTACGGAGTAGCCCACGGGGGACTAAACCGAAGAGTAATGGAGTCGCCACCCGGTGTGAACCGGGAAAATGATTTAAGGCCGCACTCACCCCTCGCAAGGGAAGACCTCAAACCGTTGGGTTTGGAATGGTCCCTTACTTATGTCGTTTGTAATGAATAGATTTTTGCAATATTAACCAAGTCTACTCAACATACATGTTGGTAAAAGTAGTCTAAATTCTAGGTTTGCATGCTTCAACAGTAAACTTTTCATAACGGCAAACATCCGACATCACACATCAAACATGCTACATACATAGTAATCTAAACATGCCTAATTTAAATTCCTAATACAAAAGGTAAATAACTAAAGTCATGCCCAAAATAAAAATAACATTCTAATAGCCTAATCATGCTCACAAACAAGTTTGAGTGGAATGAAACATATGAATCTTTCAAGTGGTACGGGGCATTGTATCCCGAGTGCAAACCATATTACCGTCCATTCGGATTCGGCTATGGAATTTATGTCCGGGTTTCCATCCAATATACCACAAAAAGAACACATATTTCATTCACCCGAAATCACATCATACACTAATTCACAATACTCATGCGAAATAAAATAATAAAATAACTAAAAATAAAGGATAATAAATAAAAGGGTGCGCTCAGGTCTTACCTTTTAAGTCGCTTTCCAGGAGTGCGTTCCACGATGCCGGAAGGGATGTCGTTTCGACTGTTTTCACTGGTTCGCTATTTCACTGTTTTCACGGGTCCGCTGTTTCCACTATTTTCACGGGTCCGCTGTTTCTGCTGTTTATATTATTTTTTCCGTTTTCACTCGTGGTCTCCGCCCGCTGTTTTCGCTGCGGTTGCAGTTTACAATTTTCTCTATTTTTAACTCGACTTCTTATTCTCTCTCTTTGGGTTATTTTGGAGTTATTTTTGTCACGGTTTTTGGGTTGTATTCATAAGTAGCGTGCTTATGTTAGGGCAGTGAGTGTGTGTGTGGATGATGGCTTGGTAAAGGTCAGTAGGCTAGGGACATGGGTTCCCTCGGTGGCAGTGGGTGCATGACAATGGCTAAGGACGTGGTTTAATGCATGGCAGTGAAGGTTGGTCTGCTGGTTGAAGGGTGTGTGTATGGTGTCTCGGTTTTTCACGGCATGACAGTGAGGGTGATGGGGTTTCGGCAGTGGCCAAGTGCAGTGGATGAAGGTGAGGCCGAGAAGATGAGTAAGGGTGAGCTCGGGAGTGGAGTGAGGGGCGTGAGGTTCTGGCCATGAAGATCATGTCCTAGAGTTCTTGATGATGATGAAGGGTATGATGGATTGATGCCCAGCCGAGAATGGCGTGAGCAGTGCACGCATGGGTTGTTCATTTTTGTTGATTCCAGTGAGTAGGAGTTGTGCCGTGGAGATTAGATGCAGTGGGCTGTCAATTGAGGTGAATCATGGCGTTGGTTCAAGAGTTGATGATGAAGATCAAGTGCCGAGCTGGAGGTGGATGGATGGTGCCGAGAAGGGTGGTCCAGGTGCCGAGAATCAGGGCTGTGTCCCTGGGAGATGCCGAGAGCTGCTGAAGGTTAGGGGCTGTTAGGTTTGCAGTGGAGAAGGGCTGCCGAGCTAATGGATGGTGAGGATGAGTTGAGAATAGTCGTGGAGTGTGTTGATGGCCAGTGAAGGGTAGTGGATGATTCGGCCAGGGTGAGAAACTGGTTCAGAGAGTTGATCTTGGGCGTTGAGGGGAAGAGAGGCTATGAAGCCGAGTCTGGTTCATGTTTGATGGATGATGATTATTGAGGATCCCAGTCGAAAAGGTCCTTCCATTGATGCCGTCCAAATTCAAGGTTCTTGTTGATGATGAAGTGTTGATCCCCCCCGATCCCTCACGGAAGGAGGAGATATGCGTGATTTAGGGGCTCAATTTGGGGAAAAAAACAAAGATCAAACGGTGAAGGGATGGGTGATCACATGGTGGCTTTGACATTTGTGTAAAGGGCATGTCCGGAGCAATTGTTGTTGAATTTTGGTTTAATAAACAAACAAAGGTGGCAGGTTGAGACAATGTGGTGGGTGGCATTTGTTGAAATAAAAAAATGTGGTGGGCAAGTTGTGTGTGATGTGGCCGAATGGTGATTTGTGTGTGGGGAATTAATTTGAATTTAATTGTTAATTTGTTAATTTATTTATGTGTATGGAATGTGCGAAGGGTGTATTTTATTTTGTGTTTTGGTTATTCGTTATTTTTGTTAAAATTATTATTTAATTGGTTGATAAATTTTAATGATTTAATTTAATTCCAATTATTTTAATTGGTTGGTAGATTTTAATTTTGTATGGAAAGTTAGAGAGAGAGAGAAAAGGTGCGAGAAAGAGCGAGGATTGGATTCCGAGCGAAGGATGATTTTGAAATGGAAAAGGCGACGACGAACCCGAAACAAAACGAGCGAATAAAATCCACCAAAAAGTCAATTCTTAACTTTGCCCTTCCGGCGTCCGCTTCCCGCGACTCCCGCGACATAAAAGAGACTGCCTCCGTACAAGGTACCATCATCGGGACTTACCATGCAAAAATGCAGTGCCTACAGTCGCCCCCACTTTGATGGGATTTATTCAGTGTGTGCCAGTGACAATCCTATCAAAGTTCATGCAATGCATTTTTACTTACCTGGCTCGCCAGCTGCCGCATGGTCCACCTGTTGCTGAGTTGATCTGATGTTGAGGTGCTTCAACCCCTGGTCCATTCTCGAACCCTTGTTTGATGAAAGCGGTCCTCGACCCTGAGATTCATTCCCAAAACTGCTGATGAAGTGGGCCTCGGCCCTGGGATTCATTCCCAAAACTACTGATGAAGTGGGCCTCGGCCCTGGGATTCATTCCCAAAACTGGTGATGAAATGGGCCTCGGCCCTGGGACGCATCCCCAAAATGGAATATATGATGCAATGGGTCTACGACCCTGGGACGCATCCCAATAACTGCAACCGACAACGGGGGCCTCGAACCTGGGACGCATCCCAATACCGCTGACAAAATGGGCCTCGGCCCGGGGACGCATCCCCAAAATGGAAGATATGATGCAGTGGGTCTACGACCCTGGGACGCATCCCAATAACTGCAACCGACAACGGGGGCTTTGACCCTGGGACACATCCCAATACCGCTGACAAAATGGGCCTCGGCCCTGCGACACATCCCCAAAATGGAATATATGGTGCAGTGGGTCTACGACCTTGGGACGCATCCCAATAACTGCAACCGACAACGGAGGCCTCGACCCTGGGACGCATCCCAATACCGCTGAAAAAATGGGCCTCGGCCCGGGGACGCATCCCCAAAATGGAAGATATGATGCAGTGGGTCTACGACCTGGGACGCATCCCAATAACTGCAACCGACAACGGGGGCTTCGACCCTGGGACGCATCCCAATACCGCTGACAAAATGGGCCTCGGCCCTGGGACACATCCCCAAAATGGAATATATGATGCAGTGGGTCTACGACCCTGGGACGCATCCTAATAACTGCAACCGACAACGGAGGCCTCGACCCTGGGACGCATCCCAATACCGCTCACAAAATGGGCCTCGGCCCGGGGACGCATCCCCAAAATGGAATATATGATGCAGTGGGTCTACGACCCTGGGACGCATCCCAATAACTGCAATCGACAACGGGGGCCTCGACCCTGGGACGCATCCCAATACCGCTTACAAAATGAACCTCGGCCCATGGACGCATCCCCAAAATGGAATATGATGATGCAGTGGGTCTACGACCCTGGGACGCATCCAAATAACTGCAACCGACAACGGGGGCCTCGACCCTGGGACGCATCCCAATACCGTTGACAAAATGGGCCTCGGCCCGGGGACGCATCCCCACAAACGATACCGATGCTTATGCTGAATGTGGGCCTCAACCCTGGGACTCATCCCTACAACAGATATTGATGGTGACGTGGGCCTCGGCCTTGGGACTCATCCCCAGAACTGATACTGTTATGGCCTCGCCCCCAGACTGATACTGATGTGGGCCTCGCCCCAAACTGATATATGATATGGGCCTCGCCCAAACTGATACCGATATGGGCCTCGCCCCCAGACTAATAATGATGTGGGCCTCGCCCCAAACTGATACTAATGTGGGCCTTGCCCCAAACTGATATGGGCATCGCCCCAAACTGATACTAACGTGAGTCTCGCCCCCAGACTAAAATATGGGCCTCGCCCCTAGACGGATACTGATATGGGCCTCGCCCCGGACTGATATTGATATGGGCCTCGCCCCATACTGATACTGATGTGGGCCTCGCCCCCAGACTGATACTGATATGGGTCTCGTCCCAAACTGATACTGATATGGGCCTCGCCCCCAGACTGATACTAATATGGGCCTCGCCCCAAAATGATACTGATATAGGCCTCGCCCTAAACTGATACTGATGATGCTGCAGGCCTCGGCCCTGAGACTCATCCCCGAAACTGATACTGATGCTGATGTGGGCCTCGACCCTGTGACTCATCCCAAAAACTGATTCTGTAACAGATGTTGGCCTCGACCCTGGGACTCATCCCCAAAACTGATACTGTAGCTAAAGTGGGCCTCGACCCTGTGACTCATCTCTGAAAACTGATGTTGAAGCTGATGTGGGCCTCGGCCCTGTGACTCATCCCCGAAACTGATATTGATGATGTGATGGTTCATTTCAACATGCTGTTATCGTGTGGGGCGGTTCATTCCCGAACCGTTACTGTGATGTGGTCCATTCTCGAACCGTTACTGTGAAGTGGTCCATTCTCGAATCGCATTCCATGACTCTGCTCCATTCTCAGATTACCATTCTCGGTTTGTTCATTCTCGGACTCTGCTCCATTCTCGGATTACCATACCCGTCAAAACTGATACTCTATACTTGGAGTGTAATACCCGGTAAAACTGATACTGTATCTCCGTACCCGAAGTGTCGCACTCGGCAAAACTGATTCTGACAAAGATGTGGGCCTCACCCCCATAGTGCCATACCCGGTCGGACTGGTCCTGATAAAGATGTGGGCCTCGCCCCCAGTGTGCTATACCCGGCAAAACTGATTCTGACAAAGATGTGGGCCTTGCCCCTCAAAGTGCCATACCCGGCAAAGACTGATAGTGATGTGGGCCTCAACCCGCAGACTGCCATACCTGGCAAAGACTAATAATGAAGTGGGCCTCGCCCCCAGAGTGCCATACTCGGTAAAGACTGATAGTGATGTGGGCCTCAACCCGCAAAGTGCCATACTCGGTAAAGACTGAGAGAGATGTGGGCCTCAACCCGCAGAGTGCCATACCCGGCAAAGACTGATAATGATGTGGGCCTCAACCCGCAGAATGCCATACCCAGCAAGGCTGATAATGATGTGGGCCTCGCCCCCAGAGTGCCATACCCGGCAAAGTCTGATAGCGATGTGGGCCTCAACCCTCAGAGTGCCATACCCGGCAAAGTCTGATAATGATGTGGGGCCTCACCCAAAAGCTGATATGGGCCTTGTTCCCAAGCTGACATGATATTCTATTTCACACATTGTATTACCTCTCACGAGAAAATCTTGATAGCTAGACATATTTTCGTCGTCAACGAATGTTCGTGTCAAAACCGATGAATCTTCAAAGTACTCAATATACTCAAATCCAATCATCTGAATGGGTGATCTGAGTTAGACTCCTCGTGTGTGTGTGCCAGGGCTCTTTCGCAGCTTAGTCCTTAAGTAAGCCAACTTGGTGATTTTGTTTCAGAGAATCGAACCAGTGGGTCTAACCAACCTGGATGTCTTAATCACATTCTGTGATTACTTCAGCATACTCAACATGATATGGTTTTCATTTTTTTTCTTTTGTCTCTTTCTTTTCATTTTTTTTTTCTTTTTTCTTTTCTTTCTTTCTTTCTCTTTTTTCTTTTCTCTTCTCTTTTTCTGACACACCTACCCTTTAGGGTAGCATTTCTCCTCATGGTGGTCCTAATACTCGCCCATGGGTAACTTCACGCTTATCGGTTATAGGTGGTCTATTTTTTCTTTTCTTTTTTATTTCAGAGACTTTTTTCTTTATTTCCAACCATAACATATATCATAGCATTAGTAAACAAGTGTGGACAGCCAAGCAAACGGTCATTCACTAATACATCATCTCTTCAACTAGTCACCTCGATAACTACTCAGGCTTCTACTGCTAGGATCCCGTAATCAAGTGCTCGTGAGTCTAACTGAGATCAATCCATTCAGAATACCGGAAGAGAGCGTGTCTCGCACTTATTGTTTCTAGGGTTTCTCCCTACAGCATGCAATGTCATCACCGGACATAGGCCTATCTATCAAAGACTTCTCTCACTCATTTTTTCATTTTCTTTTCTCTTTTTTTTTTTGACTCACTCACTCTAAGGAATTATTCCTTTTCAACTTCTGATAATGTGGGCTTCACCCCATGAGATCCATACCCGAAACTCAAACTCATATGGGCCTCAACCCTCAGATCAATACCCGTTCGGACACACCGTCAAATTGCCGTGTTCCGAGATGAGTTCTCATTTGAAAGAATAATATACTCTTTCAAGTATATAAGAAACTTATTGCTTAATTATTTTCCATTACGGTCTTACCGTTACAGTTTAATACTATAGCCGATCTGTTTGTCTATTTCGTGTCGAAACTTAAAAGTTTCTGATTTATGTTCTTCAAAAGAAACACATAACCATAACGCAATGCCACATCCATAAAGGTCACGAAATATTCATATCCACATCTAGCCTAGCTAGACATGGGCCCACTTGCTTCACTATGAACTAGGGCTAACAGATCGGTGGCACTTACACTTTTACCAAGTAAATAATGTTTTAGGCACTTTGTCCAATAAACTAGATTCGTAGACTTTATTTGATTGGGATCAAATCAGTCCTAGTACCCACTCTTCGAAAGTGTGGATATACGAGTCTTGTTTGATTGTGTCCCAGACAGCAATGCCACAATTAGTTTCTTCTGATCAAATCAGTTTGAGCTATTTGTTTGTCATATTATATATTTGAGATTTATTTATATTCAAAATGTAAATTCTGTTATTCACATCAAATGTGTTTATCTCAATATCATCTTTATATAATAAAACACTTTAGTGTTCTAGAATATAAAGGTTCACCCGCAGCGGGTCAAACACTGATATAGAGATAATGTTTCTAGTCAAACTAGTTACATTATAACAATTTCTAAATTTAGGTACACACCTGAAAGGTAGTTCCCAAACATAGGTATCTACGGTTAAAACAGCGACTTTCGTCCCGTTTCCAATTCACAGATAAATCACTATTAAAGTCAGTATCCTGTTCAAAACAGATTTTGAACACCAGTACATATTTATGTACCACACTAAGTATTTAAAATCCAATTTTAATACTAGTAGTGAACATAATTATGACAAACATATTGGAAGTCAGAGCCTTGCTCGTTCTTCAATTCATTCATGTCTGCTTTGTCCAAACGGCAGTCACGCTTCCGCGATCCCGTTTGCCACAATTTAGGCAGGCATTTTGGGATATGTCATTATCTTCCCAAAATATTATAATGATTTTCCTTTGCCCTTTTATTATTCCAGAAGCCTTTGGCCAAGCCTTGGCCTTCTAGAATATTGAAGTAAGGTGTGCCTTACGCTACTTGCCTCTTTATGCATTTTTGTAAGTCGTGTTTCATTGATGTGACCAAGTCTATAATGCCAAAAGTATAATTCTTTTAAACTATCTTGTTTATTTATATTGAGGATATTGTTATTTAGTTCCAGAACATACAATCCATTGCTTAAATATCCAATACCATAAGAAATATCATCATATGAAAATGAACAACAATTATTCTTTATTATAAACTTAAAACCTTTCTTGTCCAAACAAGATACATAAATAATATTTCTACTAAGTACTTGAACATAAAAAAAAATTCTAATTCTAGAACTAATCCACTTGGTAATGATAGAAAACAAGTTCCTACGGCTAAAACAGCAACTCTTGCTCCATTCCCACTCATAGATCCACTTCATCTATTTTAAGTCTTCTACTCTTCTTGAGGCCCCGCATATTATTACATATATGAGAACCACAACCAGTATCCAATACCCAAGTAAAAGATTTACTATCATTAAGATTAACCTCAATCATAAATATACATGAAGTAGAAGCAACTGCTTGCTTTTTCTTTTCCTTGAGATATTTTTCACAGTTTCTCTTCCAATGGCCATCCTTTTCATAGAAGAAACATTTGCCCTTGTCTTTCTCCTTAGTCACACCACCAGTGGGCTTGTGAGTGTTGGGCTTTTGGGCCTTACCCTTTGAACCTTTCTTAGTGCGTTTCTTAAACTTTTTAGAACCACTCATTAGCATCACAGAACCTTTCTGTGATTTTATGTCTTTCTCAGCAAGTCTTTGTTAGGGTTGTTGCTCGGAGTGCCAATCCGGATTGTATTTATATCTGATTCATGAATACGAGCAATTCTTTTTTTTCCATAATATTACTTATTTCATGGTAGCACCTCTTGTCTTTTATACAAATATTCAATCTAATTACGATTCGATATCTAATTACGATTAGATTGAAACTCAATCTGGTTTAGTGATACGTGTATATTAGACAAAGACCCTAGGATTTACAACGTAATGCGCTGTTACAACGTAGTTTGTAATTGACATTGGGAAGCATCACTATAAGTTGTATATCCTTAAATAAAGTTCATGGTCAAGATTTGCTAACACGGGTTGGTTAGTAAAATCCGCTGAGACCAGTACATGTCGTATATCGTGACTTGGTCTGATGGTTTATCCTAATGAACCATGAGTCTCGGGAGACTCGTATAGACATGTAGATGTTTATTTGAGAAATACTGAACGACTCACTGAAGATTTCCTAATAGATGGTAAACCAACGTCAATATGAATCTTCTCGAGTTGAGCGAGCATAGTGGTCTTTCGACTTGAGATACCACTATGGATATATGAGCTATCCTCCACACTTTGATGGCAGTCACGTCACCGATCTATTTAGATCAAACCTCCACCTGTTTGTTTGGTGTGGTGGATTTCTCATGATATCATGTGCGTATCAAGATAGAATAGGTCAGTCATGTGTACAGGGCATAGGTATCCTACATGTGTTTGCGATCTAGTAAATCCATGGGCATGGTATAACTTCGGAAATCAGTTCCGGGTGTTATTTAGAGATCGTAAATTTGAAAAGTCCATTATATTAGACTGAAAGAATTTGACGTTCTTATCTATATCTAGGTATAATATGGATAGCTTGTGACAGAGGGATTATATGTATGCAATGACCTTGACTGGCATAGTTTAGCGAGATTATTCATGGTCGTCATAATTCATGAGTGGGTGAATTATAGACACGAAATTGGATTTCATGACTGTTAAACTTAAACTTAGAGAGTCCCACAATATGATGTGTGTACTCGTTGAGCACTTGGGCAACACATTATGAATAATACAAATTATTAATAATACTTCATCAAAATAAATGAGTTAATTCGAATCGTTTAATCGGTTAAACGAAAAATACATGCTTTAAGGGATTTTGGTCATTCGTAATTATTGTGTATTTGTATTTGATACATAATTTGATTAGATACACATTAATTAATTGTCAAATTAGACATTGACACATGCCATTAATATATGTATTTTTTATTTAATGTAAATAAAAATACATATATAATAACAATTATATTAATTAATTATTTAGATATTTAAATGTTAAATATTTAAATAATTAAATGATAAACTTTTTCATAATAGTTATGATAAATATTTAATTATAATTGCTTACATGTGGCATGATTTAATTAAACTTTAGGTGTGCAAATTTGATTTGTTAATATAAAGTTTAACTATATTTAATTGATTTAAATTACAAAATGACCAATTTACCCTTGTTAAAGTCGGTTCTTGTAATTTTAAAAGGGAAAAATTTTGTTTTCTTCATTATTCACTCCTCCATGGCCGAAAATTGTTCTCCAAAAAGCTCGCAAAGTTTGCTTGATGATTCAAGGAGAAAATGAAGAAAAATCAAGAAAAAAGCTTAGGAAAATATGAGATTAAAAGGTAACCCTCAATCTCCTCAAGCCTAGAAAGCATGTTTCTTATTTCTTGATTATCTAGATTGACTCTAGGGTTTCTTTTTTTTTTTTCTATAAATTTGGGGCTTTTTGGTTTGGAGGATAAATTGGAAGGCTTTATGCATGTGTGAAGTTGTTTTGGATAATATATTGTAATATCTATTCAATTTGATCATTTGATGATATATTGCCATTCTAGAGTGTTATGACCACTCTTTTAATGCCTAGAATTATTCTTGGGTGGTTCATTTGTGGTGGCTTTGGTTGGTGGTTAAGATTAATTAGATAAATATTGGAAAATTGGATTTTAAGCATGAAAAATTGATTATTTTTGCTTCTGGATCAGATCTGAAAATATTGTTTATATGGTGATGAACATAATGTCATATAAATATATTGGATGTATTTGGGTGTTGGAACAATTTCCGGAAATTATTTCAGTGATGAAATAAGCGAAAACGGTGAAAAACGACGTTACCGGGTGACTTTTGAGCCAAACGGGTGACAGCTACCCAAATAGTGAATTTGTCACTGATCGAGCAGGCCATGAACTTCCCTCATATTATTGGGGCTGACCTGGGCAGCCCTCATGTGTATTGGGTAGTCAAATCGGTCAAAAACACGTTTTATGCCATTTTGCGGAAAACCATTTTTCGTAAAAGTTTCGCGGTGTTTCTTAGTTATTTATGTAATTATTTTATATCGAATAAATATTTTTAGGTGAAATATGAATAAATTATTCATATTGGATATTGAATAATTGATTCGGTAATTTAAAAAGTTTTTAAAATTACGATTTCGCCCGAATAGTGCTTCTGTCGCACCCTTTGCCCAAAACCCCAACAAAATGGTATCAGAGCTTGTCTGATTCTTCATCCTTTACATTAGTCATGCTTGATATATGATGTGTAATCCAATTTTAATATTTGCACATGCATGTAATCTATATGTTTCTTGACTTTTCGGTTCTACGCTAACAGAAACATAACAAAAATTTAATGGTTAAATTGAGTTATGTTTTCTAAGGTAAAATTGAGTTGTTTAGAAAATGATTTAGATTAAAATTATGCATTTGATGTGGACCAATGCTTCCTTGAGGAATATCCCCGCTTAAAATAAGGCTGTAAAGTAACGTGTATTTGATGCATGTTTCTTGGTCCGTCTTGTCAATACGGTTTATGGGTATCTTTTTATGGCTACATCCGAGATCGTGGCAAAGTAGTGAGGGTATAGTTGATAGAATTTTATCCATGCCAGATGTATATTGATACTAGACAAATTCAAGTGAAAGTGGAAATCCTGAACGTGCTAAAGCTGTCAGGACTGCATCGGTAGCTTGAGTTTGTCATTGGCAAGTGAAGCCTTGATACGCCTACTTGTGAACGTGCCAAACCTGTCAAAATGAGAAACGGTCAAGACCAAAATCAGGAGTCACTGGTGAGTGATTGACAATGAGTTGTCTACCTAATGAATATACGTAGGCGAGATCGTGCCAAAACTTTGAGTCGAAATATATTCATGGGATTCTACTCTCACTATGGATTTCGATTTTATTATTGAATTCTCGTTCTTCATTGGGGATTACAGTATTACGTAAAGTAGTGGGAGACACTGCTGGGTTAAGAATCTATAACTAAAGCAATGTGTAATTTTATGGAATTTGCTATTTTTGTGTTCCTTTATTTTATATTGTTTATATAATTATACTTCTAATCCACTACATAGCATATTACTTGAATATATTTTCTAACTTTACTTATGGTTGCGTTTTTCTAGAATAGGTTCTGAAATGACTGAAGACTTAGATATTGTTAGAGTAGTTAAAACCATCGGGAACTGTTGTTCCGCTTTTCTTGAAAAATCAAGATGTTGGTGACTTATTTACTAACTCACAATTAGTTATCTAAATAGATATCTACTTTGGGTATAGTTATCTAGTAAGAATAGTTTCTTATGCAGTAAGAATTGACTTGAATTAGTTCGTGTCTCGAGATTCTTGACTGGCAATAGGAAAACCTCATTAGTATTTGTTTATCTTATAATGATGTTTCTTGGCTTTAGTAACTTTTAGAAGTCATGTGTCTGACACAGTTTGCTAATCAATCATTTGCAATTGTTGTGAATAATTGTTAGGGATATGCCCTATACCCAACTTGTGGATGGGCTATATGTACATGTATTTGCAATATTTTCATTAATTAATAAAATGGCAATCTTTATTATACGTGTCTTACATAAATTATATGAATCATCAAACATTGTAATAAAGCCCTTGGAGTAATAAGATGATGGCTTCCACACCTTATGAGAATTATTACTCTCAAACGTTCATAGTCATAGTTTTGTGAATAATCTGGGCGTTCACAAAGCGGAGAGACTAGCATGATGATATGATCCACCCTTAAGTGGGATAACCGATCTCATAGGCTACTAGCGGAGATCCGTCCGCTTGGTGTATCACATGGATGTATGCGTTGCTCGTGTCCATCGAACTGACCGTCGAAAGTTTTCCTATGGAGTGTTTATCCCATGTGTCTGTGAGAACTTTCATGTATCGATTGTATGATTAGTCCTTAGACTTGAGGTCTTTACAATCTTATGTGTGGATTAAATGACTTTTACATTCTCCTTCCCTGGTTCAAAAGATCCGGTCATAAGGGTATGATTGGGTCATTTGTTGAAACACATGAAGTTTGTAAAGATACAACAGAGAATCGCCATTCTCTCGGATAATATTTTTTTATAAGAGTAGTATTCCAGTTTGCGGGTTGATATTTGTGATCAGTGTTTGAGACTGTGGTCGCAGCGGAAAAATCATGTGAGATTCTTGGGTTAGCACGATTCATGACACTATCAACATCATACCTTTGTCTATATGCGTAGACACTTTCCATACCCTAGGTCAAATGGTGGGGATACAGTGAGGTGAGGGACCGTATCATATGTAAATCGCATACAGAATGGGTATATATATCTTTCCTTCTCATTTGGGGGCATTGGCATGTTGCTAGATGTCAACCTTGGTCATTAAAATCGAACGACCATCTGATCGGAGGATAATTTATGTTCGATTAAATTATCACGATTCATTTCATGTCCAACTTGAGGGGATCCCAAAAGGTCACACACAACAAAGTCGAAATCAATGGTTAACAGTGCACAATACAAATTTAACATCATATATGATTGTTGTAGGAATTGTTCATAAATGGTTCAATGTGTTTAATTATTGAACATATCATTTATAAGGTTCCAAGGTGGCTTATGGATTGGTGAATGATGATAGAGGCACTTTGGGATTTGGAAAAATGAATAAGAAAAAAAAAACTGCGTTTTTTTTTTTATTATTTTATTTTATTTTTTAATTTTTTTTATTTGTTTTGAATTCCAATTCGGCCCAAACTCTTATTAGGGTTGTATAATCTCATTAAACCACTATATTAAGATCCATAGACTAAGATTTAATTAGCATTTATCCCACTGTTAGAGTTACTATTAAGGTCCCAAGATCATAAACAAGCATGAAATAAGTGCGAATACAAATCAACGAAGTTGCAGAATACTCACATCGATCGGTTGAGCGACGCTTTGACGAACAACACTTCATTTTCTGCCCATGGCAGCTCATGGCAGTGGCAGTGAGTTTGCTCACTGTTTTGGCTCGGCTTTGGTCCTTCGTTAAGCTCCAAGCTTCGTCGAACGATTCCCAGCTCATGGGTGGACTTCCCTATCACCTTCGCATGATTCTCGGAGTGCTAGCTCTCTTGATTTTGCCACAAAATCAAGCACTTGTGCTTCCCTTTCTCTCAGCATTTTGCAAAACCAGAAGAAAAAATGGCCCCAATGGCGTGAGAGAGAGATGGAGAAGAGAGAAGAGAGAGTTCAAAAAATTTGTAATGTGTTATTGATTTCTCAAATCAATTTTACATAAACCAAACATATAATAATAATATATGTCACTCAAGCTTTTAAAAGCTTTTCAACAACTCCCATCAAGTCACATCTATCAATCAAGTTGTCAAGTCACATCACTCAAAGTAACAAGTGATTTGACGCTTGATGCGACTAATGATTTGACGCTTGATTTGACCTGCGTGCCGCATTCGAATTCGAAATACGAATGAGCATGCAAATAATCCCGGGCTCGGGTTTGCTAATTCCAAATTAACGAATTTTTCGTTGCGACGTAATTAAATGATTACGCCTAGCGAAATCACTATTCACATCGCTAACGAATTAATTCTAAATTATTTCATTCGCCCGAATTAAAATCTAATTTTAATTCCGCGTCGAAATCCAATCTCGTTTAATATATCAAATATATCAATTTGCCGATTAATTCCAAATTAATCGTTATCTCTCTTTAATTGATATTTTATCCCAAATAAAATATCTCCGCAATTAATCCCAGATTAATTTTCTCTCTCAACTAATTAATCCCAGATTAATTAAAAGTACGAGTCATACGTCATCGGTGAATCTTTGGGAAGCGACCCATGAGATCCCCGGATATGTTGGCAGTAAATTTGGTTGTCGGACTATCTGAACACGTAAGTACCAAGTACTACATTTGTACCGATTTACAAGACAATGTTGGCTTCTAGCAAAGTGTCATGCCTTCCCAATTCTCCAGAAATATCCTTACAGGAATAAAGGATCTATATCAGGGGTAGTATACGTAGTATTGCGTATTTTTGTCCAGCATCGGATGATCACATGCAAGGCCTACGACTGGTACAGTGTTTGCCCCGTACGAAGCATATATCGGATGACGAGCAACTAGTCTCTTTAATATCGGATAATAATGACCAAGTCATATTATCCTGTCAGTTGCAACCTTTTTAGAGAACCAGTTTTGTATCCCTGCGCGATCATCAACTCCATATGACTGGAGTGACACTTCCGTCTTGACAACACACCCAACACACTACGATTCTCAATATACCAGCATGGTGTACACAGAACTTGTTAAAGCCCTGGACGACCGCAACCAAAGTATATTGATTGTCGTAAGTATTAGCGGTGCAAGTCTCAGGTTAAGACCAAATACACCTACCCTGATTCGGATTTCCATAGACACATAGTCATACTACCAATGGAATTCCGAGGGGGTCTATCCAGAGCGAAGATTTTTCCCGTACCATCGGTAAAACACAACCTCCTATTACACTTGCATGAGTATCATATACCCAAATATATGAGAACTATGACGTTGTGCCCTCACAACGCGCACAAGTGTAATACTAGTCTTTTACGCATTCATCGATGTCCAATCTCGATAATGCTCTGACTAGGGATGTTTAATGATTTATCCTTCGTGGACTGATACTGTCTCGTATCATTTTTAATCCAAGAACAAATCACATGAACCTCCTATCATTTATATATCTAGGTGATCTAATCACAAAAGATAAGAGTGCAATCTCCTTTGTCACATAGTTAATTTATACAACAACACCATGATCTGTACAAATAGTGACGCTATGGGTCATAATTGTCCAACAATCTCCCATTTGGCCTTTAGCCAGTCACTCGAGTGTCTTACACTCAAACTATGTACGGTTGGCTCAAACTGCTGAGGAAAGGCTTTCGTCAGGGGATTTGCATGATTATCGTCTGATGCGATTTATACGATCATCACATCGCCACGATGTATGATCCGAACGAATCATATGAATATCGAAGTATGTATCTGGATCGTTGATGAGACCATTAATACTTTAGCCTGTGCTCAAGCCTAGCTCAGCTGCTAACAGAATTATATCTAATCTAATTAGATTTGTTTATCGACCTAGAAGACTTCTATTACCGCCTCAACTGCAGCAATAACCCACATTTGTTGTTTATTTGGTAACAGTATCTTGCTTGGAAGATTTCCAGCTCACTGTTCCGTTATTCAAACTGTATAGTACCGTTTGCGACTTTTAGTCGTCTTATCGGTTAGGAAACTTGCTACAGTGATCCCAGTCACTTCAAGTTCTCCTTCTCCATAGACTAAGACAGCATCCTTAGTTCTCTAAGATACTAAATGATATTCCCATATGCTCAAAGCGTATGAGACACCAGGTCACGTACATTTTTCAATGTACGATTTCTCGGAGAGTTTTCCCGAAAGCCAAGCTTTCACCGATAGTTTTGGGAATATCATTTCCAAGAAATGACGTATTATCATTTTATAGGACAACCACTGTCAGTGCGCTCCCACTAACCCTCTTATACACAAGAATCATTTTCGTTTTGAATTAACTCATAAACTATTATGATTACATCAAAATGATAATTCCAAGAAACTATTAAGATTACATCAAAACGATAATTCCAATATATTAATAAATAAATAATAAAAATTATCAAATCATCACCAAACATGATAAGAGATTAGTGGAGCAAATAATAATGGATTTGGTGGAGCAATTAGTGGAGCAATTAATAATTGATTTGGTGGATGATTTGATGGAGGCAAAATTTTGCCTATAAATACCAAGCCATTTCATTTGTAAAATATATACTTTCTTCTTTGAAATTCCTAATGAATAAATAAGAAGATTGTATCTTATTTGTTTATTTACAGCTTCCAGTAATTAATTTCCGCTTTCGCACTTTCTTTTCTTTACTTTCAGTTTTTACTTTCCACAATTTACTTTTAACGCACAAACCTTTTCTTTCTTAACTTTTGCAGTTTTTATTTTTTAAGCAATGATGAGGTAACTCCCCCTTGCTGGGGTAAAAGGTAAAACTTTTATTATTGCTATCTAGATTAATCTCCCTTAAATATAAAATATAAACTATTTAAAACCTGACTTAATAAGGATTCCGCTATATTGGCCGGTTTGAAATTAATTATGATTGGTTTTAACCTGACTAAGTAATGGATACCGCCTGGTTGGTCGGTTGGTAATTAATTATTAATTTGACTTAATCAGGATACCGCATATATGGTTGGTTGGTAATTATCACGCAAAGTTAATATATATTATTTAAGGGAGATATCTAAAATAGTAGTAATAAAACTTGATCCTCTAACCTCAGCATTTTCTTATATTGTACTTTTACTTTATTTAATTTCAGCAATTTACTTTCAGTAATTTACTTTTTTTTTTTTTCCTTTTTACTTTTACTTTTTACTTTTACTTTTTTACTTTCAACAATTTACTTTTCAGTATTTAATTTTTAGTATTTTACTTTATGTTTTTTATTTTTTCTACTTGTAAATATGTGTCGTAACTAAGCCAGTTATCTGGGGTTGTGATGAAATCCAATATCATCGGTTTATAAGGGGTTAAATTATAGTTTGGGTAATATAAAGGTTTATTTATTGAGTCTTAATCTTAATGCTTTTTATTAACTGGCCATTAATAAAATTGAACTGGTAAACTTAAATAAACTAGACATATGGATTTTAATTTAAGACCTTAGACTCAATAGCCCACGATCTTCCTTGAGGATAGATAACCCTTTAATAGATTTCCTTAACATGATAGGAATATACCTGTCGGGCGGGGGTAGCCATAATTGGAACTTAATCTTAATGATCCAGGTAATTGGTTGACATACACATATGGTTCACTTGGTTATACTGGATATTTGTAGTTGACCATCGGAAGAGGCTTTTACATAATTTAGTGTTCCAGGTTAATAAATCAATATTTTACCCAACTATAAGATAACCATTTCATCTTTAAAAAATGAATTGAAGAAAGAAATCACAACCCTAGATAGTTTTTAATAGTTAATTTTCTTAACCTACTTTCGAACAATTTTATTTACTTATTTTTAAATTTAGAATCGTCACTTTTCAAATCTATCAAACAACCTGTTAGATACTAGTAATCATTTGACCTCATAATTAATAGCTTAGGTATTAAGTCCTCGTGGGATCGATACTTTTTATACTACTTGAACGATACGTGTGCTTGCGTTATACGCGTGTGATTACGCACCGGTCAAGTTTTTGGCACCGTTGCCGGGGACTTAATTATCTTTCACTATTATTAGAGGTTAGATACTTTACTTGTATCTAATTTCTTTTTACTTATGTTTTTTTTTACTTGTGTTCAGGTTCTCAAAAACTTCATGAGACGAACTAGAAGCTTTGAACTCGAGCGCTTGACCCGAAAATTGAAAGAACCATCAGACAGTTGAGAAGGGAAAGGCGCGAAGGCCAAGAAACTTTAGTCAACATGGAACTTGAACCTTTGAACGTGCACCACCGATTCCCATTCGAGACAGAACCATTCCGGTGGTTGACAGACTCATTTCTTGTATTGTACTTCCTCCCTTACCAGCAAATGCATGTGACATCAAAAACATGCATCCAGATGATTCAGCAGTCAGTACAGTGTGGGGGAAATGCAACTGAAGATCTCAATGCCCACATCAGTGTTGGTTTCTATTATATGTCCCAAGGAAAGATTAAGCATTCATGAAATACTATAAATGAATATATATAAAAGACTTGAAGCATGGCGGAATCATACTTACAAAGCTATGTGATGAAGAAGATGATCAAATGGTGGAAGCTCCAAGTGTTGGAAGATTCGGCCAAGAGGAGGAAGAAGACTTGAAGCTCCAAGCTCTTGTATTCCAAGCTCTTTGATGGTTTCCCTATCACCTCTTTTGATCCCTTGCTTGTGCTAGCAAAAATGGAGAAATAGAAGATCAAATCTTCCTTACCTTGTCAATGGAGTTCTCGGCAATTTGAGAGAGAGAGAGAGATTTGTGTAAAGTCTTAATTGATCTTTGTTTTACCAAAAATCAATTTATATTTATGTTATAATTTATTAAATAAATAATAAATCTATGACATAAACCATGCAATGGCTTAGAGTGTCAAACACTCAAACTCCATGCAAAGCCTTTGAGTGTAATGCACACTATCACCATGCAATGCCTTAGAGTGTTTTGTACACTATTAACATGCAATGCTTATCAATAAAATAATGCATATAATGACAAGTGTCATGTGGGCCCC